>VZQC01011281.1:1557292-1895353 GCA_009823505.1 Rhizomys pruinosus | reverse complement strand
TGTAATTTGTCTTTTGATTTTACAGGAGCTTACAGTTTAAGAGATTGGCCTGAGTCTCAGAAGAGACTTTGGACTGTGGACTTTTGAATAGCATTGAAACTGGTAAAGACTATGGGGACTTTTAAGGTTGGACTAAATGCATTTTGCATTTTATATGGTCAGGAGCCTATGGGGGCCAGGGAGTGGAATGTGGTGGTTTGAATGAGTGTCCCCCATAGGCTCTAGGTATTCAGACATTTGTCTCCAGTTGGTGGTACTGTTTTTGGAGGTCTTAGAAGGTGTGGCTGTGCTGAGGATGTGCGTTGTTGGGGGCAGGCTTAGTGAGTTTTAACAAGCCTCGTGGACTACAGTCGCCCTCTCTTGGCTTCCTGTGCTCTTTGCGAGATGTGACCCTCGGTTTGCTGCTCCAGATCCAGCTGCCATGCCTCCCACCACAATGGACTCTAATTCCCTGGAACCATCAATCATAAACTCAAATAAACTCTTCCTTTTATAAGTTCCTTGGTCATGGTACTTTATCACAGCAACAGAAAAGTGAATAATAAAATGGTCATTCAAATAGGGTTTTTTTGTTGTTTTAATGAGGTTAATTAGAAAAACCTTGAGTTGACAAAATTCTATGTTTCCATACTAATAATTTCCCATTAAATCTTATTTTCTGGAAATTCAGATTTTTAATCTTCTATCTTGTCATGCTAGCTTATGGTCTGACTTCTCTTGCAGAAGAGGTTGGGTTCCAGTGATCGTGGTCTTTACCGAGTTTCTCCTGCATTTCCCACCTGTCATTCATTCATGCATTCATTCAAGGCTTATATCCAGCGTTTACTACAAGATGTGTACTAAGCTGAGTATACGGCATATTGTGGTAAAGAGAAAATATACACTTCCTGTAATTTTGGACTTCAAAATTTTTTAAAGATTTTTTAAAAATTTATCTTTTTATTATGTGTTTGAATGTACTGTCTGCATGTAGGTCTGTGCACGTGTGTTGTGCAATGCCACAGAGGTCAGAAGAGGGTGTCAGATTCCCCTGGAACTGGAGTTAAAGATATCTCTTAGCCGCCATGTGGGTGCTGGGGATTGAACCCCGAATGCAAGAGCAGTCGGCGCTCTTAACCACCTAGGCCATTTCTCCAGCCCTGAACTTTGAATTTTACTGGAAAATTACAACAACAGAATTGTGATTTGATAAGTTACAAATAGGAAGTTGATAGAAGAATTCCTCAGGTGGAGAAAGGCTTTAAGTAAAAGCAATATTGTTCTATGAATATTAGCGATGAGGCTGTCTATGTACTGGGTGACCAGTAGCTCCTGGCCCTGCAAGACGAGAGTGGATTGTCCAATTGAAGCACAGTTGTGTTAGTGGTAGTACGTGGGGCCGGGCAGAGAATATCTCACTGAAGAAGTCAGATGGATTTCAGGACCAGTCTCTGCTATTTAATATTGTCAATGGCAGATTTTAGAGTCGCTACAATCCTAAAAGAAGGTAAAATACGCATTTCAGGTTTTTGGTCCAGTTGGTCCTAGGTACTGGAAGGGTGTCTTCAGTTAAGACATTATAGTATTTAGCACGTAGTCTATAGTTTACAGTCTGGAGAGGGATGAAGAGAAGCAACAGTCTAGATGATAACTACAGGTATAGGGCATTTTTCTTTTAAAGAAGAGGAGTGATAGCTTATACAACTAATTCATAAGATGTTTGAGAATTATGAAAGCTTTGAAGAAAGTCATGGTTTCATTGAGGCCAAAGAAGAACTGTTAAACAATTTTGCATGATTGACTAAATTACATATCATTTAAAAGAAATTGAAGAATGAGTAGTAGGTAGTAAGAGCAGGATGTTTAGGGGCATGGAAAGAGTGGACCAGCCGAAGGTGTGGATGGCTTGGATTAGGAAAATCTGCTGCTTGTTGATCCTTTCCAAATAATCCCTTGGCATGACCTTATATGACGATTTAAGGCAAATAGGAATGATGCAAAAGGGTTAATTACATGAGGCTGGGGAGCAGTAACTAGTTGTGGGGAGGAGTAACTAGTTGTCCGAATCCGTATATGGGGATTAGCTTCCTCCAGCAGACAATGTCTGATGGTCTTGTTGCTAATCATGTGGGGGTTTAGGTTGTCACTCATAGACTTAGTGGACTGATACTATAACACTTTGATCTTTCACACTGCCTTGTGTGGAGTGTTTAGAGTATCAGGCCCATTGTACCTGTGAATGGCAAGGTGCCAATTCTGAAGCAGTGGAAAAAGGTAATTGCTGGTGCTGGCGACATGGTTCAGTGAGGAAAGATGGTTACTATCATGCGACTACCTGAAATTGACCAAGCACACAGTGGTGGAGGAGAGAACTGAATCCCACAAACTGTCTTTGACCTACACACACACACACACACACACACACACACACACACACACACACAAATACAATGAAAAAATTTTAAAGGTAATTTTGAGGCTAGGCAACCTCAAAAGTATCATAGATTATTTTCAGTGGATTCCCTAGGGAATTTTTCTTTCAAGGAAAATGTGGAGCAAAAAATAAAAACAAAGTGAAAGTTAATAGATAAAGAAGCTGGAAAATGAAGATTATTACAGCTACTGGTTAAAGGCATTCCACTGTAGAAACAAGTAGAAGTGTACAGTCTCTTCATGATGGGAAATCTGTAGTACGTTTCAGTATCTACAAAATAGATTAGGCCACACTTTCATTCTCCAAAATTTCTATTGGCATTCTCTCTCAAAACCCTAACGATGCTTAAAATTAAATGATTTCTTGGTATCAGATCTTAAAGTATATTTTGAATATTCTTTGCCATTTTCAAATTGTTCAAAATATGACCAGTTCTTTATAAGTTTACAATTTTATGAAAAAGCTTTTATTTAGATTCATAAAGTAGATAGATAGTATTCATTAAGTATATATTGTATAGATAAGCTAATGCTTTTGATTATTGCTTGCATTATAAAGTGAAAGTCAAACTTCTAAAATCAGTTATTAAATGCACTGAGCTGAAAACATTCTTCATGTTTTTTAGCTGCCATTTTTATATATAGTACAAGATCACACAGTTCTCCCATAGAACAGGAGCATGGATGAAACCAAAGTGACTATTTAACAGATAGAATCTGAAGAAGACTTTGACAGAAAGTCCCTATGACCTGATATTGTAACACTTCACACTACCTTTCTGTGGTAGGTAACTTCTATTAGGTATAGTAATTTGAGTTGTGAATGAGTTTCTTTGAAATTGAGGTCATTTTTGGTGAGAATCAAGGCCACCTTTTCCATTTCTATGCAATTTATGCACTCCAATCTTCAGGAAGAAGCCATTTTAAACTGGCAACTTTGGGGGCTGGAGAGATAGCCTAGCAGTTAAGAGCACCGGCTGCTCTTGCAGAGGACCCGGGTTCAATCCCCAGCACCCACATGGCGGCTAAGAACCGTCTGTAACTCCAATTCCAGGAGAACTCCAGTTCCAGGGGAATCTGAGACCCTTTTCTGACCTCCGCGGCATTGCACGACACGGGTGCACAGACCTACATGCAAAACAGTACATTCATACACATACAAAAATAAATAAAAAAATAAATAAATAACCTGGCAACTTTGGAGTTATAATAAACTTCACAGATATATTCAGTGAATAGGAGCCCCAAATTTATCCTTAAATGTTTTCTGTGTGAATTACAGATTTTTTCAGATAATGCACCAAAATAATTCATTAGACTTCACCTATTTGATTATTATTCAAACAATTTTGGGCTTATTTTATCTTTGTATAAACATAGCATTTTTCATTATATATAATAAAGACAAAATTATGTTTTCTCTAAAAAGTTTTATGAATTCTTGCTTGAGATAATGAGTCCTACAGCAGAGGCTCCATCTGGTTCTGTCTCTTGCTAGTCTTCTCTTTCAAGCACTGAGAAGCAGCAGCTCCACTTACAGATGAAAGAGTAGTATTTGCACAAGGACAGAACATTTGGCTTCTGGGAGGCTCCTTCCTGTGACATCTACTCACAGCAGAAACTGACAGCATGTGTATTTTCATATTTACATAAGAAGAGCATACTTACACAGTGGTGTGTATGTGTGTGCGCATATGGCTGCACATGCACAAGTTTATGCAGCATCTTGTCAAGTTAGTTGGGTACTGACTAGAGTTTATGCAGCATCTTGTCAAGTTAGTTGGGTACTGGATACATGTCCATGTATCCAAGGGAGAATATTTTCCACAGGGTCGGATCATAATGGCTAAGGAAATTTGTTTTGTACAGTGCATTTGTTCTATTTTTAATTGGATCAGTAGTGGGTATTAACATTGCTTTCACTGAGAATATAGAAACTCAGTAGCTTAAAAAGTCAGACATTGATTAAATGACCTAATTCATAACATTTTTACTTCGTTTTCTTCATTAGGCAGATATTATTATTATATATATATATATATATATATATATTCACAGGTGTGTATATGTGTTCACGTATGTGTGTATGTGTGTGCACATATACATTGGTTCAGAAATAGGGGAGGTTTCAAACATAGCTAGGCAGGACACTGAGAGGGGGACACTTACTTTTCTGTACTGCTTTGGTCCAGAGAACAGCTAGTGTCCCTCTAGTCTGCATGGAAACTCTGCTGCTCTATCATCTCATACATCCAAAAAGTTGTCTCAGGACCAAGTATGTGAAGAGTTAGGATAAGAATTTTGATTTAATTTTACTCTGAGGTGTATTTTGTCTGATATTAGAATAGTCACTCCTGCTTGTTTCTTGGTACCATTTGCTTGGAATATTTTTTCCAACCTTTAACTCTAAGGTGGTATCTGTCCTTGAGGGTGAGATGGGTTTCTTGTAGACAGCATATGAAAGGATTCTGTTTTCTAATCCATTCTCCCAGTCTATGTCTTTTCATTGGGGAGTTTACACCATTAATATTTAAGGTTTATATTAGGAGATGTGTGTTTGTACTTCTCCACTTATTTTTTGTTTGCATTCTTGGTCTAGGTTTGTATTTACTCTGTTATGTTTTTGTTAATTTCTCTCTTTAATTGCTTAGGGATAGTTGTTCCTTTCCTCTGTTCTTTGGACTGCTTTGAGTATTTTCTGAAATGGGTTTTTAGGCATGTATACTTTCATCTTGTTTATGCAACGAAAGATTTTTCTTTCTCCTTCAACTGAAAAAGAGGGCCATTACATCCTTATCAAAGGAACAGTTAACCATTAAGACTTCACAATCCTAAATGTTTATGCACCAAACTCTGGTACACCTAACTTTATAAACACTACTCTGCAGGACCTCAAGACACACAGTAATCCCAGCACACTAATAGTGGGAGACTTCATTACCCCACTGAACCCCTTAGATAGATCATCAGGACAAAAAATAAACAGAGATACATCATAACTGAACAGTACAATACACCAAATGGACATCACAGACATCTACAGAATATTCCACCCAAACACCAGAGAATATACTTTCTACTCAGCACCTCAAGGAACAGTCTCCAAAATTGACCACATACTGGGGATACAAAAGGAATCTCAAGAAATACAAAAGGATTTAATTTATTTCATGCATTCTATCAGACCACAGTGCAGTAATGCTCAATATGAACAACAGAATAAGCCCTACTACCTACAAGAACACATGGAGACTAAACAACACAATTATGAATAATGAATGGTCAGGAAAGAAATAAAGACTGAAATAAAAGTACTCATGGAACTGAATGAAAAAGACAATACAACACGACAGAACCTGTGGGATACTTTAAAAGCAGACCTAAGAGGGAAATTTATAGCCCTAAGTGCCCACATCAAAAAAACAGAAAGGGAACAAATATATGATCTAACACTGCAGCTAAAAAAAACTGGGAGACAACAACAAATGAACCCTAAACTCGACAGGAAGAAATAACAAAAATCAGAGCAGAAATCAATGAAATAGGAACAAAGAAAACAATACAAAGAATTAATGAATCCAAAAGCTGGTCCTTTGAAAAGATAAACAAAAATAAATAGAACTCTAGCCCAGTTAACCAAAAGAAAGAAAGAGCAACTCCAAATCAATAGTATTCATGATGAAAGGGGGAACATCACAACAAAGAAAAGATCCAGACAATCTTATGAGAATACTTCAAGATCCTATACTCTAGTAAATTGGAAACCTAACAGAAATAGATGAATATCTGAAATCCTGGGAACCAACAAAGCTTAACCAAGAAGAGATTGACAGTTTAAACAGACCCATAATACTTGAGGAAATTGAAGATGTAATAAAAAACTTCCCAACTAAAAAAAAAACCCGGGCCCAGATGGTTTCACAGCAGAATTCTATAAAATATTTAAAGAGGTCTTACAACCATTACAAGTCAAACTGGTCAGAAAGATACAAAGAGAGGGATCTCTCCCAAATTCCTTCTATGAAAACAAAATCAGTCTAATACCAAAACCAGGCAAAGATACAACCAAAAAAGAAAAACTGTAAACCCATCTCATTAATGAACATAGATGCAAAAATTCTCAACAAAATACTTGCAAATTGCATACAGACCCACATCAAAAAGATCATCCACAGAATCATGAACTTTGCAGGTAAATGGATGGAACTCAAAGTCATTATCCTAACTGAAATAACACAGTCCCAGAAAAACAAACATCGAATGGTTTCCTTCATTTGTGGATGCTAACACCAAATCCCCAGTTGAAAGGCAAGCTGAACAACATTATTATTATATTTCTGTTTATCTGAAAGCAACTATGTTGTTATAATGTAAATCACTTAACGGGCTCTAGAATCCGCTTATTTTCAGACTCTGTAGTTACTGTATATGGGTGGAAAGTGGGTATTCATATTTTAGAGTAATATAAAATTAAAGGAGGGCTAGGCGTGGTGATGTACACCTTTAATCCCAGCACTTGGGAGGCAGAAGGAGGTGGATCTCTATGAGTTCAAGGCCAGCGTGGTATACATAACAAGCTCCAGGCCAGATGGGACTAAAGGGAGACTCTGTCTCAAAAAACAAACAAACAAAAAATTAGAGGTTCAAACTCAGAGGCTGCAGGCAACTGGTGCTCAAGCAGTGGGGGTGGAGGATAAGCAACTCAACCAAAAAACCAACTCCTCCCCACACCCCCACCTCAGCCTGACAACTGGAACTCTGGAGAGAGTGGCTGGCAGCAGAGGGAATACAGTGCTCAGAAGGTGTCATCTATGTTGTTACCCACCCAGTTTTTATGGAACAGAAAGGGAAGCGTGAACTATACCTTCCAATATATAACCAACATTGAAAGCCTGAAACTAGACAAGTCAACACTCCATACATAAGGAGAATACAATGAAGGCACCTGAAGGAATCAAGGAAAGCAATCCTTCAACACAGTGAAGAGGCATTCAAGATTCAGATCAGAATACAGGCAAAAGGCAAACCCCATGCTGAGAACACAAGGAAAGAACAATATGGGAAAAAGCACAGAATACCTCCACACCAAACTCTATGGAGCCTGTGGAGGACTCCTATAATGGGATCTCCCTAGAGGTAACCCAGGACACAGATCATAGAATAACAATCACAGATATATTCAAAGAAATCATAGAACTAAGGGGAGAGAATAAAAAACTCAGAAAGGACCTAGAGGGAGACAATGGCAAACTTTGGAATGAGCTAAAAGGAGAAAAAGACTCTGGAAAAAGCTAGAGGAAGAAACTGATAAACTCCGGAAGGAAGTGGAAACACTGAAAAGATCCCATGCTGAAATGAAAAAGGAAACCAATGAGCAAAACAAGGAGCTACAAGAAAAGATTGAGAAGCTCCAAAAGGAATTGGAAATAGTAAAGAATACACAGGAAAAAATGAAAAAGGAAATCGAACAGTCATCCAATCAAAGGAAAGAATGGGAAAAAGCTTCAGAAGCAGCATGGAGGAAGCAGAAAAAAGAATATCAGACTTAGAAGATAACACAGAACAACTAAAAAGCTCAAGTAAAGACTATGAAAAATTTAAAATACACAAGAGTGGAACAACCAGGAAATGTGGGACACTATGAAAAGATCAAACCCCTGCATCATAGGGATAGAGAAAGGAGAAGAATCCCAAGAGAATGGTATTGATCAGATCGTCAACAGAATAATAGATGAAAATTTCCACGAATTAAAAAAAGACAAACACATACAAATACAAGAAGCACATAGGACACCAAATAGATTAGACAAGAAAAGAAACTCCCCCTCCATATTGTTAAAATGCTAGATGCCCAAAGACAAAATTCTGAAAGCCACAAGAGAAAAACAACAAGTTACATATAAGAGGAAACCTATCAGAATTACAGCTGACTTTTCAGTGCAAACTATGAAAGCAAGAAGAACACGAAGCAAAGCATTCCCAGTGCTAAATGACTATAAATGCTAACCCAGGTCACTATACCCAGAAAAATGTCGATTCTAGTTGAAGGAAAGAGAAAAATCTTCCATTACATAAACAAGATGAAAGAATACATGTCCAGAAAACCAAATCCTTCAGAGAATACTTGAAGCAATTCAAAGGACAGAGGGGAAGAGCAACTACCCCCAGGCAACTTGAAAGAGAAATTAACAAAAGCAGAAATGTAGAAGTAGAAACCTAGATGAAAAATGCAAATGGATAATAGGTTGAAAGGAAGCAACACACACTTCTCAATTATAACCTTAAATATTAATGGACTAAACCCCCCAATCAAAAGGCATAGACTGGGAGAATGGATTAGGAAACAGAATCCATCCATACGCTGTCTAGAAGAAGCTCATCTCACCCTCGAGGATAGGCACCAACTTAAAGTGAAAGGATGGAAAAAAATATTCCAAGCAAATGGTACCAAAAAGAAAGCAGGAGTTGCTATTTTAATATCAGACAAAATAGAGTTCAAAGTAGAAGCAAATAGAAGAGGCAAAGAGGGCCATTACATCCTTATCAAAGGGAAAATTAACCATTAAGACTTCACAATCATGAATATATATGCACCAAACTCCAGTGCACTGATCTTTATAAATACAACTCTACCGGACCTCAAGGCACTGATTAACCCCAGCACACTCATAGTAGGAGACTTCAGTACCCCACTGAGTCCTTTGAACTGGACAAACTATAAACAGATATCTGAACTGAACAATACAATATAGGAAATGAACCTTACAGACATCTTGTGAATATTTCACCCAAGCATCAGAGAATATACTTTCTACTCATCACCCCACAGAACATTCTCCAAAATTGACCACATACTTGGACACGGAAAAAAATCTCAACAAATAAAAAAAAAATGAAATAATTTCATGCATTCTATCAGACCATAGTGCAATAAAGCTCAATATCAACACCAGGATAAGCCCTGCTACCTACATGAACACATGGAGACTAAACAACACACTCCTGAATAATGAATGGGTAAAGGAGGAAATAAAGAATGAAATAAAAGCATTCCTGGAACTAAATGACAATGACAATGACAGTACAACACAACAAAACCTGTAGTGCACTTTAAAGGTAGTCCTGAGAGGAAAGTTTAATAGCCCTGGGTGCCTACATTTAAAAAACAGAAAGAGCACAGATAAACAAGCTAACACTGCAGCTAAAAAACACTTGAAAGAAAACAACAAATAAACCCTAAATGCAACAGACAGGAAAGAATAACATAAATCAGAGCAGAAATTAATGAAATGGAAACAAAGAAAACAATACAAAAAAAATCAATGAATGCAAAAGTTGGTTCTTTGAGAGAATAAAAAAGATAGACAGACCCCTAACCCAGTTAACCAAAAGAAAGGAAAAGAAACTCCAAATCAATAGAATTCATGATGAAAGGGGAAATATCACAACAATGAAAAATCCATGCCCGGCATGGTGGTACACATCTTTAATCCTAGCACTTGGGAGGCAGAGGCAGGTGGATCTTTGTGAGTTCAAGTCCAGCCTGGTCTACAGAGCAAGTTCCAGGACAGCTGGGGCTACAGGGAGATCCTGTCTCAAAAAAACAAAAAAAAAAACAAACAAACAAAAAAAGGAAAAGATCCAAGTAATCATACAGGAATACTTCAAAAAGCTATACTCTGCTAAATTTGAAAACCTAAGAGAAATGGATGAATATCTGCAATCCAGGAAATCACCAAAGCTAAACCAATAAGAGACTGACAGCTTTAACAGACCCATAATATATGAAGAAATTGAAAATATAATAAGAGACCTCCTAACGAAAAAAGCCCAGGTCCAGATTTCACAGCAGAATTCTATAAAACATTTAAAGAGGACTTACAACCATTATTACTCAAACTGTTCAGAAGGATACAAGCAAAGGGAAATCTTCCAAATTCCTTCTATGAAGCCAGCATCTCTCTAATACCAAAACCAGGCAAGGATGCAACCAAAAAAGAGAACTACAGACCCATCTCATTAGTGAACTCAGATGCAGAAATTTTCAATAAAATACTTGCAAACCATATAAAGACACACATCAAAAAGATAATTCACCATGATCAAGTTGGATTCATACCAGAGATGCAGAGATGGTTCAACATATGAAAATAAGTAAATATCATAAAACACACAAATGAACTGAAGGACAAAAACCACATGATCATCTCAATAGATGCACAAAAAGCTTTTGACAAAATCCAGCATCCCTTCATGATTAAAGTACTAGAGGGAATTTGACTCAAGGTTCATTCCTCAACATAATTAAAGCCATATATAAGAAACCCACAGCAAGCATCATCCTAAATGGAGAAAAGTTAGAAGAATTCCCCATAAAGGTAGGAACCTGACAAGGTTGCCCCTTGACACCACTCCTCTTCAATGTAGTGCTTGAAACACTGGCTAGGGCAATAAGGCAAGAAAAGGCAATTAAAGGAATACTAATTGGAAAAGAGAAAATAAAACTATCCCTTTTTGCAGATGATATGATAGTTTACCTAAGGGATGCTAAAAACTCCATCAGAAAACTCCTATGTCTTGTAAGTTGCTGTCAACTTTTTCTTCTATCACCTTCAGCGTTTTGGGTTTCACATTGAGATCTTTGACACATTTGGAGTTGATTTTTGTACAGGGTAAGAGGTAGGGGTTTAATTTTATTCTTCTAAAAGTGGTGATCCAATTTTGCCAACGCCATTTGCTGAAGATGCTCTTTCCTCCATTGAGTCTTTCGGGCCCCCTTGTCAAATATAAGGTGGCTGAAATTGTATGTGCTCAAGTTTGGATCTTCAATTTTGTTCCATTGGTCTACAGTTCTGTTTTTGTGCCAATATCAGGCTATTTTTATGATTATAGCCCTGTAGTATAGTTTGATGTCTGGTATAGACACCCCACCCCCCATATTGCTCTTTTCACTTAGGGTTGCTTTGGTTATTCAGGGTCTTTCGTTTTTCCATATGAATTTAAGAATTTTTTTTTCCAATCTTGTAAAGAATGTCCTTGGGATTTGAATTGGAATTGCATTGAATTGGTATATTAATTTGGGTAGAATGGACATTTTTACTATGTTAATTTCCCAATCCATGAACATGGGAGTCCATCTTCTGATGTCTTCTTCAATCTCCTTCTTCAGAAGTTTATAATTTTTGGTGTTTTTTGGTGTTTTGGTTAGGTTTGTTCCAAGGTATTTTATTGTTTGATTGGGAAAGTCTCCTTGTATTCCTTCTTCAGTTGCTTGTTGTTGGTGTAAAGACAGGCTACTGATTTTTCTAGGTTAATTTTGTATCCTGCCACTTTATTGAAACTCTTAATCGTTTCTAGGAGTTTTCTGATGGAGTTTTTAGCATCCCTTAGGTAAACTATCATATCATCTGCAAAAAGGGAGAGTTTTATTTCCTCTTTTCCAATTAGTATTCCTTTAATTGCCTTTTCTTGCCTTATTGCCCTAGCCAGTGTTTCAAGCACTACATTGAAGAGGAGTGGTGTCAAGGGGCAACCTTGTCAGGTTCCTACCTTTATGGGGAAACCTAACTTTTCTCCATTTAGGATGATGCTTCCTGTGGGTTTCTTATATATGGCTTTAATTATGTTGAGGAATGATCCTTGAGTCAAATTCCCTCTAGTACTTTAATCATGAAGGGATGCTGGATTTTGTCAAAAGCTTTTTGTGCATCTATTGAGATGATCATGTGGTTTTTGTCCTCCAGTTCATTTATGTGGAAAGACCTCTCATGCTCATGTATTGGAAAAATTAACATAGTGAAAATGTTCATTTTACCCAAATAGATATACAGATTCAATGCAATCCCTATCAAAATCCCCATGAGCTTCTTCACAGACTTGGAAAAAAATCCTTAAATTCATATGGAAAAAACAAAAGACCCTGAACATCTAAAGCAACCCTGAATGAAAAGTGCAATACAGGGGGATTGCTTTACCAGACTTCAAGCTGTATTACGGGGCTATATTCATAAAGAAAGCCTGGTGCTGGCATGAAAACAGACCTGTTACCCAATGGAGTACATTCATACACATACAGAAATAAATAAAAATATTAAAAAAAATTAAAGATCCGAACTTGAGGTCATGCAATATCAGCTGCCTCATATTTGACAAAGGGGCAAAAAACCGCAATGGAGAAAGGACAGCATCTTCAGCAAAACTGGATCACCATTTGTATAATAAAATTAAACCCCTACCCCTAACCCTGTACAAACATCAACTCCTAGTGGATTAAAGATCTCAACGATGAAACCTGAAACCCCAAAGGTGATAGAAGAAAAAGTTGGCAACAACCTACAAGACACAGGCATAGGAAGACTTTCTATATCAGACAGCAGCTGCACAGGAAATAAGGCCAACAGTTGACAAATGGAACCTCATCAAACTCAAAAGCTTCTGTACAGTGAAAGAAACAATCAAGGAAGTGAAGAGAAAACCTGCAGAGTGGGAGGAAACCTTCACCAGTGATACATCTGACAGAGCATTAATGTCAAGAATATATAGACTACTCAAAAAATAAAGAAGAAAACAAATCACCTACTCAAAAGTTGGAGTAAAGAGCTGAAAAGAGACTTCACCAGTGAGGAAGTAAAGATGGCTGAGAAACATCTTAAAAAGTGTTCATGATGAATGATCTTTTTGATGTGGGTCTGTATATGGGTTTCAAGTATTTCGTTGAGAATTTTTGCATTTGAGTTCATTAATGAGATGGGTCTGTAGCTCTCTTTTTTGGTTGCATCTTTGCCTGGTTTTAGTATTAGACTGATGCTGGCTTCATAGAAGGAATTTGGGAGCTTTCCCTCTGCTTGTATCCATGTATGACCTCTGGAAAAAGGTTAATAATAAAAAATTATTTATATTAAAAAAGTGTTCAACAAGGTTAATAATTACAGAAACACAAATTAAAACCACTCTAAGATATCATATCACTCTGATACTATTGGCTAAGATAAAGAAAACAAAAGACACCAAATGCGGGAGAGGCTGTGAGGAAAGTGTAACACTCATCCACTGCTGGTGGGAATGTAAACTTGTACAAACATTATGGAAAGCAGTGTGGAGAACCCTTAAAAGACTCAAAATAAGCCTATCACCTGACCCAGTCATACCATTCCTGGGTATATACCCACAAGACTCATCCTACTGCAAAGATACATGCACATCTATACTTATTGCAGCACTCTTCACAATAGTGAAGAGCTGGAACCAACCCAAATGCCCCTCAACAGATGAGTGGATGACAGGAATGTGCTACATCTACACAATAGAGTTCTATTCAGCAGTAAAGAAAGATGACATCATGAAATTTACAGGTAAATGGATGGAACTCAAAACCATTATGCCAAGTGAAGTAACACAGTCCCAGAAAAGCAAATAGCAAATGGTTTCCCTCATTTGTGGATGCTAATACCAAATCCCCAGTTAAAAGGCAAACTGAACAACATTATTATTATATTTCTTTTTATGTGAAAGAAACTGTGTTGTTATAATATAAATCTCTTATGGGCTCTAGAATAGACCTGCTACTTATTTTCAGACTCTGTAATTACTGTATATAGGTGGAAGGTATGCATTCATATTTTAGAGTAATATACAATTATAGGGGTAAAATGTGAATTCCTGAACATATTTTGGAATTAACATATAGTTTATTCCCAGAGGTCATAATTTTGATGCATATGTGATGATTATATAGGCATATGTTAGAGCAATACAAAGGGGATGGAAAAAGCAACAGCATAAAGACTGGCTTAAAGAACTGAATGATGCAGTTAAATTCTGCCCAAAACAACAAGCCTCTGGCAGTGAAAAACTTTGGAAAGACTGAGAGAAATATGCAAGACATGTATGGCAGAAGGCATGAACAGGGTTGGAATGGGGGCGGGGAGAGGGGAATGTGTCTAAACTGGACTGAAAGGTAATGAATGAAATACACAAATCATCAATAAATTTAAAAAAATGTTCTCTCAGAAGGCCAAAAAAAGGAATTTTGGTTTATCTCTAGGCAAAACCACAGATACTCGATCCATCCATTGAAGTTATTCCCTTTCTTCTACTGATAAAAATAAATTATCTTTGAAGACAGTAATCATAGAAGATATAGACTGTCTGCCGTCACTTAAAAGTAACAGAGATAAAGAAAGAGATATGATATGGCCACTTCCCTGATTTTGTTTGAAAAATTCCCCACAATTCTTAGGCCTGCTTTGGGCTTCTGCTTCTCAAGCAGTTACCAAATTCTAGAACTTTAGGATGGTATCTTCCCTCATAATGATACTGTGGTTTTGGCAGAGGGGTGACATAAGGAACACCATCCTCTAGTTCCTTTCTTCTAAAATTTTTGAATTTTCTTCAAGCAAAGCTAACACATTAGGGGGAGGTTTAAGAAGGGTGGAAAGAAAGAGGAGGAGGAGGAGATAAAAGAGAAGAATGAGAGGGAAGAGAGAAAAAGAAGGGGTAGAGGAAAAGAAAAGAGGAGGGGGCAAATTTAGCTAGGTAGAAGAGAATAAATCAGTATTATAATAACACTTAAATACACACAGAAGAGTCCAAAGTAAACTTTGGACAGATAAGTGAAATCCCTTTCCACTTGTGTGAAGGTTAAATGTGTCCTTTTTACATATCAGGTTGTTGATTATGAATTCTAGCTAGTTCAAATTGAGCTGTGCCATAAGTGTAGAACACTTCACACAAAATGAAGCATCTCATCAATAATTCCTTTATATTTGGATTGAATTTTGAAATAGTATTTTGAATCTATTGTAGTAAATAATATATACTATAAAATTAATTTAACCTATTGCTGTAGCTTCTAGAAAATTTAAGGTATCTACATGGCTCAACTTGTAATATATTTCTGTTGGACAATGATGGCTTAGATCTATTGTATAGAAAGTATAAGCTTTTCTATGAAAATAATAGGAATAATGTCTGATATCTAGACCTAACCAGTTGTAGCTACCTTTCTCTAATCCTCTTCCAGAACTTGTCAACAGTGCACTTCAGAATAAGCTTTGAATTTGAAATTTTATTTCTACTTTAGACTAGATTAAATTCAACTACTTCTATAGACAGAAGGTAAGTACATAATTTATTTTTTTTTCTCTGCTCTTCATTGGCTAATCCAAGGGGAACTGTTGGAGTTTTATCAGTCCATTAATATTTACTCTGTCCCAGCTCCTCCTTGGGACTTATTTCAGTTCATTCTGTATACATCCCAAAGAATTGCTATCTCCAAATTTAGGCATGAGTAAGCTGAGGAGAGATAATGTAAGGGACTTACTTAAAGCTAGAAGGTAAGAGGGCTAGAATTGCAATGTAAGTGCAGAAGTATCCATTCTTCACAATGGTAAACACCTTTATGGCAAGAGTTTCATTAACAGTTAACCTTATGATCATAAGATCAACTAATTACTATGGATTTGCATGTTTATTTTGTATCATATAAACAAGGCATTGTGTATGTGGGTCAACAAGAAAAAGAAACCTCATGTCTCAAACCATTAAAATAAGGCTGCCAAATGGTGTCTTTGGGTTAAAAGACAATAAAATTAGAAAAAAAATGCATAATTTGGAACAACAATGATTTTATAAACAATGAAATTAATTAAAAATCTTCAAAGTAAAATACACTGTTATGTTTATTAGCCTGCTTTTGAAGTTACCTTTTCTTAATTTTTTGAAATTATTAACTTAGTTACATCTTCTTAAGACTACCTATGTCAAACTTTAATCCAAATTTGTGCTTGTCCTATTTTCTAATAGACAAAGGATCTAATGTATTCATTTGTAAAGCACGAATTCTTGGAAGGCCCTTGCTAACCCTAGAACCAATTCTAGGCTTTGCAGTCTGTGTTGAGAAGACAGCTATAAATGTGGCTTGGTCACCAAAGTGCTATAATTCATTGGGTAGTGAAAGTCAATATGGGTAACAGGAACAACACTATATGACATGGCCTTGGGAAGTAGAGTCTTTTGGGGAATTATAGGAATGCTGCTTGGGGGGAGCAGAATTCTGAGACAGCTCTTGAGATTTCCAATTTCTGATATATTTATTAACCCAAGCCTTTCATTTTGGCACTATTATGAATAAGTTTCTAATGAGCTGGCTTTTAGTTTAATCAAAGGGCCAGATTGTGAATCATAGGGCATGGCCCCTTCCTGAGGTATGAGTGTGTCCGGGGAGTAGACCAAGATCAAGCACCTAAGATCAGTCTCCACAAGCTGATGCCAGTTCTGTTGTCAACTAACAAGAAAATAGGGACTGTGAGCTGATAACTGCAAGAAATTGATTTCTGCTAAAAGTCTTTCTGCTAAAAGGACCATGGAAGGATTTCACCATAACTCAGATTTCAGAAGAATATGTAAGCAGTTAACATCATAATTTCAGCCTTGTGAAAGCCTCAAAAGAAGACCCAGCTAAGATGTTCTCAAGCTTCTGACCTACAAGACTATGAGACACTTAATGCTGTTGTTTGAAGTTGCTAAATTTATTTGTTATATAGCTATGGTGAATCTCTTAAACCTCTAAGTCAGTGCAGAAGGCGTGCTATTTAGGGCAGGCTCATAGGAAGAAAAATCTTTCCTTGGGGTATTGATATGATGATTCTGGGCTATAACCCAAGCATCAGGAATTTTCACTCTGTCCAGAAATTCTAAAGTGCAGCCCATATTAAGAGTGATGTTTTATATATAGAGAGAAATAGTGGCACTTAAGTAACTTATGAGGGTTGGGTCAGAGGCTGAGGCAGAAATAGAAGGTAGTAGAAACATAGGTAGGTTGAAAAGCAGCTCTGGGGGATTGTATTCCTCATGATCTTTTTTTCTCTTTGAGTCATGATACTTTCACATGGATGAATTATATTTATGGCTTGTTCATTGCTTTCCTCAAGAGTGGGAGACAATCTTTCATCTTTACTACTACAAGGCTAACAATGTCAACACAAAATAAGAGAAGGGTAGATCTTGCGTTACTTTTCTTTTGCCCTGCTCAACAGATAACTCTGTGATAGGATGGGTATATGAGCTCAGAGGATAAAGGGATATGATAGTTAGCACTAATCGTCAACTTGACACATCCTACAATAACCTGGGAAAATAGTCTCAAGGAAGGCTTGCCTGCAATGGGCATGTCTGTGGGGTATTGTCTTAACTGTGTTAATTGATGTGGGAAGAACCAGCCCACTGTAGGTGGTACCATTCCCCAGGCATCTGGTCCTGAACTGAATGGAGAAATCGAGCTGAATAAACAAGTGAGCATGTATGCATTTATTTCCCTTTGCTTGACTGCAGATGTGGTGTTATCAGGTGTCTCTGGCTCAGACTGCTGTGACTTTCCCACAATAATGGAGTATAACCTGGAATTGTAAGCTGAATAAACCCTTTATTTCCTAAGCTACTTTTTACCAGGATATTGTATCACAGCAACAGAAATGAAACTACGTGCTATTTGGAGATAAGGATGTCTGCGCAAATGATGTCTATATTTCTGACCTTGCTGGGGTGAATTGAATCAACTCCATTTTTCCAATTGTTAAAAGTTTACTCTCTGGCCAACCATGAACAACATGCTTTGCATTCATCATGACATGCTGTTTCGCTTAACTTACACCAAGCCCACTGAGTTAGAGGCTAACCTCTCCATTTTTGCATATGGAAATTAAATAAAAGTCACTTAATCAAACCAAGATTTGAAATTAAATCTGTTAGATCACAGAACTGGGTTTTTGACAATGACCTCTAGTCCTGTTTGGGAAGAGTGAGACCAAAAATTAAGGAATGCCTCTGATGCTGGAGAACACAACACATTTTACATTTACAACAGTGTAACTGGACTAATGGATGCCTCTTCAGCAATCTGTGTGAAGTAATAAGTTTTGTAATTACTGAGTCAATGTTCAGTTATAATCTTAAGAATTTAAATATTTCAATGTGAGTTTTACTTCTGAAACAGGAGAAAGCATGAAAGAGTAAACATACAAGAGAGATTAAAATCATTTAAATATAATGTTAATTTTGCAACTCTGTTGCATTAGACACTATGTACACAAAATGTTCTCTGACATTCAAATTAAATCATTTCCTTTATACACAGTAAACAATGTTTCCAAATAATTTTTTTAAAAAATAAAAAAAAAAAATTTAAACATAAATAAAAAAAAATAATAAAAAAAAAAAAAAAAAAAAATTAAAAAAAAAAAAAAAATTAAAAAAAAAAAACCAAAAAAAAAAAAAAAAATTTTAATAAAAGAAAAAAATTAAAAAATTAAAAAAAAAAAAAAAAAAAAAAAAAAAAAAATAATGAAATAATAATTCATTGCTTAAAAATTTGGGACAGCCTATGTTGTAATTATCATTATTTTCTTCACATGTTTTCAATTTATGGATAGCCTAAGTTGTATTTTGGAATTGCTACAAACCCACTTCTGTTAATTCACCACAAGCTGTGAAGTTTTGCTGTAAAATGTCACATGTGAATTGTATAGAGGTGACTGGCAGAATATGATATTAATAGGTTATTGACTTGTTAGGTCTTAAGGAGCCAAAAGGAACATCTCTGCAGCCTCAGCAATGCACTGGAGGTTTGTTTCATTGATTGGTCTGTTTAACCCATCATCTCCAGGCGTTTAAACAATGATATACGCTTGACAAACCTAATATTTCATTTTCTATCTAGGGACCATGCAGCAGAAATTAAAGGAAAGAAAGACAAATGGACAGATATACAAGCAGAAAATGATGATAAATGTGAAAGGGAAGGAAGAGATAAATACAACACAGGCCAAAATTCAGATCTGTAAATTCTGGAATGAGTAAATGCACAATATAACACCAAATGTAATTCCTAGGAAGTGGATAAGAGAATTTTTGTGAGAACAATTGAGGTTTAGATACAGACCAGCCAGTAGACCAAGTAAGATATCAAATACATCATTATTAGATTTTGGAAGAGAGAGGGTGAGACAGAGGGGAAAGGGAATATGAATATACCTTTGAAAAGAGCAAATCTAGAGATTCTGACTCACCTAGTCTGTCCCTAAACTTGATGGTGGTATGCAGACATCAAAAATACTGATCCATCTCCCTATTTTTTAATTTAAGTTTTTATTTTGCTATCAATCAGAAAATGCAATAATTTATAATAATTTCTTTGATTCATTAAGCCATTTTTTTCTGTTGTAGTAGAAAAGAAATATAATAAGAATAAACACATAGAACAAAACTTTCCTCAGTCTTAGTTATTTTATGGATTTTGTTTGGTTAAAATTCTAACACTGTGTCTCTGGAGACAGAGCAGCCACCTTTACCCTGCCACGGCCACACAAGTCTGTGAGACTTTATAGGGAAAACTGACAACACATTCAGTTCACTTTCTCCCAGGAAAGTCAGGATATTGGGAAAGAAAACAACCTGAGAGGCAAATAAGCCATATCTTCGCTCATACACTTGGGTATCTGGAACTTTATATAGGTGGTTTTTTTTCAGATATGCACCCTATTATTTCTATTTACAGAGCTACAAAGCAGCTATATTTAAATGCTTAAGCTGTAGCATTTAAACATTTAAGTTATCTTACTAATTACATGAACAACATCCTATCAACAAGCACCTACTGCTGCCTGTTACTGTGAGTTATGTATGGAAGAGAGGGTGAAGTGAACACATAACGTTTATAAAAAGGAATTATCAGTAACATGTTTTTGCCTTAGCTGGAGAAGTGGACTACCCCTAGTTGGAGTTACCTTGTATCCATGGACTTTACAAGTTGTGTAAGATGGGAAGCAGGAAAAATCAGAATGTTGGAGGAATGGAAGAACGTGAGGTAGGTCTTCCCAGTTAGAAAGATGTTTGGGAACTCAGCGTTTAGAACTAGAGTAGTATCTGGGAATTCATTGTTTGACCAGCAGTGAGAGTCAGAGGGTTTCCAGTCAGCTCTGGGTTTAATTCTTTTCCACACTAGCTGTCCAGACCCTAGAAAGCCATCTCATGCATCCCTGAACTTTCCCAACAAAAGTGTAAGTATTGAAGGAAATCTTCAGTAAGTATTCACTACTACTGTCATAGTATAAACAATTTTAAGGGAGAAAAACAGACTATGGTGCAGAATGGCTGCCACTGACCATAGACTGTTCCTTTCTAAAATATGGAGGGAGTCCCCAGAAAATAAATACCTAAAGCTATCCCTGGCAGAGTTGAAACCTACTCTTTCCTCTATCTCATTACTTTGCCTTAATTCTTAATGTTGGCTTTTCTTGACTATCTCCTATTTCTTTTGAAGGCATTATTCTATAAATACCTATAGCTTAAAGCTATAGGAGTAGAAGTTCTCAATCAGGACAAATTCAATTGTGGTGTTTTAGCCACTTCAGTGTTCCAGTATTCACAATATATGGCATCTATTCTGTGTGGAAAAGTCTCCCAAACATTTGGTAACTCAAAGAAAAAATAAACAAATCTACTTAACTTCATTTACTTTTAGGAAATAAATTGGGATCATTCACTTAATCAAAATATTTACTAAGTTATTCAAGATGTAATAAGACCATTTTCAAGTCATTGTTTTGAGTCCTGAATACCTGAATGTTCAATCATGGAAATTAAGTTAAAAGATGCATTTTATGTTGAAGCTAAAATAGCCACAAATTATGGCTTTAGATAGATATCTGAGTAGAGGGGTGAGATAAATCTGCTAAAGGTTTAAAGTGAAGAAAGTAGTGACTTTATTTGAATTCTATCAGAAAAAAATATATTTTGCATCAATTTCCAATTAAGATTTATACAAGCTTTAGTATAGTATCAGGTCAGGTGTCGTTATGTAATGACAGTGTCAAATAATGATAATAATATTGGAATACAAACTTTAACATCTGGAACTAAGTAGTATGATCATTGGTATTGAAGCTAGAAATAAAAATGGTATTAAGTCATAAGCTTCACCTAGCAACTTTCATTAGTCTGAATAAAATTCTTCATTGGAATTTGCAACACTACTTGTAGTTCATGTTATTGCTTTTACAGCGGACAAATAGCCATGTAATTAGAGTGTATTTGCAGTATTACATGCTTATTTGTAGGCTGAAGATTAGATACCAATTGGATATTATCATTTAATGGGAAATATAATTACCACAAAGCTTGTTCTCTGCATGTAAGGGTTTATATTTCAATTGTATTATAACTACACAATTTTTTCATTAGCTTATGTCTATGCTATTATTTAATAATTGTATATGCACAATATGTAATAAGATAATTTGAGGCCACTTCTAAAAATAAATCAGCTACACACAACACAAAGTAAATATTATTATCATACGTTCTAATTTTATAATAGTTTCCAATGTTGGGGGCTGGAGAGATGGTCTAGCGGTTAAGAGCGCCTACTGCTCTTGCAGAGGACCCGGGTTCGATCCCCAGCACCCACATGGCAGCTAAGAACTGTCTTTGACTCCAGTTCCAGGGGAATCTGAGACCCTCTTCTGACCTCTGCAGCATTGCATGACATGGGTGCACAAACCTACATGCAGACAGTACATTCATACACATAAAAAAGTAAATAAAATTAAAAAAAATTTCAATGAGAGCCATCTCAACCATATATCTGGGTTTTAGGAACACGTATAGCTGTGTCTTCAGGGATTTAAATTTTCATTTAATAATAGTATGTGCTATATGCACAACAGCTTGTTTTCAAAAGAGTCACCTTTATACTATCTTAGTAGTTTAGCAAGAAGTGAAATTGGGAGCCTGTTTTAGCCAGAAGAGGATTTAGGGTACAGAGAGCTTATGCTCAGAACCCCTAGAAACATTTGCTACCTTGCTGTTTATAATATCTTTCTCTTAAGCTACATGTCGTAGGAGTTAAACAGTGGTATGGCCATAATTTGAAGATAATTTCTTCAGCATTCATGAACTCACACTGGACTGCTAAGAGACATGCAATCAGGTTCACTCATGACAAAGCTGGCTTTTCTGGAGATGTGGAAAACAGACAAAAGTAATCGAGTGGGGTCCCCTGCCAGAGAGAAAGCCTAGGAAACAGAAGTGCATGTGAGTCACCATAAAGACATCTCTGGAGTCAATGAGAGAAAGCATATGCTGTATTAGATGAGCCACACTCTCTCTGGACTAGTGCCCTGTTGGCAAGTGTTTAACGTCAGCTCTCCAGGGTATCCAGATCCACATTTATGGCATTTGTTGATTTTCATGGTGTAAATTATTCTACTAGGGTTGATTTCAAGCTACCTAGTGGTGTGTGGATTGTGTAATTTGGAAGAGAGTGGCAAAGGCACATCCATTTATCGTATTTCCATCTTATACATAGAAGAGATGTTAGATGATGATAAGTATGGATTGTATTTCAATTATATAACTTAATTATAAATCATAGAATTTCATTTTGAATAATAGTTTTGTTTGCCCACTGACTTAAATTAAAAATGTTTTTGTTTTTTTTTTTGACAGAATGTAGAAAAATCTACACTTGGGCCCAATATTAGTTTGCTGGAGTCTCTTAATAAAGTACCACTGGATAGCTGGCTAGAAAAACAAAAATTGGTTTTCTCACTTTCCAACATCAAGGTGTCAGCATGGTTGATTCTTTCAAGGACTGTGAAGACAACTATTTTCCATTCTTGTCTCTTAGTTTATGGAAGCTTATGAGTATATCATCTTGAACTTGGTCTACCTGTTCACATAGTATTCATACATGTTTATCTCTGTTTGAACTTATTTATAAGGATACATGAATACTGCATCATATCCTAAGCTAATGACTTTATCTTACCCGATTAGCAACTTATTACTGTAATGACCAATTTCCAAAGAAAGTCCGAGTTACTGGGAGATGGACTTCAGTGTGTGGAGTTGGTGAAGACATGGTTTGACACAGCACACAGGCTCCAACACTGTGAAGTTTTCCTTTCTAATTAGGACATTGCCAT
Organism: Rhizomys pruinosus; assembly: GCA_009823505.1. NCBI lineage: Eukaryota > Metazoa > Chordata > Mammalia > Rodentia > Spalacidae > Rhizomys > Rhizomys pruinosus. Next base: position 1,871,960 of record VZQC01011281.1, on the reverse strand, counting down.
TCCCTTCGTGGAAGAGACTGACAGTACATACTGATTCCTCAGGCCCAGATGCTGTAATCTGTTCATTCAACACATACCCTCCTCCTCACCCTTCAGGATGTCAATCAAATTGCAGCTCCAGCCTTACCCCTACCATTTTCCATCCTTCTAATGCTCAAACCATGGCAATAGACTTCTACTTTTCTGATCCACTTGGAGGGAGTACAAACTTCTGTCAGAGAGACTGCAACCTCAGGGTTAACACAAGGCTGCCCTTTTTTTTTTTTTTGTAAGGCTGCTCTTAACACAGACTCCAGGGTTGAACTGTTGCTCTACTGCTTTCCAGGATGCCATCTATGATGTTATTATCAACAAAATGTTGGGTAATAACTTTCAGGATTGTTTTGTGGGATAAATGAAATTACATGATAAGACTACAGTAGCATGTTTGTTGTTAACCAAGTGTTCAATAAACACCAGCCCCCATGTTATGGAACATACTTGTATTCTCTGTGGTGAGTGGTGTGCTTGCAGTTCATATGGCTTAGTGAATCTGTGGTTCTCCATCAGGCACTAAACTCCTAGGAGTCAAGGGATTTCTTAACAGTCAATTTTACCTGTTCACTGACCTCTGGCTGCTATTCAGTTCTGACTAAATTAAAACAAATGCATGATTCATTCTAATGTTTTATGAATATCCAATGCAATACCGCCATGCTGTTCCTAAGTCTTTAAGCCTCATCATCACATCTCTCTGAGTTTTCTTTAGTTCTGATTTTGTATATAATTCTCAGAGTTTAAAAAATTACTTAGCAAGGGGGATACAGAAAAATATGTCTACACTCTCTTCCCAAAAGTGGTAGTCCAACTTCATACTTTTTATTTATTTATTTATTTATTTATTTATTTATTTATTTATTTATTTATTTATAACAAATCTAGACCCTTGTTCCCGCTCATTCCCCCACCCCGCCAGAGCTCATGCATTCTGCCAGACATGCTTTCCATCTCTTAGTCACCAACTTCATACTTTTACAGAACATATTTTTTGACTTTTAAAAATATTGAAAACTTTTTTGCCGGGCGTGGTGGTGCACGCCTTTAATCCTAGCACTTGGGAGGCAGAGGTAGGTGGATCTCTGTGAGTTCAAGGCTAGCCTGGTCTACAGAGTGAGTTCCAGAACAGCTGGGGCTACAGGGAGACCCTGTATCAAAAAGACAAAAAAAATTGACAATTTTTATAAGTAGATTTTTTTGGCTCTTTTAGACAGGGTCTCCCTTTAGTCCCAGCTGGCCTGGAGGTTGCTCTGTAGACCAGGCTGGCCTTGAACTCACAGAGATCTGCCTGTCTTTGCCTCCCGAGTGTTGGGATTAAAGGTGTGTGCCACCATGACTGGCATAGATTTAAAAAAAAATTATTTAACAGGCCACAACTCAAATTGATTTTCATATAAATAGTCCTACAAAAGAGTGGACTTCAGATTATATAGTTTTTAAAATAATATAATATACCATCCAAACATCTGTGTCTATACCAAAGTAACCTACCATAACAATTAGTACTGTTTAAATACCTATATATCTAATTGCTTGTGCTTCATTAGTAGGATCAAAAGGTTATTCCTGGACAAACTGTCAGCCCATGAAAGGAAACAGCCAGAATTGACCAGAGTCCAAGACAACACTCCAGAGAAAGTAGACTGTTTTCCTTCTCATCCACCTGTGCCCCTTTTCTAAGCCTAGGGAACAATCTGTGGAAGAGGGGGCATGGTAGAATGTAAGGGCTGTGATTGGGGTGAATGGTGAAACTACAGCAATATAGCCTGGACACTCATTTGATCAACTTGATTGAACATACAGGCTCCCACCCCCGTGCTGGATGGTGGGACCAAGAGGCTGTGTGGGCTTGGGCACAACTGCTTGCAAATTGGTTTTACATGAAGGATGCTTGTACTCATAAATTATCACTTATTGCTAAAAAATGAAAAAAAAACTGAGAGAAAGATGCAGGACAGTTATGGCAGAATGCATGATCTGGGATGGGGTCGGGTGGGGTAGGGGGAAGGGAAAGGGAAATATGCCTGAACTGAATTGGAAAATGATGTATGAAACACACTAAGCATCAATAAAAAATAATATAATTAAATAGTGCTTTAGATTTTAAAATTTTAATTAAAAGGAAATAAACACAACCACTAAGATTACTAGTGACAAATAAAGACTTATAAAATTTTAAGTTTCTATAGTAAATCATGATATATTTAAGTAGGAAAATGCTTAAATAATACTATATAATATATCAAATTAAAAAGATGCCATCATGGTTAATATCAAATGAAGCATCTACAGCTTTATTGAGGCACACATCTGGGTGCACTTGTAAAGGTGTGTCCAGAGGGGTTTAACTGAGGAAGGAAGCCCCACCCTGAATATAGATGGCACCATTTAATGGGATGAAATAAAGGGGGAAGGGAGTCAGCTGAGCACCATCATTCATTTCTCTTTGCTTCCTGACTGAAGCAATGGAACCTGCCACTTTGCACTTCCTTTGCTATGTTGTTCCTGTATGACCTTAAACATTGAGCCAAGATAAACACTTCTTTTCTTAAAGTGCCTTTGTTAGAGCAATCACAAAAGCATCTAATACTCAGGCCACTGAAGTACTTACTAAAATTCATTATTTTGTGGAAGTTCCCTGCTCAGAGTCAGCGTGAGAAGGTGGCTTGACTTTCATGCACACACTTCCCATATATGTTCTACTGAGGTATAGGAAAAAGATATTCAGGTGAGACCACTGGGGCTTGAATTCTGAGATTTGCCAGCTATTAACTTTGCAAACTCGGGACACTTTTTCAGTGTTTTCTTATCTCTAAGGCAGACTGAAGCTGTTTATGAGGATTAATTAAGGTACTATAAACCAAACTCCCAACAATTTCTAGCACATGGAGCTAGCTACTCTATAAGGAGTAGAGATTTGTAACAGGATTAGGTGTTTAGGTGTTTATGGCAGTTTAGGATGATTTTGTCTAATTCCACATGTTTTATAATCCTTGTCATTTTAAAATGAACTAATTTTTGAGGAAACACTAATGAAAATTGTATTTTAAAACTTGAAAACAGAAGGTTACTCTAGGAAAACAGCAACCTGAACATTTCATTTTAAAAATAATTTTGTTGAACATCTATGGAGAGAAAATGGCAATAGAAGAAAAATCCTCTTATTAGGTATCTACTGGGTAGATTACACAGTAAACTTAAAAACCAACATCAGTAATTAGATTGAACTCCCTTTTAAAACAATGGTAAAAATTCTTTACATTGTGTACCACTTTACAGTTGACAAAGAGCTTTCACATACATTATCCCCTTTAAAGGAGACTAGAAGGCGCCTTTCCCACCCTGATTGATGTTTATGAATGTACTACTTTCCCCTGGGCTGCCATCATCAATAGTCAATGAGGAGCAAGCAGCCTTTTTGGAAATGCTTTGCTGCCAGGTAACTGCATTAGCTCACTACTGTTGAATAGAACCACGTATTAACTGTGCCACAGAACATCATCCACAGCAGCTAATGAATATTTGAATTCCTATTCCTTGTGGAGCAGTGTTTGAGACCTACTCTTCTCTGCTTATCCAGTGCCCTCCCTCAGGATCTACATCTTCCATACAGTTCTGTCAGATGGCTTTAGACATTTAAGAAAAATCCACACTGAAGAGGCATTAAGTCCTAAAGAAAAAGAAATGCAGAAGAAACATAAACAGGTAAACTGCCATATAGAGCAATGATTGTACTGCTTTGAGGGCAGTATTTGTTGTTGTCATGCGAAGCACATTTTGTCCCTGTATAAAGGATTTTCTATAGTAAGAGTTATGTGCACTAATGCGGTCTCAGTCTGGGAAAATACTTTTTGTTTGTGCATGTGTGCATATATTGTGTATGGTGTATGAGAGCATGTGTGGTATATATGTGCACATGTAAGTGTAGGTGAGTTTGCCTATGCATGCATGTATAGGTCAGAAGTTAACATAAGGTGTCCAACCTCATGCTTTACCTTACTTTTTGGATAAGAGCATCTCACTGATTCCAGAGGCTCACCAATTTGGTTAGACTGAGTTATCTAGCAAGCTTGTTTTTGCTGTCCTAGCTCTAGGGTTATAGACACGTGTTGTGCCTGGTTTCTGTGTGGGTGTGTGGGTCAGGATTCAGATCCTCATGCTTGTACATCAAGCACTCACCCCTTGAGCTATCTCCCCCCAGGCTAGTATGAAGACATATTTAACAATCCAGGAATGGATAGAAATCCCTTTAGTGAGTTTCACCTCCTGGCTGGGAATCTAGGGCAGGAGATTTCTCGTCTCTTCTGACTCTAGATTCTGTTTCAGAGTGTCTACCTAGTCTTAAAATCTCCGTTCTTTTCATGATCCCAGACAGTGTTCAGATCTGTTCATTGAAAACCAAGGCAAAACAAACACTATAGGAAGGCTTATAGGATCAGGGATGGAGTTAAATTTGGGGAGTCAACGTCTCTGAAGATGAACATCACAGATATGCTTAGTATTGTGGGGACACGACTTTTTCAATGTTACCCATCATTCGTAATCTCTAGAAATAATGAATCTCATGATACATTGCCACCATAACTCCTCAAGCTTCAGCTTGAGTCCAGGATACAACAGATCAGCTCCAATTAGTGGCCCCAACACTTCCTACAGGGCTCAGCCTGTTCTCCATCTGAGGAGAAAAGGTTCTTCCTACAAAAGAGTCCATACTTCAGGGGTGACCCTAGTGTCACCTATGTCTGGGACTCAGCTTCAGAACTAGTCATATCTCTTTTGGACCCAAGTGACAATAACCATGTCCTAAAAAACTAATGCTAAACTGGAGTTGGTTAACTTGATAGTGGAAAATGTATTGGCAGAGCTGGTCTTATCTTCATTATAACTCAGTTAACCTCACAAAAGTATAAAAATTATCTTTAATATTTAAAAAGTAAATAATGTAAAACAGTTTTGTATGTTGGCTGTCAATATTTCTATAAGTTTGCAGTTGGAGAGATGACTCAGAGTTTAAGTGCACCACCTGCTCTTACAGAGGACTGGGGTTTAGTTTCCAGGACCATATGGTAACTAAGGATCATCTGTAATTCTAGTTTCAGTTCACTGCCCTCTTCTGGTCTCTACAGGCATTACATACACATGGTGCACCTATATACATGTAGACAAAACATGCATATAAAATAAATTCTTTTGTAAATTGATCTTCCACAGTGTTTAACTGGGTTGAATAAATCTCTTTTTTTTTTTTTAACTCATACTTGAATTGGTTTTCAATGTTCATTTCCCTCAATAGCCAGAATGCTCTTTGAAGTCAAGCCAGGTGTATCAATGACAGGAATACAAGGTCCCACACTCGTATGTACTTGTTGAATTAAATAATGAAACTTAAAATGTTATGGTTGAAAGAATATGGGATTCAGAATCAGATCATCATTCAAGTCTCAGCTTTTCCATCTTTTAGTATGTTGTGGACTCACATAAATTGCTTCAGTTTCAATATTTGATTTATTGATTGTAAAAACCAGGTAGCATCGCCAGGTGTAGTGGCACACACCTTTAACCCCAGCACTCGGGAGGCAGAGGCAGGCAGATTTCTGTGAGATCAAGGCCAGCCTAGTCTATATAATGAGTTCCAGGCCAACTAGGACTTAAAGGAGACTCTGTCTCAAAAAGACCAAAAAGAAGAAGAAGAAGAAGAAAAAAAAAACAACCACGTAGCATTATTTATCTATCAACATTGTTGTACAAATCAAGAAGGACATATAAATTACTTGGTGGTAGTATAAAATAAAAGATTATAATTGCCATTAGCGTTGTAATGGATGACTCTTTACTAATTGTTACAAAAACCAGATGAAACTACTGAGAAGAACAGAAACATGAGCAAATCATTTAACAAAGAATGGAAAGATTCTTGGGGAGGGAGAGATGGCTCATTTTGGTTAAGAGCATTGACTGCTCTTGCAGAGGACCAGGGTTTGATTCCCACACCCACAGGGCATCTCAGAACTGCCTTTAAGCTGGGCATAGTGCTGTATGTCTTTAATCCTAGCACTCTTGAGGCAGAAGCAGGCAGATTTCTGTGAGTTCAAGGCCAGGCTGGTCTACAGAGTGAGTTCCAGGCCAGCTGGGACTATAGGGAGACCCTGTCTCAAAAAAAAAAAAAGTAATGTAAAGATTTTAGAGGTGGATCCAGTGTACTGTGGGAACACAGGAAGTCCAGGTAGCAAGCCGAGCCTCCGTGGCACACAGGTTGCCCATGTCCTGCAGGAATGGAGGGCACTCTCCAGATGCCATTCACATTGCTTACAGCATGAAACCCATGAGACCGCTGAAATTAAACCATAGTTGATATGTAAATATAAAATGTGGATGTCTCTCTGGAACGGAGCCACGCAGAATCAGAGTATGGAGTAGAGAGAAGAATCAGACATATTCCCTCAGTTATGTCTGAGGTGAGCCATGGACAGTGAAGAGGACTTACTAGTGGAGAAGTGGGGGAAGACATGGAAGTTTGGCAGATGGTAAGTAATAGAGACTTGATCCAGTAATCTGAGGGCAATATAAGAAATTCAGCATTTCTGAAAAGAGAAATGGAAGCAAGGTAAAACAGGAAATAATGCTGGAGAGCTGGCAAGGTTGGACTATTTAGATCTTACAGAAAACAACAGCATTGCAACAGAGTTATAAAGTTGCTATTGTGAGGACACTAATTCTAGATTTCTAAACAGTACTAATGATCACTGAGCTAGGTAGTACCTCCATCAGGCCATTTTGATTGTAAATCAGGTCTGCCACCATATCTTTGATGCCAGTTTCTGCAATTTCTTTTTCTTTAGCACCTTTGCTTTCTCATGTTTTGAGATTATGGGGTTTATTTATTTGTATGTCCATTTACTTATTGTCTGTCTCCTCTACTGGAGAATAAACTACGAGAGTACAGGATCTTGTCCAATGTACTTAAAATGACCTATTCAGTTCTTAGCATAGTACCTAATAGTAAGTATGGGGACCCAATAAGTTTTAGTTGGAGCAATTAGTGGGTGGCAAATAGGAAATTTCAGCCTTCTGCTTTCACATCAACTGCTGCTGGTCCTTTAGGAAAGTCCATTCTAAGAGCCTGTAAGAGAATGATCTCTAGCACTTGTCCCAATTACCCAATTTATTTTAAAGAAAGGGGCCCATTAGTTCAAGTACAGGATGCCAGGGAAAGATGGGCTTCTCTCCTCTTGACTCCTAGGTGCTGTAGATTTGTATCTGTCTATACCAGGTAATAAGTCAAGGTTGGCTCCATGTTGAAGCAGATTGATGTAATGAGAATGTTACATATTTTTCTGAACAAATGAATTCAAGGTCTCTTAACTAGAGATGAACATTGGGAATAAAAAAATGAAGGAATTATCTTCTATTTTACTTAAACTCAATTTCATTTGTCATGGAGAATCATCTGAGAGAGGCCTTAATTACAAGAAGGCAGCGTGCAATTCAATTAGGCAGGTATTTGGAAATTGTAACAATTAAAGTTAGCTCTTGTGAGTCACCACAGAGAAAGGGGTTAGGCTTATGTTTGGCTCTGACCTACCAATATGAAATATCTCCCTGCTTTACCACAGTCACTAGTTTTCCACTTTAAAACTATGAGACAAATATAGAATATTTTCCTCTTGAATCCAGTATCTGAATTATGTTCAATCAACTTCAGTAGAAAAAAGGAAAGATATTCAATACGTGGCTATTCAGCTATTTCCCCTGCTCTGAAATATTCACCTCACTTTGAACAGAATCTGATTTCCTAAATTCTTTTTCTACTTACAGATGCTAAGAACTTGTACACTGTATCAATTTTGATTTCCTTCTATTAAATACAGAAATCCACTTTCAATAAAGACCTATAGTACTTGAAATATTAATGATGAAACAAAGTGAAAGATAAAGTACTTAATAGAGGAGAGATAATTTTCATTCAAATGAAAATAATTCTGGGAACCTGGTGTTAATGCATTTCAATTTTTTAGGCTTAATCCTGGAACAAAACAGTGCCTTCTTTTCTCCCCGGAAAACAAATGCAGCTCATTTTCTTGAGTATATGAAACAAAGAATTTAGTACTAAATCTTCAAATATGCAAAAGTAATGGTTGAGCAAAGAGCTTGGACAAAAATTTTATATCCAAAACTATTGGATAGTCTTTTAATATTGTTGCTTTTAAGAGACATCATATAAATGCTTTTCTTAAGGAGCTCTTCTTCAGAGTTTCAGTAAAATTAGCTATGACTCTTACAGAGTTAGGTTTGGTTTGATGCTGTCTAGAGCTACAACAACAAAAAAATCAATTGGATATGGGAATGCAAATTTCTGAAGTTATTAAAACAATGTTAATCTCTGACTGTTTGGGTCAACAGGGAGAACATCATTGCCAGTGTTGAGAAATCCAGGTGGAAGATTCCATCTATGCAAACCCAATCAGGACTGGTGACTACTGTAAGATTAAAGCAGTGGGAATTGGGCTGGAGAGATGGCCTAGCGGTTAAGAGCACTGACCGCTCTTGCAGAGGACCCGGGTTCGATCCCCAGCACCCACATGGCGGCCGAGAACCATCTGAAACTCCAATTCCAGGAGAANGGATGTAATGCACCTCTTTGTCTCTTCTGATTGAGACTCTGAGGTCTATTTTGTCTGATACTAGAATAGCAACTCCTGGGGGCTGGAGGGATGGCCTAGCGGTTAAGAGCGCCGGCCGCTCTTTCAGAGGACCCGGGTTCGATCCCCAGCACCCACATGGCGGCCGAGAACCATCTGAAACTCCAATTCCAGGAGAACTCCAGTTCTAGGGGAATCTGAGACCCTCTTCTGACCTCCGTGGCATTGCACGACACAGATGCACAAACCTACATGCAGACAGTACATTCATACACATACAGAAATAAATAAATAAAAACTATTTTAAAGTAGTGGGAAAACAATGACTTTATCAGGAAGGCACGAGATTTAAAAGTTACTTTACGCAGTTGCAAGATTTAATGTGAGTCTTTACAGCCCTACAATTCACAGTAATTTGGACACCGGAAATGAAACTCAATTAAATAGACCCTTAATAGGCAGACACATTTCTATAGCGATTCCAAGACCACATGATCTTGTTCAGAGCTGGAATGATCCATCATGCCATGGAGACAGGATGAGAAAAGAACAAAATATCATGTAACAAAGGGTTTATTTGAGAAGAATATAACAATGACATCATAGCAAGTCAGCTACTCCACAGTTCATTTTCAAGTGACTAATTGAAAAGTAACTTTTAACACAATAAATGGAAATTTTGCTTTATATTTCTTTTTAGAAAACTGCTTAAGAACCTATCTTTATATTGGCCAGAGGTGTCCCACAGACCACCACAACAAGAGTAATTGTCATTACTCTTGCTTGCCCACCAGAAATTGACGGCAAAATCCCATTGCTGAAGACACCACATACATTGGCCATAGGACAGAGACATCAAGCTGGTACTGACCAAGGGGCATCCTCCCTGCTGGCTAGCTTCCAGGGTACTGTAGGCTGCTGGGGGAAAAGGTCACCAACATTCTTATCTATCCAGCTGTGAACTCTGTGAACCTTAATAATGAATGATCATTGTGGCAAGGTATGCTGATGAGTGCAATAGTGTCATGAATCTTATGGGGTAACTAACCACTTTCTGATTGAATATAAGGCCCATAATACAGGAGGTAACACATAGTTGTTACTATATATCTGGCCCAGAACCCATAAGTCAGGGAGGTCACAGGACCCAGGGTTGAACCTACTATCATTATTCTGCTAAATGAACCTAGTATCAAACTGCCCTCTAATTTTTATCTCTACCCACAGATTAATACAGCTTTCAGATCTCTTTGTGGAGTGGAGGGTGGTTAAAGCAGAAACTCACAAATGGCTGTTAAGAAGGAAAGATTTAGGATTCCTGGGGAAGGAAATTAGGGAATCTGTGAGATTTCCCTTATTAGAGTTTAAAGATGTGGTTAGGAATCTTTCTTCTGACAATTTGAACTTAACCTGGCAGTTCTGGTGAGGTAGGGCCGTTGCTTCATCAGCAAGTATCTCTTAGAGAGAAGCAGATGTCAGTCTCAGAGGAGGCAGGTGGGACTGTGAGGGGCACTTGGGGACAGAAGGGAAATTAACTCTCCCCCACCGTAGGGAACTAGTTCCTCTTGATCTCACAGTAGACTTCAGCCAGTGGCGAGGCTTCTTTTCAGTCAGTGAAATGGAGAGCGGTGCTGCAGTACCAGAGACCCGCCCTGGTCTGGCGTTCATAGGGAACTTTCATAATGACGCTATGGATAAAGAGCTGAGAGCCTTTACAGCAGAGAGAAGTGCAAATAGGGCGCCTCAGAGCTGATCTCTTGGAACCACTTCACCTCTGAGCAGGTTTGGAGCTTTCAAGCCCCTTGAAGTTTTTAAAAGGCACTGATTTCAGCATGAGATGTTTGCTGCACTGTGCTCAGCTGGAATAAAACGAAGGGGAGGAAAAGTACCTTCTTTCTTGCATTCAGGAAGCACAGGCCCGTTGAATGGATTCTACTCAAACTGATTGCGTTTGTAGTTTTTGAAAAGAAAAAAAAAAGCTAAGAAGTTTAAATCCTATTCACTAAGTTCACAAAAACAAAACCCGGTCACAGAAGGACGGCGAGAAGTGCACACATCCTTACAAGAGATGGGCAATTTAAAACAAGCTTCATTAAATAAGTCCCTTTCAAACTGGCTGCTGAGTATAATTCAGTAAGCTTATACTTTTCTGCCTTATTTAAAGGCTTTCTTTGACTGGGGACTAGTTTAAATGAACTGTTCTATATGATTTTGGAAGTTTACAAGGGGTTATTGGTTCATTGAGTTAAAAAAAAAACAAAAAAAAATGCTTTTCTATTTCCTCTTTGAAGAATACAATGCACTTGCTAGTTACTATCATGCAGTATACCGGGGGAGTTCATCTCACTGTTGAAGAATGAAATCTGGTTGTTTTCAATTCGCTTGCTCACTCTGCATCTGACATCTCCACTTGCTCCAAATTTGCAGAACACTGACATAATCTCCTCCTGGCCTCCCTTCTACTTCTCCTCCACTCATGTAGAAAACTGCTTTTAACATCCACTTAATTCATGCAATGATTTAAAGCTTATTCAACTACCTGAATCGCCTTTACATCTGTCTGCTTTAGTGTTCGTGGCCTTGGTCTAAAGGCCTCTAGAGGTCAGGAAATTGGACATTACTTCACTTTGTATAGGATCTGAGAGAGCACCATATCAGTTCTATGTTTAACAAAAGCTTTTAGATAATGATGACACATGCCATTCCAATTGCACATGAAGCTTGTAGAGAGGGGATCAGATGTGTAAGACACTGTCTGTTGAAATTTGCATTGAAGGTGATGGATTGGTTGGTTCAGGATACCAAATTACCTGTTTGGTGCATAGGAATTGGGCTACATTTAATTAAGTGGTCTGAAGTTGCATTAAGCTGCATTGTTAATGCACAGTAAGAGTTTCCATTTTTATCTTGATTTTAATCCAAGAAAAATTAACCAATCACTGGATGGGGCTTAATATTTGTCAAGGAATTGCAAGTTGGTACAAGAATTCATGCAAATGTTTTTGTAGTCAACAGCACATTATATATGGGCATATAGTACAACAAAGAATGATTCCCATGTTAATATCCATACATGGATCAGGATAACTGTTTCTAAGAAAAATGAATGCTTTGGAAACATCCCATGGCAGAGTTGCTCAGTGAGCTAAGGTCGGAGGTGAGACTGTCTATAGCTCACGTTCTATGAGTCCTAAGCTGCTATTTATGCTATTGAATAGCAACTATGACACTTGATTGCTTTTGTTTCTTACATCCATTGTTCTTTCATTCTGTTTAGATAATGAAAACATCTAGGTAAATTTGTAGGCATAAGCATCGGGACAGCTTAAAGAAAAGAGTATAGCTTTCCTTTTTTTTAAACTTTTATTATTTTTTTATTTTTATTTTTTCACATAAATTTATTTTTATTTTTTTAACAAACCTAGACCCGTGTTCCCGCCCATTCCCCCACCGCGCCAGAGCTCATGCATTCTGCCAAACATGCTTTTCATCTCTTAGTCTTTCTCAATATTCTCCATGAGGAAGTTGACTGTTTTGAGCAGAAGTTCACTGTTTCAGTCAGTTCTTTGATGCAGTCCTTTCTGTTGTTGTTGTTGTTGTTGTTGTTTCCAATATGCATTATGCCCAACTGCTTTGGGACAAAAGCTCAGGGGGCCTACACAAGAAATATTACTTACAACTGGGTATATAATATAATAAATATAAAAGAAATAAGTAAAAAAAGAATGTAAATGAAGAAAAAAAAAAAATAAAAGAAAAAAAAAAAAATTAGAAAAAAAAAAAAAAAAAAAAAATTAAAACCACTAAAAAAAAGGATAAAAAAAAATAAGAAAATAAAAATAAAAAAAAGAAAAAAAAAAAGAAAAAAAAAAAAAAAAAAAAAAAAAAAAAGAAAAAAAAAATAAAAAATTAAATAAAAAAAAGAAACAACAATTAAAAAGTAACAAGAGAAGAAAAAAAAAAATGAAAAAAAAAAAAAAAAAAAAACCCTAAAAAATAAAAAAAAAAAAAGAAAATAAATAAAAAAAAAAATAGGAAAAAAAAACAAAAAAAAAAAAAAAAAAAAAAGAAAGTAAAAAACAAATAAGAAAAAAAAAAAAAAAAAAAAAAAAAAGAAACTTAAAAACAAAAAAGAAAAAAAAAACAAAAAAAAAAAAAAAAAAACTAAAATAAAGAACAAAAAAAAATGATAAAAAATAAGAAAAAAAAAAAAAAAAAACAAAACTATAATAAAGAAAATATTGAAAAAAAAAAAATTAAAAAAAAAAAAATTAAAAAAAACGAAAAACAAAAATAAAAAAAGAAAAAAAATAAAAAAAAATAATAGAAAACGAAAAAAGAAAACAAGAAAAAAAAAAAAAAAAAACATCTCCAAACAACAAAGACACTATAAGAATAACCCCCCACAACCCAAAAACACCCTTACCAAAACCACCCCCATTACCACCCCCGCCCCCCCGCCCCCCAACCACACACACAAAATAAACAAAAAAAAAAAAACCCCCCCACCCCCAACCCCGCTAGCACCTTCCTACCCACACGACCCCCCATTCACCTCCACAGCCCCCCCCCCCCACCCGCACCCCCTCCACCCCCCCACTCAACCACCCGCCACAAGCCCGACCCCCCCCCCGCACCACCCCCACCTCGCCCACCCACCCGCCCGCCCCCCCCTTCCCCCACCACACAACCCCCCCACCCCCCCCCACCACACGCCCTCCCCCCGACACCCCTCCCCCCTCAACCCGCAACACCCCCCGACCCCACCCTCCCAACTCCCCCACCCCAAGCCCCGCTACCCTCCCTCCCCAGGCAACCCCCCGTCCACCCCCCCACCCCCCCCACAACCATCCACCCCCCCCTCCCCCACCCCCCACCCCCACACCCCCCCCCCGTCCCCCCCCAACAAAACTCCCATCCCCTCGCCTCCCGCTGCGGGCTCCCATTCATCGTTTGTTTTTCTGGGCCTGTGTTACCGTTCCCTCCGCGTGCCGGTCCTCTCGCTCCACGCCTTTTCCTGCCCCGCTCAGGCTGTTCAGACTTTCGTTTCCCGGCTGCCTCAGCCCTCCCCTTGTTCGCTGTACCCCCTTTTCTCGCTCCCCCATCGTCCGTTGCGGGGCCTATTCGGTGGGGTTCCGCTCCTTCTCTTGGACGCGCCGGCCCTCCCTCCTGGCCTGCCTTTCGCCTGTGGTGGGCCTCCGTCTTGCGGTCCTGCCCCGCGTGGGCTGGTGGGGGGTCGGGTGGCCCGGTTCCTCCTTCCCCGTCCCTTCCCCGGCTCCGCCCCCTGCTTTAACACCTCGTGCGGTCCGCGTTTTCCCTTCCCCCCCGCCGTTGCTGCGGTGTTTCCCTTTCCCCACCCCTCTCCGCACTTGTCAGCATTTTTTTCTTGATCCTAGCCAGTCCTATTGGATGTTTTTTTTTGATATTTAAAGTGGTTTTTGATTTGCATTTCCTAATGATTAGTGATATTGAACACTCTCTTGAGGTGTGTTCTCAGACATCTCTAATTCCTCCACTTGTGAAGTCTATGTTCTTCTTTGCTCCATCTATTGAGTGGGTCATTTGTTTCTTTTCCTTTGTTTTTGAGTAGTTTATATTCCTGGAACATCAATGCTTGTCAGATGTTAGCTGCAGTGAAGGTTTCCTCCCCTCTGTGGATTTTCTCGCTTCACTTCCTTGATGTTTCTTTTGACTGTACAGAAGCTTTTGGTTTATGAGGTCCCATTTGTCCAATTGGTTGACCTTAATTCTTGTGGCAGCTGCTGTCTGATTTAGGAAGTCTTTTCAGACGCCTATGTCGTGTAGTCTGCTGCCAACTTTTTTTTTTTTTTTTTTTTTTTTTTTTTTTTTGTTTTTTGAGGTCTTTGATCCATCCTGGAGTTTCACTTTGTACGGGGCGAGAGGTAGGGGTTTTAATTTCATTCTTCTACAAAGTGGTGATCCAGTTTTGGCCAACACCACTTGCTGAATAGGATGCTGTCTTTTCTCCATTGTGGCTTCTTTGGCCCACTTGTCAAATATAGATGGCTGAAATTATATGTGCTTCAGATTTGGATCTTCAGTTTTGTTCCATTTGGTCAACAGGTCTGTTTTTGTGCAGTACCAGGCTGTTTTTTTTTTTTTTTATAAAAGGAAGAGTTTGAAGTCTGGTATAGGAGATCACCTCCTGTGTAGGTCTTCTCACTCAGGGTTGTTTTGGGCTATTCGGGGGGTCTTTTGATTTGCCAAAATGAATTTCAGAACATTTGTTTCCAAGCCCTGTGAAGAAACTCTTGGGGAGTTTTGATTGGGATTGCTTTAAATCTTTACAAGAGTTTCAGTAAAATGGACATTTTTACAATGTTTAATTTTTCCCAATCATGAGCATGGGAGGTTCTCCATCTCTGATGTCTTCTCAATTTCTTTCTTTAAAGGTTAAAATTGTTGTTGTAGAGATATTTGGTGTCTTTGGTTTAGGTTTGTTCCTAGGTATTTTATTGGTTGTTGGGCTATGTGAGTGGGAAGGTCTCTTTGAATTCTTTCTCTCCAGTTGCTTGTTTGTTGGTGGAAAGAAAGGCCTTGATTTTTAGGTTAATTTTGTAATCCGGCCACTTTGCTGAAGCTGTTAATCGTTCTAGGAGTTTTCCTGGTGGAGTTCTTAGAATCCCTTAAGTAAACAATCATATACATCAGCAAATAGGGATAGTTTGACTTCCCTCTTTTCCAATGAGTACTCCTTTAATATCCTTTCTTGCCTATTGCTCTAGCAAGTGTTTCAAGCACTAATATTGAAAAAGGAGTGGTGAACAGGGGCCAGCCTTGCCATGTTCCTACCCTTAAAGGGAGTGTTTCTTCTGTCCATGTCCCCATTTAGGATGAATAGGCTGTGGGTTTCCTGTATAATATGGCTTTGATTACATTGTAAGGAGATCATCCTCCAATCCAATTCCTTCTAGGACATTAATCATGAAGGGCTGCTGGATTTTTAAGTTTTTTTTTTACACAAAATTTTGAGATGTATGGTGTGTGTTTTGTCTTTGATTCCGTTTATGTGTTTGACGATGTTTATTGATTTCGTATGTTGACATCCGCATCTCTGGTATGAACCAACTTGTGTCATCGATGGTGTCTTTTGAGGGGTCTGTATGGATTTTGCCAAGTATCTGTTTAGAATCGTTTGGCATCTGTGTTCATGGGAGATGGTCTATAATTTCCTTTTTAGTTGGATCGTTGCTCTGGTTTTGGTAATCAGAGTGATGCTGTTGCATAGAAGGAATTTGGGAGACTATCCCTCTGATTGTATACTTCTAACAGGTTTCAGTAATAATGGTGTGGGGTCTTTTTGAAAGTTTTATAAATTCTTGCTGTGAACCGTTCTGGAGCCTGGGCTTTTTTTGGTTGGGAGGCCCGTATCTGTGAGCTACATCCTCTATTTCTTCATATTATGGTCTGTTTAAACTGTGATCTCTTGTTCTTGCGAGCTTTGGTTTAATATCCCAGGATTGCAGATATTCATCCATTTCTTGCTAGTTTTCAAACTTGTAGGATATAGGTTCTTGTAAAAATTATTCCCATATATTTTCTTGGACATTTTCCTGCCGTTGTGATATTTTCCCCTTTTCATTACAGGATTGTATTGATTGAGAGTGTTCCTTCTTCTCTTTTGTTAATTGGGCTCGAGGTCGTGTCTATCTTGTTTATTCTTTCAAAGAACAGCTATTTGGATCATTGATTTTTTGTTATGTTGTTCTTTGTTTCTATTTATTGGGATTTCGCTCTGATTTTTGTTATGTCTTCCTGTAACTTTTGTGGTTTAGGTGGTTCTCTGTTTGTTGCCCTCAAGTGCGTTTAACTGTATGTTAGATCTCACTTGTCCTCTTTCCTGTTTTATTCTAATGTAGGCACCAGGGACTATAAAACCTTCTCTCTCTAGGACCTGCTTTTAAGGTTATTCCATAGGTTTTGTTGTGTTGTATCTGTCACTGTTCATCAGTTCTAGTAATGTTTTTAGTTCTTTCTTTATCTCTTCCCTTGCCCATCAATATTCAAGAGTGTGTTTGTTTAGTCTCCATGGTTCTGTAGGCAAGAGGGCTTGTCCTGGTGTTGATGTTGAGCTTTATTGCACTGTGGTCTGACAGAATGGCATCCTTTTTTCTCTTTTCGATGAAAGTATTTCAAATCTTTTGTAATTTGTAGAGGTTCTTCGCTGTGTCCAGGAGTGGCGATTTTGGAGAATGTTCCAATGGGGGTGCTGAGTCAGAAAGTTTAATCTCTGGTATTCAGGATGGAATAGGTCGGTAGAGGTCTGATGAGGGTCCATTTGGTGTATATCATATCATTCAGTTCAAGCTGCTCTTGTTTACTTCTTTGTACTGTTTGACTATCCAAGGATCAGTGCGTAATTTGCAATCTCCCACTATGAGTGTACTGGGTTTAGGTCTGTGACTTGTGGTCCCTGAGGAATTTTCTTTATAAAGTTTGTGCACCAAAGTTTGGTGCACATATATTCATAACTGTGAAATATTCTTGTTGAATTGTTCCTTTGATGAACAATGTTATAATGGCTTCCTTTGTCTCTTGATTTATTTTACTTTAAGTTATTTTGTCTGATATTAAATAGCAAAACACCTGATTTCTTTTTGGTACCATTTGTCTTGGAATATTTTTTTCCATCCCAATTCACTTTAGGTGGTGCCTGTCCTTGAGTGTAAGATGTGTTTCTTGTAGACAGGACATAGATGGATTCTGTTTCCCAATCCAGTCTCCCAGTATTATTGTCTTTTGATTGGGGGAATTAGTCCATTAATATTTAGGTTTATGAATGATAGGTTTGTGGTGCTTCCTTTCACCTTATATCCATTCTGCAGGTTTTGGTCTAGGTTCTAATTCTGCAGTTATGCTTACTGATTTTTCCAATTTTAAATAGTTTTATTTAAGACATTGCATTTTCCACACAGTGCTTATAAAGTGCAATGTTACTTCCTTTCCTGCTGCACATGTTCCTTATTCAAGTATTTAGAATGCCCAGTATTTTATTTTAGCAGCCAAACCTTAAAACTACCAGCAGGACTTGCTAAATTTGGGTCCTTTGAACATTTTGTTGTGGAACAATGCTACACCTGTTACTTCAGATTGACTTAATCAACCTCTTCGATGGTGGGACTGGAAGAAGCACCACCAGAGGGGGAGCTCCACACCGGGGAAGCCCCCAGGCATTCCTCCTGGCATGCCACCAGCACTCTGGTACAGCTTGGTGATGATCGGGTTGCAGACTTTACTGATTTTCTATGGTGCCTGGGGTATGGTTGCTCCTTCCCTCTGTCCTCTTGACATTGCTTTTAAGTATTTCTCTGAAGGATTGGTTTTCTGGACACGAATTCTTTCAGTTGTCAGTAATGGAAGATTTTTCTCTTTCCTTCAACCTAATGACATTCATGCTGGTTTTGCTAGTAAGGTATAGTCTGGGTTGGCATCTATATGTCTCTAGACACTGGGAATGTCTTTTGCTTCAGGTTCTTCTTGCTCTTTCATAGTTTGCTGTTGAAAAGTCAGTGTAATCTGATAGGTTCCCTTATAGTCACTTGTTGTTTTTCTCTTTGCTTTCAGAATTTTGTTTTGTTTTGGCTATCTAGAACATTCTAACATTTATGATGGCGTGGACGTTTTCTTTTCTTGATCTAATCTATCTGGGTCTATGTGCTTCTTGTATTGTATGGTTGTCTTTTTTTAATTGTGGAATCTTTCAATCTATTATTCTGTTAGAAAAATCTGATCAATACCATTCTCATTGGGATTTCTCCTTCTCTTCCCTATGATGGTGCGCGTTTGATCTTTTCATAGTGTCCCTACATGTTCCTGGTGTTTTCCATTTTGTGTATTTTAAATTTTTCAATAACTAGCTTTACCTGAGCTTTTTATGTTTTCTGTGTTATCCTGATCATTCTGAATTCTTTTGTTCTGCTTTCCTCCATTCTGTTCTGAGGCTTTTTCCCATTCTTCCTCTTGATATGCTGTTTGATTTCCTTTTTCATTTCTTCCTCTTGTATTCTTTATTATTTCTACTTCCTTTTTGGTGCTTCTCAATTCTTTCTTGTAGTCCTTGTGGTTCTTGCTATGTTTCTTTATCTTTCCAGCATGGATTATTTCAGTGTTATTCGTTCGTACTCATTTTTCTCTGAGCTAGGTCATTTTCTCCTTTTAGGGTCCTTCTTGAGTTCCCATTCTCTTTTCTTAGTCTTTCATTTTTTTTTTTTTTATTTGTTCTTTATGATCTTGTAGTTCTTTTAAGTATGTTCCCAATTTTGTTTCTGGTGTCTGTGTGCTGGGGCATCCCAGAGGGATCCCACTGCAGGAGTCTTCCATAGGGTTGGTAAAGCTTGGCACGGGATTATCCTGCCCCTTTCCAGTGTTGTCTCTTCTTCGTGATCCTGGCATATGGGCTTCTCCTTGCCTGTATTCCAATGTGAGTCCTAAATGCCTCTTCACTGTGTTGAAGGCTTGCTTTGCTTGCCTCCTTCAGATGCCTCTTCGTAATCCCAGTTGGTGGGGGAGAGGGGGCTCTTCAGCCCATGCCCCAGTACCTTCCGCTGGGCTCAGGAGATCTCCAAGAGTATAGCTTTCCATCAGCACCATGTGTAAAGTGTATGTCCCTTGAATGACACTACAGGATATGTCATTGTGGGGGGTCATGTGGGGGCCAGTCAAAACCAGAATTACCAAAATACTTATAGTATTGAAAGATAAGTAATAGAAGGTGGAGGCCACTTGGACCCTTCTTCTTCTCTCCTTGTCTTCTTTTCCTCTTCCTCTTTTATGTTACTATTATTATTACTAAGGTGGCTGAGTTGACCTTTGTCTCAAATCTAGGTTTGGAGCAAATTTGGACAAAAAAAATCACTTAACGAAGTAAAATTATACCAAACATTTCATCTTAACTAAGTACTTTTTATATTTTTCTGGTGAGAGAATATCGAACCCACCTCTCCTGCCCCTTTTAAAGGGTTTTCATGTAGCACTGAGTTTTCACGTAGCCAGCCTCTCATGCTTCCATCTCCTTGTGGCTCCCTCCACTAAGGAGGGTAAATCTTAGGTTGGCTCCACTGAGCTGCTGGAAGAGACCCTTGACACCTGAACTTCTGAGACCATTGTCCCTTACTGCTGCTTTCAGCGAGAACACAGCAGTGTCTTCGTCTTTCTGTGAACTGAGGGTTTCTATGTGCCAGCTTAGGAAGCAATTTGTAAAGCCAGCAATTGATGAATGCAAAACAAAGAAGGTAATTATGTTGGTATGGAATGTAATAGTGAAAACTCCATGCCAAACTTTATTTCAAACAAACAAGATTATAAATGTTTGATTGCATAATGATAAGTGTGTAGCAAATTATATTCATAATCATCAAACTGGATGTAGGAAAATACCTTTACCCATAATAGCATTTGTCCAAGAAAATCTAAATGAATTGAAAGGATAATAGCTTGGGGAAATAACAGTTTAACACTTAATCAGAGATAAAGAAACCATATAGGAAGATTTCCATGAGTAATAAGAGAAAATAAAAAGAAAATTTCTTTTTCAATAAGTCATTCATGAATCACTTTGCAGTTTATCATTGGTCTCCTTGAATTTCTTTTGTAGGGATGAGTTATCCAATTTATCTTATTGGATGGTTTCCAACAATAAAGAGCCTCTTATCAAGTCCCCTTTTCATCTGTCTTTTTAAAATTATTATTTTAATTGTTTAAAAATCAATTCGAAGAACAGTTTTAGGGTTATGGTAAAACAGCACAAGGTTCAGTGATTTCCATTTACCCCAATACATAAATAGCTTCACCATTTCAAATCTCCTGGCAAACTGGCAAATTTATTAAAATCAGTGAGCTTACTCATTATCAGCCAGTCTACGGAGTGATATATAAAGGTTCACTTTATTATTGTATAATCCTTGGATTTGCCAAATTATTAAATGACATGTATCCACCAAAAGACTCTGCAAAATTAAGAGTTTTAATCTTTTTCTAGAATGTCATATAGTTGGAATCAGACTATGTAGGTTTTTCACGTTGACTTCTTGTAATTGCTAAGGTGCATTTAAATCCATTCCCTGTCTTTCTATAGCTTGATAGCTCACATTTCTGGTGTGAAGTAATTAACATCCTACTAGCTTGACATAATAACATCTAGATTTGCAAACTATGAACAAATCTGTTAAAAAATCACCATTCAGGGACTGAGGTAGACATAAATTCTCCACTCCTTTAGACCCCAAAAGAATTAAGGGTTTTGTTTGCCATATTATATAGTAAGAATGTTCAGCTTGCTAAGAAACTACCAAAGTGGCTGTAGTTCCATCATCAGTGAGTGAGAGTTTCTATTGGTCCGCAGCATGGCCACATTTGATACTGGATGTTTCCAGAGTCACAGGCCTGCAGTTGCTCGCATTGTTCTTGGTCACATCTTCGTGGTGGCATAGGTGTGGAACATCTTTTCTGTGCTTAGTTTCTCTGTATCTTCTTTCAAGGGTTACCGTGTTAATACTTAAGACACATTTTAAAACCTAGGTTGAGTTTTAAGAATTCATTGCATGTTTGGATAACTGTCCTTTATCAGATGCTGTTGTGCAAATATATCCTACCAGTATCTGCTTTATCTGTACTTGAGTCTTTCACAGAGCAGAAAACTTTTTCAAGAGGATCAGCTTATCAGTTCATTCTTCTTTAGAGTCTGTCTTTGACATATATTCTAAAAGTCATTTCCATCCCCGAAATTATCGAAATTTTATAATATTGTCTGTGACCATAATGTCTGTCAGTTTTTGTTTTACACTTAGCTCTGCAATCTACTTTGAGCTAATTTTGTGACGTTCATAAGGTCTATGTTTAGATTCATTTATTTTAAATGTGGATATACAGTTGCACTAAAGCTCCTTGTCAAAAGATCCGTAGCCACTATATATATATATTATATTATATATAATAATATATATATATTTTTTTTTTTTTTTGGTCTATTTCTCGGGCTTTTTTCTGTTCATGGAGACTTTGTTGCCAATACCATTCTCTCTGGATTACCATAACTTTACAGTAAACTCATAGTATAAGAATTGTTGTCAGGCTTACAACTTTGTTTTCCTCCTTCATTATTATGCTGGTATTTTTATTCTAGATCTTTTACTATTTGTAATGTCCCAAGGATATCGCATTTTCCTTTGCTGGGTCATTTTAGATTTAACATTTTCTTTGAATGAGTGATCCATTTCCTCTCTCTTATCTTTGAGAACTGATAGTCTCTCTCACTTGATCCATTCTACTGGTCAGGTTTTTTTTTTTTTTTTTTTGCTTCTTTTTTCAATTTTTTCTCACAAAATTATTTTTATTGTTATTAAATTTTTCCCAAGTTTACATTATTCTCAATCGAATCTAGAGTACTTCCCTTTCCATGTCCCCCCACCCCACCCGAGTCCCTGTACTCTCCATACATGTCCTGCATCTTTTCTGAGTCTTTCTAGAGTTTTTTCCCAGTTCTTTTGTTGTTATTGCTCCCCCCTACTTGTATTGCTTCAGCATATATACATTATATACATATATAGTATACTAAAAAATAGTTATATATATATATATACCTATAATATACCTAACATATACCATTTGAATTGGAGTACTTTTTTTTTTTCTAAAAGATGTCATATTTTCTTTAAGGAAGTGCTCGAAGGCTCCTCCTTGACAAGCCCAAACAACCATCAATCCTGCACTTTTGCTCCACTTTGGGGTCTTTCCCTTCCGTAGTCCCCCAAATGAAGTCCAGTAAGCACGCATCCTGTCTTGATCCCCCTGCATTGGCCTCCATGATACAGCCAAGGTAGCCCAACAATGGCAGTCCATATTCTGATGAGGCTGAATTCCCATTAGCTGCTTAGGTGAGGTTTTTATCTGAACTTTTTGTCTGACTTCCTGAGATTTCCATTTTGAGTTTTATTTCAGTTTGTCTTTTTTTAATAAAGTTTTTATTGATGTTTTGTGTATTTCAGACATTTCTCAGTTCAGTTTACACATATTCCCCTTTCCCTTCCCCCCACCTCACCCCAGATCATGCACTCTGACATAACTATCCTGCATCTTTCCTTCGGTCATTTTTTATGTTTAGGAATTCACATTTTCATCCTTTAATTTTATATTACTCTAAAATATGAATACATACTTTCCACTCATATACAGTAATTACAGAATCTTAAAGTAAGTGGTGGATTGATTCTAGAGCCTGTTAAGAGATTTACATTATAACAACATAGTTGCTTTCAGATAAACAGAAATATATCAGCTTGCCTTTCACCTGGGGATTTGTTGTTAGCATCCACAAATGAGGGAGACCATTCGCCATTTGTTTTTCTGGGACTGTGTTACTTCACTTAGCATAATGGCTTCGAGTTCCATCCATTTAGCTGCAAAGTTCATGATGTCATCTTTCTTTACTACTGAGTAGTACTCCATTGTGTAGATGTACCACATTTTTGTCATCCACTCATCTGTTGAGGGGCATTTGTGTTGGTTCCAGCTCTTGGCTATTGTGAAGAGAGCTTCAGTAAACATGAATGTGCATGTATCTTTGCAGTAGGATGAGTCTTATGGGTATATACCCAGGAGTGGTATGGCTGGGTCAGTTGGTAGGCTCATTTTGAGTCTTTTAAGGGTTCTCCACACTGCTTTCCATAATGGTTGTACAAGTTAATATTCCCACCAGCACTTCATGAGTGTTCCCCTTTCTCCATAACCTCTCCAGCATTTGGTGTCTTTTGTTTTCTTGATCTTAGCCATTCATATCAGTGAGATGATATCTGAGAGTGGTTTTAATTTGCATTTCCTTAATCATTAATGATGTCAAACACTTTTTAAGATGTTTCTCAGCTATCTTTACTTCCTCACTTCAGTTTGTCATTTATTCAGAGATTCTCTTTGTTAAGCTTTAATTTCATATCTTGAATTTGTTTAGCTATTCATTCAACTGTGTTTTCATGGCCTTCCTTCAGTCTTTTGCACATAACTCTTGACTGGGTTTTTTGTCTGGGCTTCTGGCCAGGCTGCACAAACCCAGCTATGATGGAGTGTGGGGACTGGCAGCAAGGGAAGGTGAGCTTCCACAGAACTGGCCAAGCTGGGGTGTCGCAAGGTCCATGCTACCCAAACTAGGCCTGGGAGCCTGGGACGGTGGACAGGGAGCCTTGGGTACAGGGAACTCATAAGTCTGGTGGGCACATGAATCTAGACCCCAGAGCTGGGAAGACAGACAGGGAATGCCGGGATTGGGGAATTCTCACATCTAGTGAACTGTCAGGTCTCTAGGGTACATGGCATGAGGGACTCAAGCTAAGCTTGGGAGGTAGGATGGCAGACAAGGAATCCTGAGTTTGGAACTCACAGATGTAAGCTCTTGATTTCCTACCTTCAATTATAAAATTCAAAGTAAGGCATACTGGCCTTACTTCTACAATTTTTTTCTTATTTTTATTTTATGTGCCTGAGTGTATTAACTGCCTATATAAAAATGCACCAGTATCATACAATGCCTGTGGAGGTCAGAAGAGAGCATCAGATCCCTTGGAACTGGAGTTATGGATGGTTGTTAGCTGTCATGTGAGTGCTGGGAACTGATCCTAAGTCCTCTGCAAGAACAGCTGATGCTCTTAAGGTGTGCTTAGCCAACTCTCCAGGCCTATAAATTTTTTATATTTTTTTTTCTTTCTTTTTCCCAGTAGGGACTGAATGTAAAGCTTTGTACTTTGCAAATGTGTGCTTTACCACTCAACTATATCCCAACCTTTTATTTTTTTCAAATTTTGAGATAGGCTGTCACTAACTTACTGTGGTTGGCCTGGACCTTCAGCCTCCAAAGTAGTACATTTCTTTTTTTAAAAAAAAATTCCTTACTGTTTAATTTTGTATATATGTGTATGTCCATGTGTGGGTGAGTGCCAGGTTGGAGTTAAAGGCTACTGTGAGCTCAGCGGCCTGACTTTGCTGTTGGGAATTGAATTCAGATTCTCTGGAAGAACAACATATGCTCTTAACCACTGAGACATTTCTCTAGTTCTGCAAGTAATATCATTTCTTTTTTTATTGTTTTTTTAATTATTATTTTTAATTTTCATTTTTTTATCGATGCTTAGTGTATTTCATACATCATTTTCCAATTCAGTTTAGGCATATTTCCCTTTACCTTTCCCCCACCCCACCCCACCCCACCCCATCCCAGATCATGCATTCTGCCATAACTGTCCTGCATCTTTCTCTCAGTTTTTTTTCATTTTTTAACAATAAATGATAATTTATTAGTACAAGCATCCTTCATGTAAAACCAATTTGCAAGCAGTTGTGCCCAAACCCACACAGCCCATGAGTCCCACCATCCAGCAAGTGGGGGGGGGGCTGGTATGTTCAATCAAGTTGATCAAATGAGTGTCCAGACTATATTGCTGTAGTTTCACCATTCACCCCAATCGCAGCCCTTACATTCTACCATGCCCCCCTCTTCCACAGATTGTTCCCTAGGCTTAGAAAAGGGGCACATGTGGATGAGAAGCAAAACAGTCTACTTTCTCTGGAGCTGTGGTCTTGGACTCTGGTTAGTTCTGGCTGTTTCCTTTCATGGGCTGACAGTTTGTCCAGGAATAACCTTTCGATCCTACTAATGAAGCACAAGCAATTAGATATATAGGTGTTTAAACAGTACTAGTTGTTATGGTAGGTTACTTTGGTATAGACACAGATGTTTGGATGGCAGGTTAATCCATGAAGTAA
The DNA here is from genome assembly GCA_009823505.1 of Rhizomys pruinosus. Taxonomy (NCBI): domain Eukaryota; kingdom Metazoa; phylum Chordata; class Mammalia; order Rodentia; family Spalacidae; genus Rhizomys; species Rhizomys pruinosus. The sequence goes on along the minus strand of VZQC01011281.1, from coordinate 1,846,518 downwards.
TATCATTTCTTAAGCACACCAAGCATGCACATTGTGGCCTGGCATTGGCTGCTTTCCTTGGCCCTTTCCCCCTAGAGATCTTCATGTCCTATTCCTTTACTCTTTCAATTTCTTCCTGGAATATCACCTTCGAAGTGTGGTCTTAACATTATTCACTAGGCGAAATTTCATCTTTCTATGTTCCTATTCCCCCTTTTCTAATCTGTCTTTCACTGATCTGATGTTCACCTTGCCACCTCAGCCTTTGTTTGTTTTTGTATTTTTTTGTCAGTGTTATAGCCAAAAGTCTATTTCCTGGTACACAGGTTTTCAATAAATATTTCTTGAATTACAGAGTAAAATACATAATAATTTTCCTTTGGTAAAATACTAAGTGAACATTAAGGTTCAAGACATGTGCAATATTCCTAGAATTTTAATGTAGATTATCCAATTTTAATTTATTATATATATATATATATGTATATTTATATAAATGGCATTGAACTTCAAGTATTAACAAATAAATTCTTTAGAGTGGCACATATGTGGGGTAAGTGTCATCTACCATGGCTTAAAATGCAGCTGAATCTCAGATTTCTTCACAGTAGCATTCACATTCAATTCAGATAGTTATGATGCAGCTAATTCTACAAAGTTTTCTTTGATTTCTTTTCCATTTTCTTTCAGTTGCTGAGGCTCAAACTCAAAGTCAAGTGCTTGCTATCGATACACTCAACCACTGATCTATGTCTTTGCAGTTTCTACTAAACTTAGAAAGAAAGAGAGCCAAGGTGTTAGGACAGAAACAGATAGCAAACAGACATGCTCATACATGAAAGAATTCCTGGAATATGGCACTTGAGCCATTCTCCAAAAAATTGTTTGACAATGAATTCTAGCTAATCAAGTGATAAATCAAAAGAAGGAACTGGTGAATTGAGAAGTTGTGATAAAAAGGGCTGCTGGTGTTGGAATCCATTTAAATATAGAATTAAGGCTAAACAACCATCCGAGGAAGTTATTGCTATGGAAAAATGTGTTTGTTATTAATAAGAAAAATGGAAAATTAGTAGGATGAAGATAATTGGAATGGGTAGGCAAAGAAGGCATTCTCATATGACTGAGAGTGTACTGAGACTGTCTGATATGTAACTGTAGAACGAAACCAACAGTAGCATTCACTGTCAGTGTTGTGCATCTCCACCTCCTTCTCAAGCTTAAGTTAAAGAAGCACTCAGTTGAAAATCATTAACTTTGCTTTGCTTCAGGTCTTCCTTTTAAGTAAAATTAAATTTAATACTTTTTAATGAAAAATAGTGTCTACTTTTCATTATATATGAAAGTTTAGTTTATATATGAAATAGGATATATATATATATCTAGAAATTAACATTATAGCTGGTTTACTATTTCTGCCTTAAGAGCTTATAACCTTCTCTTCACTTCCTTCTTCTACAAGTGGTGATCCAGTTTTGCCTGCACCACTTGCTGAAGATGCTATCTTTTCTCCATTGTGTCTTCTTGGCCCCCTTGTCTCACTGTGTCTTCTTGGCCCCCCATGAGATGGCTGAAATTGTATGTGCTCAAGTTTGGATCTTCAGTTTTGTTCTATTGGTCAACAGGTCTGTTTTTGTGCCAGTGCCAAGCCGTTTTTATGACTATAGTCCTGTAGTATAGTTTGAAGTCTGGTATAGAGATCCCCCCTGTATTGCTCTTTTCACTCAGGGTTGCTTTGGCTATTCGGGGTCTTTTGTTTTTCCAAATGAAATTGAGGATTTTTTTTCCAAGCCTGTGAAGAAACTCTTGGGGATTTTAATTGGGATTGCATTAAATCTATACAAGAGTTTGGGTAGAATGGACATTTTTATTATATTAATTTTCCCAATCCATGAGTATGGGAGGTTTTTCCATCTTCTTATGTCTTCTTCAATTTCCTTCTTCAGGAGTTTATAATTTTTGTTGTTTTTTTGTATAGGAAAGGGTTTATTTAATCTTTTTTTTTTAATTTTTTAAATTTATTTATGTCTGTATGTGTATGAATGTACTGTCTGCATGCAGGTCTGTGCACCCGTGTCGTGCAATGCCGCGGAGGTCAGAAGAGGGTGTCGGATTCCCCTGGAACTGGAGTTTCAGACAGTTCTCGGCCGCCATGTGGGTGCTGGGGATGGATCCCAGGTCCTCTGTAAGAGCAGTTGGCGCTCTTAACTGCTAGGCCATCTCTCCAGTCCCGGGTTTATTTAATCTTAAATCTCCCAGGTTACTGTTCCTTACTGAGGGAAGCCAAGGCAAGAAAGATTAGGAACTTGAGCACAGGTTATGGAAGAATGTTGCTTACTGGCTTGGTCCCTGGTCTATTCTCAGCTTTCTTTCTTAGACAACACAGGACCAGCTCCCCAGGGGTAGCACCACCCACAGTAGGCTGGGCCCTCCCACGTTACTTAATATTCAAGAAAATGCCCCACAGACATGGCCACAGGCCAGTCCAATGGAGGACATTTCTGAGTTGAGGTTCCTGTTACCCAGGCGTGTTAACTTGACAGCTGGAGCTCTCCAGTACAAATTCTTATACTTGGGTCAATAATGTGCCATGATTTTTTTTCCCTCTCATGTGAGAATTTATTGTTACTGAACTTAATTATTACTCAGTTTTAAGAGTTGCTTTAATTTTCCACCTAATTATTCCCCTTTTCCAAAGTAATAGTATATAAATTAAATGCCTGTCAATAATTCTTCTTAAATGATCAGTTATAGTACATATTAATTACATCTCTTTTTAACTTATTTATTTCTTTTAAACTGGAGATTTGGGCCTCCCTGTAGCTCCTGCTGTCCTGGAACTCACAAGATCAGGCCGGCCTTGAACTCACAGAGATTCGTCTGCCTCTGCTAGGATTAAAGTGCTAGGATTAAAAGTATGCATCACTATGCCCAGCGTCCTTTTTAATTTGTTTTATTTGTTTATTTTGAGTTGTTTACATGCCAGCATATGAGTGTGGGCAGTAACTGTGGAGATCAGAGGAAGATTTATGGGCATCAGTTCTCTCTTGCCACAATGTGGGTTCTGGAGATTGAATTCAGGCTGTCAGGCTCAGGGGCAAGCCTCCTTCCCTGATGAGCCATCTAGCCAATTGAAAAGGTGAAGTCCAGGCTGGGCCTGAACACATACACTCAAGATCCTCCTGCCTCTGGCTCTTCAGCATATCCTACTGATGTGCACTACCACAAATAGCTCTCCAATTTATAGTATTGTGGGAACACTCATTCACTGTTGGTGGGAATTCAGACTACAGCCACTATGGAAGGCAGTGTGCAGAACTCTCCAAAAGACTGAAAATGAACCCATCATATAGCCTATTTATAGCATTCTTTGGCATATACTCAAAGGACTCATCATACTGTAAAGATACCTGCACATCCATGTTTGCTGCTGCTGTGTTCACAACAGCAAAGAAATGGGAACAACTAAAATGCCCCCCAACCCTTGAGTGGATAGTGAACATGTGGCACATCTACACAATGGAGTACTACTCAGCAGTATGTAAAGATGAAATGATGAAATTTGCAGGTAAATGGATGGAACTAGAGAAAGTTATTCTGAGTGAAGTCACACAAAGACAGAAAACTAGAAGATGTATGTTCTCCCTCATTTGTGGATTATAACACTAATTCCCTCGTGTGAGTATATATCCTAATAACAGGAGGAGCCAAGAAATTGGAAAGGATACATGGAGGTAGAGGAACAGAAAAATCCCGAAACAAGGGGACAGTAAGGAACAGATGTTACTAGGGGGGAGGTCAGGTCGGGAGGTTGGGGCGTTGGGTAGGGAAGGGAGGAGAGGGAGATAAAAGGAGAGTATGGTGGGAAGTGGAGGAGGCCAGGAGAGGGGGAGGGTGGGGATGATGGGAGTGCTGGGGCTGGGGAGGGAGGACAGGGGTGGGGAGGGAGGACAGGGGTGGTAAGGGAATAAAAAAGAATAGAGATGAGGGGCTGGAGAGATGGCCTAGCGGTTAAGAGCGCCGACCGCTCTTACAGAGGAGCCGGGTTTGATCCCCACCACCCACATGGCAGCCAAGAACTGTCTGAAACTCCAATTCCAGGAGAACTCCAGTTCCAGGGGAATCCAACACCCTCTTCTGACCTCCGCGGCATTGCACGACACGGGTGCACAAACCTACATGCAGACAGTACATTCGTACACATACAGAAATAAATTAAAAAAAAATTAAACAAAAAAGAATAGAGATGATTAGAGCTAGAGAGGCTGGGAAACTCAGAGTGTAATGTGATGCCCTCAAGACCCCACGAGAAACTCATATACACTGTCTAAGCATTCGTGCATGGGTTTTGGAACCTGGTAGCTGTGTGGCGGGGACCACAGAGCAAGACAGAGGATACCTCCCTTTGAATGGTTGGTGAGAGTGATCCAAATCAAAATAAAGCAGGCTATCTCCAAAGCTCTTTATTATCTATCACAAATAGAGGATGAAACCCTAACTTTCAGAGTGAGACATGCTTCAGGGATGGGACTCATATTAATAGATCAGGAACTGACCTGCAACTTTTCTATCTGAAACTTAAGCACTCATAATGCTAGACAGTGTGCATACTGCTACAAGAGAAGGTCAATCAATTAGTACAGCCCAGTGACAAACTCTAACCACCATGATGAGCTGTCCAACAAACTACCTTTATTGGTGCACTGGAGGTACTTTTGTCTCGGGGATGGTCAACAGCTATCTAATTATAAACTCAGCCAAATACACAAGGCCGGAGAGGACATAGAACCTAGAGAAAAGCCTATCAGGGTCATATCTTTAGACAAATGAAATTTCCTACCATATACTATCTATGGAATCTTGTATTTACAGATAAGCATGCTCTATGCCACTAATCAAAAAAGCGGCTCTATGGAAAAGATGGAGACCACTGCAGAATCAGACAACTGGTCAGACACAGAAGATATACATCTGAAAAATCCCCATTCCTAGGAGACCCATCTACACACAGAATGAGAGCCAGAGAGAAAATAAGTGTGCCCCTCAGTTCTCACGAGTAATGCTTCTGTACATAATAGAGCACGAAGCATACAGAAGCCCACAAGTAGTTAACCTTCAAGAATGGGAGCCCCCCGAGTGTGTATCCCTTGAGGGCACCTCTGTATTAAACTTCACCTACCCACAGCCCAGGGATCATTATGGAAGAGAAGGCAGAAATATAGAAGGAGAAGCCAGGGCTGGTGTATGAATGTAGAAAGGCGGTGACTTACAATCGACTGTAAGCTTTCACATGGAAACCTGTGGCAATGTAGGCATCAGGTAAGGAACCTATGCAAACTGGGACAAGGTCTCAAAGCAGAGCAAGAGAAATGGGTGGGGGACTGACCGTCGACTGAAAACTATAGGAGACTGAGTACTGTTGGGTGAGGAAGAATATGCCTTGCCTAGAATTCCTAGATCTGCTGACTGGACTCCAGAGGATCTATTTGCATAGGAAGACATCTGGGTTTGGGAGATTGATTGGATGGGGCTTAATTTGGATGTCCTCATGCATGAGGTTTGATGGAGGGGTCGGGACATGGAGGGGACTGGGTTTGCCTGGGAACCATTGTATGAGATGTAAAGATGCTCAAAAAAATGCAATGTTTTTTGGTGAGATTCCTTTGTGACATGGAGAGCTGTGCAGTGAGTGGATCTCTTTTACCTTTACCTTTCCCCCCACCCCATCTCAGATCATGCCTTCTGCCATAACTGTCCTGCAGCTTTCTCTCAGTCTTTTTTGTTATGTTTAGGAATTCACATTTTCCTCCTTTTATTTCTCTTTTTAAAGTTCTGTATTCTATTGGGTAATTAGGGATTTTTTTGGGGGGGGGAGCCTCAAATTTGTAGGCTGTTTTTCTCAGGCTCTTTGCCTTCCAGACACAAGTGCTTCCAGACACAAGCACTTTAATCCACGGAAAGACAGTTATGCATATACCTGGCAGGTGATAGAGAGGCAGAGGGAAAGATAGAGCCACTACCATTTGGAATAAATGCTTCTCTCCTCATCCTTTTATGTGGTAGCTGCCCTGCTTTACACCATAAACTTGCCATTTCTGATCCAGACGACCTCAAGGGCAATTTTTCTAAGTAATATATGTCCAGTTTCCCTCAGGGACACTGAGAATAATATACACTTCATGCAATGTCAGCCTGTCTCATCATCTTCATTCCTCCTGGTACTTTACATCCTCAGATCTTCTGGGCCTAATCTTACTTCTCATCAACACTTCCTGTTTTAACACCAGTTCACTCTGCTCCTTCCGTGCAGTCTTTTCTCTGCTGCATCCCTTGCGTTCCAGCTTCTATGTCTGTTACACTCCCTGCAGCTGCTTCTTCCCATTTTTGTTACTTGTGTGTTAGTGCTTTTCTTGCCCTGTCACTTTAATAAAGTTTCAGGAAACACCTATGTTAATTTAATTTTGATTACCCTCTTTTCTCTAAACTTGAGGAGCATGAAATTTAAAGCCCAGTTACAAGAAGAGGAGAAATTTAGTTTGTCAAAATTTTGATCTCTGAAACACAAGGATGGAGGAAAGTCACACTTAAATCAATCACACTGAAAAAACACTGTGGCAATGGACCACACAATGCGGTTCCGTGCTGGTAATAACTATCCAGAGAGGAAAATCATCATCACCATCTGAGCAGCTTTCACTGTACAAAGGAAGAGCACTTTATCACTGAAGTAAAGCATCTGGCCTGACCTTTGAGCATGGCTTATTTATATCCAATTCTTTCATCATTTCACTGATACTGCTTTAACTTCTACCAATCCTGTTATGCCATATGCCATTCTTTTAAAAATATTTTTATTGAAGATTTGTATATTTCATACATTATCTTTCAGTTCAGTTTAGAGACATTCCCTTCTCCCTGCCCCCACCCCACCCCAGTTCACACCTTCTGCCATACATGTCTTGCATCTTTCTCTCAGTCTTTCCAAAGATTTTCACTGCAGAGGCTTGTTGTTTTGGGCAGAGTTTAACTGTAGCAGTCAGTTCTTTGACCCAGTCTTTATGTTGTTGTTCCCTCCACTTTGTATTGTTCCAACCTATGCCTATACTATATAATCATAGATACCAAAATTATGACCTCTGAGAATAAAGTGTATGTTAATTCCAAAATATGCCATTCTTTAAAAATCTATGTGTGGTTCCCATTGTCTAGAACATGAAATAGAAGCAGCACATGCTGCTAGGATATTTAAAAAATGTGATTTTCATACATTCACATTGTCTTTGCCTTATTTCCACTTCTCCTAACCCCTGCCAATTCCCCTGTGTCTCCCTCCCACAGTTTCTTGTCCTTTTCTTTATTATCGTATGTATACACGTGCATAGATAGATAGATAGATAAAAGATAGATAAAAGATAGATAGATAGATAGATAGATAGATAGATAGATAGATAGATAGATATGTTGCACTAGGTGCATTTAGTGGTCCTCCTAATTACCTGTATTTAGGGCTGCTCATTTGATATTACATAATCTTTGTGGCAGCTAATTCCTAGAGAAAACTAATGTTCCCTCCTTCGGCATCCATAGATTGCTTTTAGCTCTTCATTTTGAGGTGGGATCATGTGAGATTTTCACCATCCAAATTGGCATGTCAACTTGGTTTGTCATTCTGCAGCTCTTGTTAGGCTACCACACTGTGGAGATTTCATTAATTTAGCTTCCCTATCATGTCTAGAATGCTTTAACTAACAGCGGGTGTCTTGTTCCTCTGCCTCTCACATTCTTCCCACCTCCATTTTCTGTGATATTCCTTAAGCCTGAGGTGTAGAGGTTGCATTGTAGATGAATCAGGTAGTGCTCAGCTCCTCACAGTCCAGTCACTTATTCTCTGCATGTGACCAGTTTTGGAACTTTGCAATAGTTTCCATCTGTTCCAAGAAGCATCTTCCTTGAAAAGTAGTGAGACTTGTCTGTGAACACAAGGATACCCATTTAGATTGTAGTTAAAAATCACATTGCTCTAGGAAAGAGACAGTAGTAGGTTTTCTTCTATGGTCTACAACCTCTCCAACCATGTGTATTTGGTTATAAAAAAAAACCTATACAGCAATGGAAACAACCAGTCAAGTGAAGAAGAAGCTCATGAGGAAGGAAGACAATCTTTGCCAAATATACATCTGATAGAGGACCAATTTCCAGAATGCACAAAGAATTAAGAAACAAATGACCCAATTAAAAAAGTCTCCAAATCCGAACAGAGAGTTCACAAAAGAAGAAATAAAAATGGTTAAGTAATACCTTAAAAAGTGTTCAACATCCTTAGTAATTAAGGAAAGACTAATTAAAATTACTTGAAGATATTTTTCTTACCCCACTCACTTGCCTAAGATTAGTCTGGAGATTCTTATGCCTACTTCACCAGCTTTGTCTCTTACTATTTTGCTAGTTGTACTCTATTACACAGGAGGATCATACAGACTGGTATCAAAGCGACATGTCTCTCTTTAGGCTTTCCCCACACACATTTGCTTCTCCCTGGTTAACACTGTTTTTAAGGTTCAGTTAGGTTTCCCTTCCTTGGACGTTTTCCCTGGGTCCTCCCTCCTGCATATTTTAACATAATACTTATCATAAAAGAAAAGTCTGGTTTATTTATTTTCTGTCTCTCCCTTTAGTCCATGAACCTATTAAGTATAAGGATTATCATTCATTGTAGGATCCATACTATCTTATCGTATTTTCTTCTGGCACCTAGTTGGCATTTAAAACATATATTTGTTTTAAAAGAATAATGAAGAGAATTTAACGATGTAGCTTTCTCCAGTCTCTTTTAAAGGTTTATTTTATTTTTAATAATCTATATATGTGTATATGTGTATCTGGGTATGTCCATGTGTGCATGGGTGTCTGTGGAAGCGAAAGGCATCAGATCCCTCTAAAAGCTGTGTTATAGAGAGCTATGAGCTACAGGACACCGGTGCTGGAAACGGAACTCCGCAGGAGCAGTACCAGCTCTTAACTGCTGAGCCATCTCCCCAGCACCACTTTTTCCAGTCTTGCTACATGAATAAAGCTTGGAAGGTCTTCAGGGTTGAAGAGTTTACAGGACACAGAGAAACATCATCTCAGATATCAACTGTCTCAGATAGACTTTGGAGAGCAACTAAGTAGCAGAAAATTGCAGGCTGAGGTTACCAGCAAGAACCTGAAAAGAAGGTATTCTGCATTGTTGGCTGAAAGCAGAGCCATCTGCTCAGGATGCCAACTGATGTTTTACTGTGGGAATTAGGGCCTTCGCAGCCTCTGTGGGTGATGGAGGGCACGCTACCCAGGTCTGCACAATTGCTCCTGGCCCCTTTGGAATGTCTGGGCTGCAGGGCCCTCGGCTCCTTGCCTTGTACCCCAGCTCCGAAACACTGGCTGGTCTCCTGCTGCCAGTTCTCATGTTCTCTAATTCTCCCCTTTGAATGAATGGCTATGTGCATTTCTCATATTTGATTCTGCTATGTTTTATAAAGGACTAAAATGTTTCAGATGTACTGGAGGCTCTATTTTTAGCTGTCCCAGACACAGCTTCCCCTTTTTCTTCTTCATGCACAAGGGGGTATTCAGAACAATTGTACGACTTAGATCCACAAGGTAAAGGGAATGAAATGAAGGAAAGTTTCTTTTCAGTGGCACAAGGCAGAGGGAAGTAGGTGACGATCACTGAACTACCACTAGTTAAGATAGAGGAGATTTATGAATGTGAGTTTGTACCTTAGGCCTGTCGTATTTTTTCACCTTTATGTTAGTTAATTGCAGAGTAACATAAATTAACTTTGGAACACAAGCAAAAATGGGAACTTTATTTATGAATTTCTTGGATTTCTTTACCTCAAGCCAAACAACTAAATTGCTACTTAGCATAAATTATTTATGGGCCCTGGCTCAATACCATCCAGCACCAGCCCCCCGAGGTATGGGAGATATAAAAGATTTAAAGCATCGCTGCGACAGTGTTCGGGCCGCCATGGAGCCGTGTTTCTTTCCAGAAGGGTCCACTTTATTTTGTTGTAAATAAATAGAGGCTGGATTTCCAGGGAGAGAAGTTAGCTTCCAGCAGGATGGGGTAGTGTTTTGCATATGTTAATTACACAACCCTTTTATGACAGATAGACACAGTGTTTGCACAGCTAGCTCTCAAAAGACCCATAGACCAAAATGGATCTTTTCATTTCCTGGCAGAGAGTTGGTTCCCTCATTTGATCCCACTTCAAAATCTGAAGTTATCAAAGTTTGTCACTCAACTAGTCAATAAAAAACTCTACTCTTTCTTATATAGTAGTAGCAGAAACAAGTGTACACCTACAATCTTCACTATTCAAGACCTAAAATGCTTCACTGACACCTGTGACAGAACCATTGTCACTTCCTAAGTTGTCTTTGCATGGCTCAAACTGTGTCATCCTTTCTTCCAAAATACCCATCAGTACTTTGTTCCCAGACAGTGTCCCTTTCTAAGATAAGGCCACTTCTTCTTTGAGTCAGGTGTATTTCTCTTCACCTATGGTTTGAAACCAGAAATCTGTACAAATACAAGCAGGCATTTTCAGGGGTTTGTGTTTATGTAACTTCTAATACTGGGAACAAATTTAGTCCTTTCTCCATGCTTATGCTCAGCAGTTCTGGGCTCTTCTCTACTCTCCAGTTTACTCCACTCTACTTCTCCCTAGCATTCACACTCAGTCTGTGTCGCTTTTACATTACGCCCCTTATTCATGGGATTTACATTCCTAAACTCTGATTTAGGCTGTGACTTAGCTGACACATTTAGAACTGTCCTTTGACTTGGGTTACACTACACACACACACACACACACACACACACACACACACACACACACATATATATATATATATATATCCACAGTTTTATAATCTAGTGTTCATCGGTAACTTTTAAACCTCTGTCTTTTGCATTATTTTCTTTTCAATTTTGCATATATATGCATATATATATATATATATATAGTAATCTAAGTCAAAGGACAGTTCTAAATGTGTCAGCTAAGTCACAGTTCTAAATATATATATATATATATGTGTGTGTGTGTGTGTGTGTGTTGCTAAGTCTAAAACAACTATCTTGGCAAGAGTACAAGATTGGTGATTATTTTTCAGGGTGCAAATACACTTATAAACTTCTATTCAAGCATAGATTAGGCAGTTGGCTATTTTTGTCTTTTGAAAGCAATGGTATGTGTAACCTCATGCCTTGAACAGGAACTGTCTCCATGTCATTCACTGATTCTGAATCTTTGGTATAGACTCTGAAACACCACTATAACTTACTTAGTTGCCCACCTTAACACTAGTAGGGTCATGTATCTCTTTTGGTCATGCCAAGCATAAGCAGGCCTTGGTTCTCTTGGGCCTTATCTGTAAACAGAGAAACCTTCCACCTCTCTTGCAATACTCTTCTATAGATGACTGCAGGAGTGTATTTTAGCTAGTCATTGATCTCTGAGCATGGGTTTGTGGTGTTTACAGAGCCTCTCATTTATCTCCAGTCCTCAACTTTTTCTTATTTCTATTTCCTTGTGAAAAAGAAGCCTTTGTCTATCTCTTCATATTTTTTTTTGTGAAAAACTGTGGCTGAAAATACCTTGTCTCTGTTCTATCCCAGCTCTATCTTACAATATTATTTACTAAGAAAAACAGAAGAAAGGTCCTGCAGTACTGAGCATTCTGGCATACATCTTTAATATCAGCACTCAGGAAGCTAAAGCAGGAAGATTTTAAGTTTGAGACCAGCCAGAGATATATAAGGAGACCTGGTCTGACAAACAAACACATGAACAGTAGAAATAAAATAAAATAAAATAAAGCTTCAGCAGAGGAGGGTGCTAGAGTCCAAGCTAGGTCAAAGCTGAGCCTATCCTTCAATAACATATCAAGACTCCCCATGAGGGCTGGGAAAGTTTGATTTCCTACCTCATTTACTGGTTGTCCCAAATAAGGAGAATGAGCATCCATTTGAATGATCTGAGATAGTCCAGATTGTATACTTTATTACCAGTTGTTTGTGAGATGATCAGAATGTTATACACATTTTGCATAAAGCATAAAATTTGCTTATCTCTTTATCACATGTACTTGTAAAGCTCATTGTAGTATTTAATGTTCATAATAGTCATCTACATCTCAAAAGGTAAGGAGCTATCAGACCTAGAATGTTATTTTGTTTTTGCCTTTTTGAGACAGGGTCTCCCCATAGCCCCAGCTGTCCTGGAACTCACTCTGTAGACGAGGCTAGCCTTGAACTCACAGAGATCCGTCTGCCTCTGCTTCTCAAGTGCTAGGATTAAAGGCATGAAGCATGAAGAACTAGAATCTTGAACAAACATTACTGATATATTCTGGAATTTCTCCTAATCCTCCTCTATCATCCTGGCATGAACGTGCTTAAGCTACTTCATCCTTCATAGCAGTATGAAGTACTTTTGGATTGCAAGTCATGAATAAATATAAGGAATATCCACAGTTTTATAATCTAGTGTTCATCAGTAACTTTTAAACCTCTGTCTTTTGCATGATTTTCTTTTCAATTTGCATCATTTTGAAACACAGTCACAGGATATGGGGTAATACCACTTAACCATTTCTTGAGGAAAGAATTTATCAGTCGGGGGGGGGGGTCACTGAAAAGCTGCTAGCTATAGCAGGTGCTATGCTGGGCAATTCTTTGTCAGACTCATTAAGTCTGTTACGGCTCTATGCAAGGCTATTCACTCAGGTACCGCTGTTTCCTCATCAGAATATATATGAACCCCTTAGCAGAGATTGTGTCACACATTTTTCATTGAAGTATCAGAAAACACTGGAACCATGTTTCAGTCTTAATCATGACGTGCTTGCTAGGGTCTTTTGGATTTCTACATGCATGGACATGGAAGCGTGCTTGTGGAGTGATTCTGGCCTGCTGGGGGATTGGGAGTTGATAGTCTCTTGGTTAGTTTTCTGACTTGTGTGACACTGTGGAATCTGGAAGAAAAAATTCTTCTTTTGTTAAGATGTGGGGGACAGCTGGAGAGTGGGGACCGAGGGAAAAGAAAGGGAGCAGAATAGTGAAACAAAATAAAATAAGCAGAGCTTTCAATCTCCCTTAATGAAGGCTTGTCCCCTAGACATAATCAGGAAGACCAAAAGAGTGGCTGAATTCTTAAAGCTCATAGTATAGAATGATCGCGATTTTCTTCAACTTATGTTAAAACATCATTCTTCCTTAGCTTGGAATCATGTTGAGGCTGCTGTAATTGGTCCAAGCTCAATTTTTGTGGGGCACTGTGGACATGTGAAAAAAGGATACGGTTAAGGGAAGATTTTAAAAATGCATGCTTTACTACTAAAAATGCAATTTGAAAAGCCCTGCCTTTTTCTGTCCCCTAAACTGGACTCAAAATGTGTGAACTTTGCATTTAAACTTTGAATGTGCCTACCATGCAGTGCAGAAGACTCTCCTGGGTAATTTGAGGAAATATATGTATTAAAATGAACTTATGAAAAATTGAAAATTGCTTTTGAACATCCATGGTAGTAAAGCCCGTACACCGTAATTTTTTTCTTACTATTTTAATATGGATTTTGTATAAGAGTTAAGTAGCCATGTAGTCCAGCCTTGTGGAGAAGTAAATTGTGTCTTCTGTATATACTTATTTTGAATGTGTGCAAGTTCCTTTCATAATTCGTGCTTTAATATCTTTTTGTTTAAAGAGCAAAAAAAAAAAAACCTAGTAAACATTTTTTAAAAGATACTTGTATTTTAAAATAATATGCATAAAGAAACTAATTGCGATTTTCAATTTTGGATATTAGTTGTGTATACTGGCAAAGGAACTGAAATTTTGGTGGGAGTACCTGTGAAACACAGTTCTTGCTATTGTTCCCTCTACTTGGGTGGAGGACACAGAGCTACCTATTCTCCATTGTGGTAAAAGTTGACATACATGTGACCTTCATATTGAAGGTAGCTCTTAAAAGAGACCTGTCTCCCATCTCCAGATCCATCACCTCTTTTGTCCAAATGCACAGCCTGGGGATCTCCATAGAGGGTAAAATTAGGTCAGAGGGACAGTGATTCCGTTGTAGCGAAAGACATCTGCTGCAACGCAAAGCCAGAAGACTTGAGCTTGATCCCAGGGACCAGCATCGTGAAAGCAGAGAACTAACTCCAGCAAGATGTCCTCGGACATCCGCATGCACGCCATGGCAGACTCACCCCCTGTTAAAAAGCAATTAAAATGTTAATAAAATAAAGTAGGTTACAGAGAAGGTCCTGGGAGCCCTGGAGTTCTGACAGTTGAGAAGTGGTCCTTTCAAGGTTCTTCTCTTCATTGCTTTATGCAGTCTTTCTGGTTCCTTCTAGAATTTATTAAAAATAACACGAAAATGGAGAAAATTTAAAAATTAATGTCAGTTACACTTTTTAAATACCTTTATATACTTTCAGTTTCAGGCTTTTCCTAAATTGCTTTTGTGTATAAGCTCTCTAACATGTGAGCCAACTTAAAAATGGATGTGAACTTTCATAATTATTTTATTCCCTTTTTCATGAAATAGAATGATTAGCAAATGTAAGACACTAGAAGCAGCAGTTTGACTTCAGAAACTTGATCTCATCTCAGAGCGGGGAGGAGAAGGCGAGCAAGAGAAAGGAGAGTGTGAAAACCAGTGATTCCTCGATGTGAGGAAAACTCAAAGGTGGTTGAAGAAAGGGGCACGGAAACAAAGGCACAGTGTGCTTAAGAGGGAGGACACTAGCATCAGGGCCAAAAGACAGGGGTCCCACCTTTGGTCTGCTGTTTATTGGAGGTGAAATTGGTGGCCACATGCTCTTTACGGATCCTGTGTTCTCTTTCCTTCCTGTGGAGACAAGCTTCTTCTTTTTGGGGGGGGGCACTTTTCGAGACAGGGTCTCCCTGTAGCCCCAGCTGTCCTGGAACTCACTCTGTAGACCAGGCTGGCCTTGAACTCACAAAGATCTGCCTGCCTCTGCCTCCCAAGTGCTAGGATTAAAGGCGTGTGCCACCAGGCAGAGACAAGCTTCTAAAAGAGACTACTGCTACTTCCAGAATATAGTAAGTTCTAATATAATAATTGACTCAAATGTTTATCTGTCTCAGTTAGCATACCATTGGGATCCTTATTAATCCAAGCCACGGTTGATTCTTTTCAGAGAGGCTCAAATCTTCCCATGCATTAGATTTGCTCAGTTTATTCTCAGAAACCTTGGGCCATGTAATCCCACCCTGCCCCACAGTCGTTTACATCTTTGGCACTGCTGTTCATTAACTGGCAGAAAACAGCTGTCCCTCCAAGGCCATGTTTTCTTTGTAGCAGAGGCTCAACTCGATGTTGAGGAAGAAAGTCCATATTGCATGTTTTTCGCTCTCCAGGATTGCTTTCGGGTTACTGCACCTCCACCCAAGAGCAGAACCAACCCGAGTCATCAATGTTTCTTACCCTTCCTCTGAGCTGTTACCAATGCCTCCTGATGGGTGGTTCACCTACATATTGCCATGCTTCTTTGCTCACTGGTGTCTTTGGAGCCTGGTTTTTTGACTCCTTGAATCCAGTTCTAATACGATCCTGCTGTGCAGACATTGCTGGGCAGTCAGATCCTCTTCATTTAGTCAAGACTAGCGTTCTTTTTCTCCTCTATAATTCAGCCACTCATTTCTCATTGTCTTGACCTTTTCTAGGAACTAACCTGTTGAATTCGCATCCCAGCCACAACTACGTTGCCTTCTGTTTCTCTCAATCTGTTTCCTTATTATTCCTCACAGTCACTTCCAAGTACTGTACTCAAAACTGTCTTCAGTAAGGCTCAGAACAAGGCATAAGAGAAATGGGATTTTCTTCTATTTAATGTGTGATTTCCTCTGGAGGTATGAAATATGGATAGTGTCTCATGAAGTCAGGGGAGTGTGAGTTTTATTGGGAGAGGCGGGCATTGTGGCGAGAAAGGGGAACAGAGCACAGCTTGTCTCCAAGATGGTTTCCATTAGAACTGGAGTCAAGGGGCAGGACCAGTATCCTGTTCATTTTTTTTTTTTTTTTAATGTTTTTTGGAGAAAGTACACTTCTGGGTAATTTATTGTCCAATGACTTTAGTTCTGCTAAGTTGGAATATATTGATCTAATTTCTTCAAGTTCACCTTCACAGTGTTCCATTTGCATACAAATGCTAAAACTAAGGAAAAACAGACAAATTGCACACTCTTCTCTTCTCTGCTTACTAATTTAATGTGTATTTATTAAGTACCACATTCGAGTACTGGGTTATCTCTGAGAGGACAGAGCTCATCTGATAATTTCTTCACTTTTCCTGTTTGGTCTTTCACGATTCACAAACTGAAGGAAATAACAAATAAAACTGCTAATCTGGGTATTATTCTCATTAATAAGGATAGTTCAGTGGGAAGAACTGTAGGATAAAATGATGTGCCACCTTAGGGTGAACAAAAACATCACAGGAACAGCTAGGTACATGCCCTTGAGGTTTGAAAAGCAAATTTCAAATACATGTTCTGAAAGAAGAGAACTTGACAGATAAAGCTGTAAGAAAATGGGCATAGGATGGGTTGAGAAATACCCAAATATGGTTCTGAACGTAAAAGGGAATTCATTTGCTTAGTTGATGAGGACAAAGAGATATTTTGGTACCAATGAGGACATGTGCAGAGACAGAAAAAAAATGCATCTTCATTAACAAAAAGCACTGCAAGGCCACAGGGGGTAAAGGGGTTGCAGTATAAGCATGAGGACCAGGGATTGCACCGTCGGCACCCACATAAAATTCAGACAATGTAGTACATGACCATGACCTCAGCAGGGAGTAGGGATCTGGAGACAGGTAATCCTAGGGGCTTGCTGCCCAGCGAGGCTATACAAAATGGCAAGTTTGGGGTTTAGTGAAAATGAAGATGTAGAGCAGAAGACGAAGACATGAGATATCAACTTCTGACACCTACAAGTGTACACATAGGAATGTGTGGGTGCTTGCAGACACATATGCATTCAGAAAAAGAGGGAAAGGCATCTTGGGAAAAATTCAAAGGAGAAAAACAAGAAGAAAGCACATTATTTTGGGGGAGCAACATCAACCCCAAATTACAGAATAGTAATAAATCAGCTTTAACAATTTTGACTTTTTATTTATCTGTGATCAGTAAAGAAGACAGAGTCAGCATGGCTTCGGAAGAAGAGCATCTATAGAAAATATGAAGGTGGTGATCAGCCTTTAACTCAGATGAGCTATTATCCAGGGCAAGAGGAATGAAATAGCAGAATTCATTAAGAAATTCTGAATAAGATGCTTTGAGAGAAATATAGGCATAGGAGGTGGCCA
Source organism: Rhizomys pruinosus (assembly GCA_009823505.1). Lineage (NCBI taxonomy): Eukaryota > Metazoa > Chordata > Mammalia > Rodentia > Spalacidae > Rhizomys > Rhizomys pruinosus. Next base: position 1,829,147 of record VZQC01011281.1, on the reverse strand, counting down.
TAACATTCAAAATGAGCCAGTGAAATCATTAATTTTAAAGTTTTACAGAGGCTATTGAAACAAGATGTTACTGAGGGCTTATGGTAATCTTAATAAAATTCTTTTAAAGATGTTACATAAAAGGACACTCAGTATCTGAGAAAAGAGCAGCAACCATCTGGTATAGGGTTAGTCCATGAAGAGAGTGTTTCCATATGTTTCAGTCTGGCTTTGACCATTGGGTTTGATTTCAAGGGTTTTATTTCACAAATCAAGATCTTGCACACACACACAGAATTCTGTTTTAGGCACCCACAGTTTACTTGACCTGTTTGCTTTCTGTTGTTGAGCTTTTTATATTTTTTGGATATTAATTTCTGGATTAACAATTAATACTTCTCCTATTTTCTAAGTTGTTTCTTTACTCTTGTCAATGGGTTTAATTATTGTGGCAGAAGCTTTAGAGCATCACAGAATACCATATGTCAATTTTTGGATTTGCTGCCTGTGCTTTCAGAAGGGTCATATCCGGAAATTCTTTTTTAAGACCAATGATGCAAAATGTTTCTCCTACTTTCTTCTAGACTGATATTTTTTATAATGCTTTTATTGATGTTTTGTGTATTTCAGACATCATTTCTCAGTTCAGTTTGGACATATTCCCCTTTCCCTTCCCCCCATCTCACCCCAGATCATGAACTCTGCCATAACTATCCTGCATCTTTCTCTCAGTCTTTTTTATGTTTAGGAATTCACATTTTTCTCCTTTAATTTTATATTACTCTAAAATATGAATACATACTTTCCCCTCATATACAGTAATTACAGAGTCTGAAAGCAAGTGGTGGATGGATTCTAGAGCCCTTTAAGAGATTTACATTATAACAACATAGTTGCTCTCAGATAAACAGAAATATAACAAATAATGTTGCTCAGCTTGCCTTTCATCTGGGGATTTGGTGTTAGCATCCACAAATAAGGGAATCTATTCCCCCCCCCCCGCTTGTTTTTTCTGGGATTGTGTTACTTCACTTAGCATAAATTCCATCCATTTACCTACAAAGTTCATGATGTCATCTTTATTTCAGTCTTTTAATTAATTTATTTATTTTTATTTTATGTGTTTGAGTGTTTTGTTTGTAAAACTGAATTGAATTGAAATGCAGTTAGTGCACCATATGCATGCAGTGCCTGTGGAGGAGAGAAGAGGGTGTCAAATCCCCTGGAACTGCGGCTACAGGCATTGTAACCTACATGCAGGTGCTAGGAACTGAACTTGGTTCCTCTGCAAGAGCAGCCAGTGCTTTCAACCACGGAGCCATCTCTCTAGCCCCTCTATTTAAGTCTTATATTTACATTTTGAGTTGATCTTTGTATATAATGGGAATCTAGTCTCATTATCCTACCTGTGCATATTCTGATTTCCTGGATTATTTGTTGAAGAAAATTCCTTCCTCTGATGTACATTCTCAATGCCTTCGGTAATCATCGGTTGGGTACGTATTTGTGGATTGCTTTCTGGGCTCTCTACTCTGCTCCAATAATATGCTTTTTTATCTTTATCTTGCTGTTTTAGTTTACTCAGTTTTATAGTGTGCTCTCAACTGTTCCAGCCCCTTCAGCTTTGATCATTTTAGGATTGTTTTGGTTATTCAGAGTCTTTGGTAGTTTCATGGAAATGTAAAGAGTATTCTTTGTATTTTGTGAAAAAAATGTCATTAGTGTTTTGATAAGAATTACACTGAAGTTGTAGATTCCTTTGAGTAATATAAACATTTTAACAACATTAATTCTTCCAGTCCAATCTATAAATATGTCTTTTTTAAAATATTCTTCAATGTCCTTCACCAATATTTTATAATTTTCATTCCAGAGATAAAGAATTTAGGTGGAAAAGTATTCTTCGAAGAGCATAAGTAAGAAATTAAACAGATCTCCTGGCTATATGCAGAGAACAGCTATCCTTATATGTATTTTTGGAAGGACTGCCAGTGTCTAAGCTTGTTCAAGGTGACTGACAACTTTCTTATGTGACAGGAATGAATTTATTCTATTATCACAAACTTTAAGTGGCTGCATTATTTTAGATAAGAGCATTTTGTGTGACTTTTCTTGGGGAGACCAAATATCTATTCATCTTACATAAGGAAATAATGACAGACTTCTCCACCATCCAAAGTTAATCACTTAGAAAAGCTGCAACCCTGGTACTCTCTGCAAGACTTACCGGCAGCAGGATGTTGGACAGGTCTCCCTAGTAGTTCTTACTGTTTATATAACCTAGGGGAGGGAGGAGCATTGGAAATCTTGTAAGTTTCAGAAACTTCCGGAGACTTGTAAATTGTTTACTTACTGAGTCTTAATGGGTTTTCCTCTAGTATGGAATGTTTCAATTTGGAGAAAATTACTATATAACAAAGAATTTCCAGGAACTACTTAACTATCTATTACTCAAACTGTGGGGCCCAGACAAGCAAATTATTTTTCCTTTGCAGTTGTTCGAAAGGCAGAGTCTCAGGCTCCATTTCAAGAGTAAACAGTTGATTTTTGATGAAGCATTTTATCTTATTTTATTATTTTATAGATGTTTACCTATACATCCTAGAACTGTCCTCTTTTATTTTATTTTATTTTATCACTTTATTGATGTTTACCTATATGTCCTACTTTACATTATGAGGAAATTAAGAATGTTATTTGTTTTGGAAATTAAATCAATTATTAAAAATAATATGCTTATCAATACAGGTGAGGATTAATCAGCTAGGAAATTTAACTTGTCACATTCATCCCATTCCTATCCTTCCTTCACTTATGAAGATAGACATAGTGGATATGTAACATGTACTTGGTGTTGGGATGAAGAAAGAAATGGAAAATCTAGATAAAGTGTTGTGGAACTTCCTGCAGAGATGTGAACAAATGTCTGCTCACCCCAGATAGGGCACTGACCACGGACCAAAGAAACAGTTCCACTCGAGTCTAGCTTAGCAACCCAGAGAACCCAGTGGAGTCACCTACAGGAGCATGGAGGACACAAGGGCAGCAAATAGCCCAGGCTAGCATGGTCGTTTACTCATTAAAAGCTGAATCCCTGATGCAGTCCTTATGACGCCAGGCAATTTAGTGACTGGAGAGTTTCTATCCAGCAGTTGTTATTGTTATACATCCTTGGGGAGGGACCTTCTGAATTTTCTAAGCTTCAAGGATTTCCTAAGGGTTGTGAATTATTTCCTGGCTCATAATTGTTGACTTTCCCTGCACCTCAGATGAAATGTTTCCATTGGCTACAACACAGAAAGTCAAAAGAAGAGCATAAGGCAGCACAGAGCTGGAAACTTAAACCTACCAGTAGGTGGAAGAAATGATAGTTATAACCGTGAATGTATGTAAGTATGAATACCCAGGGATGGGTGCTGAAGTCTCTCTGGGAGGCTGCAACTCTGAATTGAATTGAAATAAAGTGAAACTTAACATCAAGACCAAAGTCACAATGCAAAGTAAAGCCCTGATTTGGTGTGGGAGACTCAAGTGGAGGAGAGAGGGGGAAAGGACTCAGCAATGGTGCGCTCAGTTCTAGACCTATAGTTTGGTGCTGAATATATAGACTTGGAATTTGGAGAGAGGTTTGGGTCACATTAGTTATTTTGAAATTTCTCTCCCATAGAGGATAGATGCTTACTTCTGGGGTTCTATGTATTTGCTAAACTGTAGCATTAAACTCAAGCCTTTGCTTGCTTCTGGTTTCTAGTTTTCCCAGAATATGCCCACTGCATTGGCAGCCTATGGTATAGTAGACTATACAGTATCATCTGTTTCAATAATCAAATTGCAAGTTCCTTAAAGACAAGAGCTCTACATTTTGATTCCTTTGACCTTGATGCCAATTTGAGTGGTTGGCACAAAATGAGAAATCAATATATGTTTGTCAACTTAGTGAGCGAGTGGGTAAATCAGCCATAGAAAGATGCATTTTTGATATACCATTGAAAATGCAGTGACAGCAGTGTTGACAAAGTACTGAATGATACTGAAGGTGGGTACTCCTGGGTAAGATTGGGAAAGCACTGTGAATTCATTTTGTTATGTGTTATTAATATGATATATAGAGAAGAGTGGGAAAAGCACCCCAGGTATTGGGAGTTGTCTGTAAAAGCAAGGAGAACAAGTGCCTGCTAAATATTCAGAGACCTGGAAACTGGAGTATGAGGGGTGTGGCTACACTGGAAACCACAGGTCACCGTGATGGCATTTTTCTGGGCTGTTTTGCATCTTTGAAATCTGAAAGAGCAGCCCAGAACAGGTGCCAGTTACTCTAATAAGCACCCAGACCTTGTCCCTAGTAGTCTGAACTAGGCCAGGTTAATCTGAGGCACAATGTGGCATTTGTCGGGAGGAGCTCTGGTATTTTAAAGTGTAAAATGAACTTGAATAAATTCCTATGATTTTAGGCAAGTGGAAAAGCCTTAATACAGAGGTGGCGAAAGCTGTGAACTGAGCGGGAGCTCAGGAGATGAGGATTTTATTGATCTTGTTTGCAGCTTTTAAGCCCCAAGCTGTAAAACCTTGGGCAGATGCTTCCCTGACCTGGATCTTTACTTCTCCAGGGATCCTTGTTAATCAACTTTGTTTCCGCAGCTTCAGGAGAGGGCCTGGCTCACAATGAAGCTCGATAAATGACCGTTAAATAGAAGAGGACTTTGTCTCATTTACAAAATAAAGCAGTTAGAACAAGACCATCACCAAGAACAATTCTAGTCTTCACATTTTATGATTTCATCGTTTTAATTTCTAATTTTTAACAGAAATGAGAAATTGGTAAAAGAGACTTATTTGTGTATTGCTTAGCTGTTTACAAATTGCGTTTCCATATATCTCAATAAAAATTAATAACCTTGAGAACTAGGTTCAATTGCTGGCACTTTAAAAAGGAAACTGAACATGGAGATAGGAGCTAATAAAGTAACAGAATCTGGATTTAAATCCTAGACAACTGTTTGCAATTTGAATGTTTCCCCACTGTTGTTTTTATTATTATGGTTTTTTTTTTTTTTTACTATTTTATGGGTGTGAATAATTTCCTGCATAGCTGTAAGTGCACCCATGTTGTGCAATGCCAGTGGAGGTCAGAAGAGGGCATCAGAGGAGTTAAGAATGACTGTTAGGCACCATGTAGGTGCTGGGATTTGAATCTGGGTCTTCTAAGGATAGCAGCCAGAGCTCTTAACTGCTGAGCAACACTCAGCTCCTTCCTCAAATTTTCATTTCTATGCCATGTGTCTTTAATGTACCTCCTGGCCAACACCCCACATAATATGACATTGTAACATAGACTGTGAAAGTATTTGAATGAGAATGGAACTTACTTGAGAACTCTGAGCATAGCCATCATGTCTACTAATTAAAGTCATTTTATTTTTAGTGACAACCCCTAGTCTTGCCATTATTAGCTTTGAGAGTGAAGACACATTTGCAAGGCTGTAACCTACCTGAAAGGTACAAAGAACCCTGCACTAGTCACTTGCACGTGCCCTGCCCTGAGAGTTGCAAAAGTTTATTCTTAACAGTGTATCTGCACTAGGTAAGTTGAATATAGAATAAATCAAATTCAGAGAGAACATAACAAAACTGAATTTTAAACATTCTCTGGGTAAAGTCTCAATTACAAGTAAATTAAGCAGCCGGCTAGCAAGGTTAAAAGAGTTAGTACACAAATACAATGTGCTCTTGTACAATAGCTCCAGGAACTATAGGTCAGCTTCTACTTCTGTTGGGAAAATATCATTAGGGGAACATTTGTAAAGGGCCTATCATTGTCTTGATAAGTTGATACTGAAACTGGTAATCAGTGAAATTGGAGGCATCTTATTTCCTGTATGAATAGGAGTAAGGCAGGGACAAAGAAAGAGTCCATCTCAATCTGTCCTAGTATTTCCTGATTCAGATCTCTCAAGTGAGTATCTTTTACCTGCTCATACCTTGGGTGTAGCTTCCAGGGAAGTCAGTAATACAGTACACCATAGGAAGCAATTATAGGAGATCGGATTAGCTGATTTTTCATTTATAGAGCAGCCACATACAATAGAAGTTCTTAGTGCATAAACAAATGGAAAAATCTTTATTTGGATCCCTGAAATATATCTTTGAGAATAGTTATATTTTGTTTGCAATGCAGTGCAATAACTTTCAATTACTAAACCCACAGGAACTCTCCAGTGAGTGTGACAGTTTCTTGAAGGGGAAAACAAAGATATTCAGAATCATATTAAATCTTTGATTTTGCACAGGGGAAGAAAAGTGTTACCCTGCAATCTTTGAGGTATCTGGATATTTGTGCCCAATTACAGAGGAATTTTGGTCTATGGCAAAGGGGGTCTGCTTTAGTCAGGAATGAGTTTAGGTACTTTTCTTACACTATTTTTGATGACTCTCTAGTGAACATGTATTTCTGTGCTTAGACCTGGGAATTCAGATACAGACACCACTGTTGCAATTAATTGTCTTCTCCTCATACAAGCCTCTATTGTCTACTGAGAAAAGGCTATACCCTGCCATTAATTCTTCCCTTAGATTTCCTGCTTATTGCAAAGGGACTGCTACACCCAAATTAATGGCAGAGAATGTCTCTAGGTACTTGGAGGTTTGCAAGTTGTAGTTCTCAAAACCATGAATTAGACAGTCACAATATATGGGTACAAGTGACATGTGAAGGCATATTAACCCTCTATCTTCCAAAATTATGGTCAAAGATGCCCCAGTGTGGTTATCATTTATTTTCTGCTGAAATTTCTTCTTCCATGTAAGTCTGTGCTCTGAATTTAATACTGCACGATTATGTTTCTCTGAGGATGTGCTGTATATACTGTTGAATAGCTATGAATATCATTGTGCAGCCCTGATCAGACAATCATTTCTTTCTTGCCTTCAGGGTCTCACATACTACATAGCTAGTCAGGAAGCTGGGTGATTGTCTCTCTGTCCCAGTTTCTCTGTAGTTCATTTATTCTATATTTTATCTATAGTATATCTGGAGCCCAAAGCATTCATGAAAGGTCTCAGACTACTTAAATAAAAGTATTCTTAAGACATTTGATAAATGTATCGTATTTATGTAGTTATTAGATAATTTTCCATTACAAACAGTTCTTTGATCTTTACAGCAGTAGTGAAGGGGAACTGGTAATATTACAAGTTATTGTCGGTTGAAGGACCCAGCCCATTCTGGTGACCAGCACCCCTCCTCACTTGATGCATTTTTTTCTCTCGGCATTTAAATTCCAGCTCTTCTACTCAACGGAGGTGTCGCCAGTGTAACCATCCAGTTTAAATAACTGTGAAAAATCATTTCCCTGCATTTTCTTTATATTCAAAATCAGTTTAATTTCATTAGAAAATAGTTTTCTAGTTAATAAAAATCCAACCTGGGAGCCGAACTGGGTTTTATCCTTCTAAAAGTTCAGAAACATTTTTTTTTTTTTGGTCTTTTCGAGATAGGGTCTCCCTGTAGCCCCAGCTGTCCTGGAACTCACTCTGTAGACCAGGCTGGCCTTGAACTCACAAAGATCCGCCCACTTCTGCCTCCCAAGTGGTAGGATTAAAGGCGTGCGCCACCACGCCCGGCAGAAATATTTTTACCTAGTTAATAGCCTCTGCTGAGTTCATTGTTTTCACTAATAAAGTTGGTAGCTTTCTTTTCATCTTTATTCAATGAGAACTGTCGCTAAAATGTTTATGTATTTTTGAAACGACGATAAACCTATTCATGTTAACACAATATGTTTCCTGAGAAACACTCATGTTTTAAAAACAAAAACTCACCGGGCATGGTGGTGCACGCCTTTAATCCTAGCACTTGGGAGGCAGAGGTGGGCGGATCTTTGTGAGTTCAAGGCCAGCCTGGTCTACAGAGTGAGTTCCAGGACAGCTGGGGCTACAGGGAGACCCTGTTTTGAAAAGACCAAAAAAAAAACAAAAAAAACAAAAAACAAAACAAACAAACAAAAAAACCCTCAAAGAATATTCTGCTTTTACTCTTTTGCAAATCTCTTTATGGTTTATGTAAATAAAAAACAAATTATTCTCTGTAATTGTTTTTTCCTACAAATTTCTGCTTATTTTAAATGGACCATTATCTGATCCTTAGGCATTTGTTTTTTCTAGATTCATAGTTTTTGTTCTTACCATCATAAATAATGCTGCAATAAATGGCCATGTGCAATTCTCAAAAGAATGTAGTGAATTCTAGTCTGGGGAGAAAGAGACAGGACTTTCTGGGTTGCTTCTGGTATATCAATTCTGATTGGCTAGATCCAAGCCTTGTCTACTTAGGTGACAGCTGCTTCCAGCCAGGTGTTCTCTCTCTCACTGGAAGTCATCAGCTGCAGGTTGCATGCCTATCAATGCCTGCATGCTTCCCCCTTTGATCCTAGGAGCAGGGGGTATCCAGCTGCAGCATGCGATGGAGACAGAAATTGTTTCTTCCTTTAATACTCAATCCGAAGAGACTTCTACAGGGGGCTCCCCTCCATGGATTTGTGATGATATATTTTATTGGAATGGAATTAGACAGAGAATATACTATTACTGAGAAATTCAAAATAGTCTATATTTCATAAAATTAAAATGACATTCGTGTGATATTGACAGGGGAGCTAGACATTTTGCCTTTCATGGATAGGAACATTAAGTAAAATGCTCAAGATCATACAAGTAGTACACACAGGCATGGGATGTGGGATCAAAAGTGCCACTAACATTCCTGGGGCCATTCTTTTCATCTGCCTTGGCTTTTTTGGAGGAGGAAAGTATGAAAACATACTTTTATGTTCTGAGAGATTTCAACATGCAGATTTGATGAACAGTCTATTTTCATATTGTTCAGAAGGGTTCTTGGGTCTTCCAACTGAAATTTTGCATCATTTTATATTATTTATGGCTTTTGAATCAGCTGTAAGCAGATTATGAGATATCCACATATAATGTCATTATTAAAATGAAAATAAGACCTCATGATTTAACTGAAGTAAATATCAAGGAAAATCTTACTTCCTGGCTTTCTGACTTTCTATGTTCGGCTTCTGAATAATTTGCCCCCAGAACTGTTAGGCACGGTTGACCCCAAAACTGCTAGGTCTATGGAGGGGAGGAGGTAGCAGAAGGGATCAGCATTCCTGTGGGTGGATAATTGCAGTCGCACAGGGCCGAAGTGCTGGATCCCGGATGTGGAGTTTGCACACAAGATTGATTGGAGTGATCAGCTTAGTAGAGAATTATTAGTTATATCATTTAATGTAACGGCAGTAACAGAAAAGATGTTTGTAGTTCCTGCAGAATACAGTTAATCATAGGTGTAGGGGAAAGCTGGAATTAACCAGGTAATGGTTAACCATTATTGTCAGCTTGATTATACTAAGAAACAATCCCCTGAGTCTGTGAGGGTGTTTTTAGAGAGGCTTGACTGAAGAAGGAAGACCCACCCTAAGTGGGCACCATTTCATGGAGTGGGGATCCTAGACTGAATGAAAAGGAGATCAGAGGAAGCCTCTCTGCTACCTGGCAGCAGACACAGTATGACTGGAAACATTCTCCTCCTGCTATTGTACCATTCCCAGTATGATGGATTGTATCTGAAAACTGTGAGCCTCCCTTTCTTAAGTTGCATTTTGTTATATTTGGTTACAGAAACAAGAAGAGTAACTAGTATGCCAGTGATTGGAGATTAGACTCCCATACCTGGGTCTGGTAACAATGTTACCCCAGTAACAAAATCAATACATCTAGTAGGCAGAACTTGTTTCTTGCCTTATCATTTAGGTTTATTTATGTTTATTTTATGTACCTGAATGTTTGCCTACAGCTAGTGGCTGCAGAGGCCTGAAGAGGGCATTAGTGTCTCTGGAACTGGAGTTTCAGGTGATTGTTAGCCACCATAGGAATGCTAGGAACTGAACATGGGTCGTCTATAAGAGCAGCCAGTGCTCTTAACTACTCAGCCATCTCTCCAGCCCCCCAGATTTTTAGTATCTTAAGCACAATTTACTACTAGAAGGAACCAGATCTCCTTAGAAATTGGTAGAAGTAAAGATAACCCTGGTAATTCCTGTGCTCAAAACCAAAGAGGTGCTCAAAGAATAAGAGCAGGGTGAACACCAGAGGTCACAACAAAACACCAAGACACCAACCTGCAGGACTCTCATTTTCTAAATGAGTGATAATTTTAGTCTCAGTAAGCACTCTAAAGACATAAACAAGTAAATTTTGACAAGAACAATACTTTCCCTTGCTATGAATTTGAGAAGAATTATTTTTTAAGATTTTTTAATTTTTATTTATTTCTGTATGTGTATGAATGTACTGTCTGCATCTAGGTTTGTGCACCCATGCCGTGCAATGCTGTGGAGGTCAGAAGAGGGTGTTGGATTCCCCTGGAACTGGAGTTCTCCTGGAATTGGAGTTTCAGACGGTTCTCAGCCACCATGTGAGTGCTAGGGATCGAACCCGGGTCCTCTGCAAGAGCGGTCGGCGCTCTTAACCGCTAGGCCATCTCTCCAGCTCCTGAGAAGAATTATTAAGGCAACCATTGTTTGTTAAATATCAAAGGATGCTAAATATCATTGGGTAAAAGTATGACAAGAATTGGAATATTCACCTTGTCTCACATTATCTCCTTTTAAATAATTAGTAAACACCAAAAGAAGAGAAGGAAATTTATAGCAGAGAAACTTGATTAACTCTACCTTAATCAAAATGTAAAATTCATATTAACAAGAGACAGCTTAAAATCAGGTACAATGTAATAAGCAAAAGGAGAGATACAACAGCACACTGTAACACTGCAAAGAAATAAATAAAATCTCTGATTCTAATAATAAAGCAATACGAGATAAGCCCAGGTTGGGACATTTAGAAACTGGCCTTTATTCTTCAGAAGTGTTAAGGTCATGTAAGTCAAGGAAGAGATGAGGGATGCTTGAAGATATAGGAGACTAAAAAAGAGACACAACAACCAATGTAATTCATGGTTTGGGGCATCTTTTGTCACTAATGACATTACAGGAACGACTGGTGAAACTTGAGCAAAATGTGTGGATTTTATGATGATAATGTATCAACATAACTTCCTGATTTTGATGGCTTTATAGAGGTTATGCAGGAGAATGTCTGGGAAAGAATTATACTCTTAAAATCTTCAGAGGTGGTAGGGAGTCTTCTAGCAAAACTTGCAAATAGTTCACAGAAAAAATTATTTTCTTTCTGTGATTTTCTTTGGTTTAAAAACATTTCAAAAAAAAAGCTAGTCCAGAGACCTGAGGCAGAGGAATTGGAGCCTGCCTGGGTCCAAGGTTGGCAGGGGACAGGGTGGGGGCAGAGAAGAGGCATGGGACAGAGACATGGTGGGGGGAATATGACTTACCAGAGTCCTGGATGAAGAGGATAGTACGACTGGTCAGAAGCCAGGGGAGATGGCAGGGAACAACTCAGGAGGGATTAGCAATCTATGATAGAGTGATAAGATAGTCTGGGTTAGGAAGCTAGCCCAGAGGTCTGAGACGGAGGAACTGGAGCCATCCTGGGTCAGGACTGCTCAATGAAAAATAATGCATCCCTCCACCTACACCAGTGAAGCTTCTTGTTTTTTTATTTAATTTTTATTGATGCTTTGTGCATTTCATACATCATTTTCCAATTCAGATCAGGCATATTTCCCTTTCCCTTTCCCCCCACCCCCACCCCATCCCAGATCATGCATTCTGCCATAACTCTCCTGCATCTTTCTCTCATTTTTTTTTCATTTTTTAGCTATAAGTGATAATCCATGAGTACAAGCATCCTTCGTGCAAAACCAATCTGCAGGCTGTTGTGCCCAAACCCCACAGCCCCACCATCCAGTGGGGGGTGACAGGTTGTTTGTTCAATCAAGTTGATCAAATGAGTGTCCAGACTACATTGCTGTAGTTTCACCATTCACCCCAATCACAGCCTTTACATTCTACCACGTCCCCTCTTCTGCAGATTGTTCCCTAGGCCTAGAAAAGGTGGATGAGAACTAAAACAGTCCACTCTCTCTGGAGCTGTTGACTTGGACTCTGGTAAATTCTGGCTGTTTCCTTTCATGGGCTGACAGTTTGTCCAGGAGTAACCTTTCGATCCTACTAATGAAGCACAAGCAATTAGATATATAGGTATTTAAGCAGCACTAATAGTTATGGTAGATTACTTTGGCATAGACACATATGTTTGGATGATATGTTAATCCGTGAATTACATTTTTCCCCCCTGTTAAATATGACAGGGTCTTACTGTGGCTTATAACATCTCCTAACCTGTAGAGGATGTAAGCTTGTGGCATCAGCCATGGGTTATTCCTCCAAGGAGAGAGCCAATAGCCAATTAGATTTAGGATATACAGGCACATGGCTGCCTCTGCTGCACAGTATTTCCAGGCAGGTGAGGTGTAGCTGGTGCTGACGGTGGAGTCTTGCTTGACACAGGGAGACCCGTATTTGCTTTATTGGTTTAGTGGCCTTTGGTAACACTCTCTGGCATTCCAGAGGCCATCTGTACACTTGCATGTGCGGTCTCAATACATCCCTCCCATGTTAACGTCAGGTCTTCGGCAGCAGGGTCTTATCGCCTCTCCTCCTGCAGGTATCCCAACTTAGAGGCAAGGAGCCCTTACCTTTTGTGGGGCCTTGGATCCCCTGGCCAACATCCCCCTGGTAGAACAATCCATTGCTGATGTCAGAGCTCCTGCATTAATATACTTTGCCTAAGTGCATAGCCCAAGGACTTTAGTATTATATTTGGTTCTGAACAGAGTATAATCCTTTTCACAGTTCTTATGTCTATTAGTCAATTAAAGAAGGCATTTTTACCAGTTTTATAAGAGATTACCTCTATAATAGTTGTCTCCAATTTACAGTTGGAGAACGACCTCATCATCATCATATTTCTCCTTGTTCTATGGGGGGGGAAGGCAAGAAAGTCACTCATATCAAAACCTTTGTGGCACATAGACGGTATAAGTTTCATTAGGACTCATTATAAATAGTTGTTACATGTAGGATCCACAGAGGGGTTCGATGTTTATGGCAATCCGAGGCTTTTCCTTTCAATGTTCAGACGGGTCAACCTTTCAGTTGCCACTTTTTGGTACATCCTACTCAATGCAAAGCTGTATCTTTTCTTTCTCAGCCGTTAAGTTGGTGACATTTTGTCCTGTTGGAACAAACAAATCTTTTCCCGTAGTTAGTTTTAAGATTTGAATTGCAAGGTTTTTGACGAAAAGGTTTCATGTCTGTCTGTATCCACCCCCCCTTTTTTTTAACCCACGAGTCTCCAGAAGACAGTTGTATTATACATAACTATAGGGTGGAATCAAGGCACAGATTTCATCAAATTTACCCATGTTGTTTTGGGTGACTATATATGATTAACTTGGGAAGCAAACTTAATTTTTACGTTAAATCATCTTAAAGAGAATGCTACAAGGTGATACTGTACAACAGAGAAATTATAGAGAACATTTGTATGTGCCAATCCCAAAGTTATTGCTCTACAGATTTTATGTAAAACAAATGTGGACAACAGCGAATTATATCTACATTTAACTCAGATGCATTACCGTTTTTATCAGAGTCTGTAAACCAATGTTGTTTAATATACACATATTTACTTTTACTAAGTCCTAAAACACCATGTATCCTGTAGACAGTGTCTAGGCGAAGCTTCTTATACAAAAGAGTGTAATGCACATAGGCCACAACTGGCAAAATTTTAAAGAATAAGACACTGCAGAGTGTGTATCCCTGGATAGAACTCTTATATCAAAACCCTCCCACCCCTGGCTCAAGGACCATCTTGAAAGAGGGAGAGGGTGGAACAATTATAAGAGCCAGGGCTAGTTCATAAACACAAGGGAGCCAAGTCTTTCAGGCTACTGGAAGCTGGCACTTGTGGATTTGTGGCAATGGTGGCATCAAGCACAGGACCCATGCCAACTCTTTAAACAAGGGTCCAGAGGGGTGTAAAGAAATGGGTGGTGGGCCAGCCCTAGACTGAGAGGTTGCACACTGATTGCTACTGAGCGAGGCAGAGTAGGCCTTACTTCTGATCTCTAAATGGACTGACTGGACTCCAGTGGACGAATTTGCACTGAAGGATGTCTGGGTACAAATGCTTGACTAGGTAGGACTTACTATGTATTGTGGGGGGTTGGAGTGGCACAGATGGTGGAGGGAGTCTGAACTTGATTAAGAACTGTTCTATGAAATTATGAAAGCTAGGGCTGGAGAGATGGCCTAGCGGTTAAGAGCGCTGACCACTCTTGCAGAGGACCCGGGTTCGATCCCTAGCACCCACATGGCAGCCGAGAACCATCGGAAACTCCAGTTCCAGGAGAACTCCAGTTCCAGGGGAATCCGACACCCTCTTCTGACTTCCGCGGCATTGCAGGACACGGGTGCACAAACTTGTATGCAGACAGTACATTCATACACATACAGAAATCAATAATAAAAAAAAAAAAAAAAAAAAAAAATAAAAAAAGCTAAAAAAAAAAAATAATTTCAACCAAAAATTATTAATGAAAGGAAAAAGGGAAAGTTGTACCAAGATGGCTCATTTGAAAACCAATTGTTTGAACTCAGATTGAATCATATAACTCAGCTTTGTTTTCAGTAATTAATGTATCAAAGTGAAGAGTAGTGTAAGAAACAAATTCGTTTGTGAGCATCCAACTTTTTATTTGCATCTGTCTTAATGACAAAAGATATAGAGTCCCCACATCTAAGCGCTGGTTAGCTAGGATCCTTCTGTGCAGTTTGCATACCTGTTACATTCTATGACATTTAATAAGGTATTTCCCTGTGAATTTCAGTCTTATTCTGAAATGGTTTATTTTCCAGAGATTTACTATATTAGTTTCTACTACCCTTCTACTACGCTGTCAGGTATGTTCTCCCCCAGATTTATTCTGGAGAGGACTGTTGAAGGCTGGAATATGTGGAGTACAGATTTAATGTTTTTATTTTTTTAAAGAAGAACTCCATTCATTTTAAAGCTAGTATACAATGCAGTTGTTTACTAAGGACGTACTCATACCTACCTTCCATGTTCTTATTTCCTCTCTTGTTCCCTGTTGCCCTCTCCTGCTTCCGTGTCCCTCTCACTGGCTACCTCCCCTGTACTTCAATAACCTTCTTCCTGCTCCCATGCTTCATGTATTCATGTATTCAGACTCTTCTTCTCTCCTTCCCTCTCCTGTAAGGTCTCTTCTTCCTCGTGATCCTTTGTTAGTTGTTCTACTGTATTACAGATAGACAAACACACACACACAGAGGCAAATACCATGCAGACACTTTCTGAGTCTGGCTAAGTTCATGTAACAAACATGATTTCTAGGTTTATCCACAGAGTGTTTAAATGAGTGTTTAAAGTTTTTTTTTATGATACATTTATTTATGTTGTGTGGGTAGAGGTTAGACTTGCAGAACAGATTTGCAGAAGTCTGTTCTCTACTTTCACCATGTTTGTTCCAGGGATCAGACTCAGATTATCAACCTTGGTGATAATTACCTTTACCCACTCAGCCATCTCACCAGAATAGTGCATCAGGTATAAACTCACCTGTAATCTTAAATTCTGAAAGTTTTATAATCCCTCCTATTGGTTAAAATTTGACACTACATTTGTTTGTATATTATTCTTAGTGGGCTTGTATTTAGTTCTTACTGACAATATGGGATCATTTGGAGAAATACGCAGAATTCTTGTGACAGATGAAATTGTGATCATTAATTCTGGGGCAAGGTCTCTTAAAAGCAATAAACAGCTGGGTGTGGTGGTGCATGCCTTTAATCCTACCACTTGGGAGGCAGAGGCAGAGGCAGAGGCAGAGGCAGAGGCAGAGGCAGAGGCAGAGGCAGAGGCAGGCAGAGTTCAAGGCCAACTTGGTCTACAGAGTGAGTTCCAGGCCAGCTGGGGCTACAGTTCCCGGAAACCCTGTCTCAAAAAGACCAAACAATAAACGTGCATTAATTAATATATATGTGATAATAAGTATTTAATATGTATCACTAATGTTAAATAATCACACTGCCAAATTGTCTTTTAAATATTTGTTTATACCCATAGACTTGGGCTATATTCAACCTCCGTCAGACAAGCTTCTTTGTACCATAGACAGCACTTAGTAGAGAGATGGTAAGTGGTCAAAGTGTCAATGAGGGACTGAGTGCTCAGCTTTGGATGGGACATCTGAGTTATCCTTCCTGACCCCCTGGTACACAGAAACACAGTCTTCTGGACATGACCTGGGTATTGTATTCATGAAGTCCCAAGCTCTGGTTACTTACACAAGATCCTCATACACCCAAATCCTAACATAGATGGCGTCAGTAATCTCTAGACTCCAGCCCATAGTGAGGAATTATTGGCAGTGGATAGTTGCTGGGAAAGAATCATTTTTTTATTTATAATAGCTGGTAGCTTTCGTGTACTCCAGTGGACAACCCCACACCCATGCATGTGTGGACAGTTCTAACTGGATTTAGTGAGTTATCAAAAAAAAAAAGACATGAAGTTGAGAGGATGTGATAGAGGGAGATGGGGGAGGTTGGAGGGAAGAAAAGGGTGTAGATATGATCATATGTCATTGTATACATGTATGAAATTCTCAAAATAACTGTCAGGTAGGCTAACTTCCTGAACATGCTTCTGTCATAAATGGTTCTCGACTGATTATCAAGAAGTGTTATAAAGCATTATGCACAGGCTTGAAAATTTATAAACTTAAACATATAATATGCTCTTTGAATCTGATACAGTCTTCAGATGAGTTATTTGAACTGATACTTAAATATTCTACATGTGTTTGGTTAATAGACATCTCCTAGTATAAGAATAGCATTGATAATATTACCTTACCTAAGCATCTCTTGCTGAAGACCTTAAACATTTACTTTTAGGTATCAAATGTATCCTTTCTTTTTACTGATTCTAAAAACTTAAAAGGGAAAGAAAAGCAATAGACAGGAATATATTATGAAAAATTCAATGTGATGCATTCCACCAGACACAATATGCTTCAACCTATACTACTAAAAATCATAGTTGATATAACTGACAAATGCATGTTACAAAACTATGAAAAGTCATGACGAGTCACAGAGAACATTGCTATGTATATCATTGAGCTAATTGGTGGATCTCTCCTCTCTGTCTCTGTCTGTGTCTCTGCCATATCTAAGCTAGGAAGTTCTCTAGAACCGGCTGCTCCATCCACTGATGGTTTCAGTTTTGGATCTAGCAAAGCAGCATGCAAGAAGTTAGCCCTAGCAGGTCAGTTGGTCTTTCCCAAGTCCCTTATTAAGGAATTCCAAATTGTAGACTTGGAATAATTGTGAGCTACCTTTTGATATTTGCCAATATTATTTTCATTTTTTGGAAAATTTAAAGATTATCTTTACATTGTATAAGTGCAATTATTTTTTTATAAAAGGAAGAGTTTATTTGAGCTTATGAATGATGGTTCCAGGGAATCAGAGTCCATTGTGGTGGAAGGCATGGTGGCCGGGGCTGGAGCATAAAGCTGAGGTTCACATCTTGCAACGAGCACAGGAAGTCCAAGTGCAATTATTACTATTATTTTATCCTTCCAGCACAACTTTGGCTAATTACATTTCTAGATAAATGGAATTGTCTCAAGCAGTTACAGGGCCAAGACTCCTAGCAGATCTACTTAGGATAGGAAACACAACTCCCTTAAAAATCTTCCACAGAAGCTTTTCCTAGGGACTAAGATGTGAATCTTTAGGGAAGCTCATGCCTCAGAGAACAGGACACCACTAATCAACATTCTAGTCTCAGATATTTGTTTCAGAAAATGTTTCCATCCACATCCCTCTCTCTGGGAATACACAGTGCTAATGAAGGAATGTTCTCTTATGAGTTAAGGACAAGTTCATATTGAGATATTGGTTTATTTGGATCTTAGCCTATTTTTCTAAGCTACAGAATTGAAGGCAAATATTTCCTTTCCTTGAATTTAAGCACAGAGCCCCTTTGTTGGGAAATCATAATCTGTGCTAATTAGGGAGACAAAATATTTTTGGGAGGTGTATTAGTCACTTTTCTGTTGCTGTGATAAAAACCACCATGAGCAAGGGTACTTATAAAAGGAAGAGTTTATTAGAGCTTACGATTGACGGTTCCAGGGAATCAGAGTCTATTGTGGTGGGAAGCATGGTGGCCGGGGCCGGAGCAGCAAGCCGAGGGTCACATCATGCTATGAGCACAGGAAGCAGAGAGAGGGTGACTGGAGACCGCAAGGCTTGTTAAACTCACTAAGCCCGCCCCCAATAACATACTTCCTCCAGCACGGCCACACCTTCTAAGACCTCCAAGAACAGTGCCACCAACTGGAGACAAAAATATCTGAATACTTAAAGCCTATGGGGGGACACTCATTCAAACCACCACAGGAGGGGTATTGTTGGTAACTGAGGTGATAAAACTCTCAAGCTGGGCCAGTATCCTGAGTCAAATTCTTCATTTATTTCATTGATTTATATTCTAATTTATTGAAGAACATGATTTGTAACCCATTGAGCATATTGTAAATTAATAACCACCTGACTGAAGTTGGTTTTGTGCCTTTATGGGTCATCCTGTGGGGGGGGGTTATTGTTTTTATTCTATATGTATGAATACATTGCCTGCATCTAAGTAGGTGTACCTGTGTTATGCTATGCCTATGGAGATCAGAAGAGGGCACTGGATCCCGTAGAACTGGAGTTATAGATGGTTGATAGTTGCCATGTGGGTGTTGGGAATCCAACCCAGGTTCTCTGTAAGAGAAGCCAGTGTTTTTAACTGCTGAGCCATCTCTCTAGCCAGTCGTCCTGTGGTTTTATTTGAATGAGAGTGCTTGCACTTACTTCTTTAGTATTGAAGGTCTATATCATTGTAGCATTGCTGAGAGTTATGGGCCATTTACAATCCATCAACTGTCCTATTTCCAAAATGTTTAAACTACATGTTTATTTGATTTTAGCCATATATAAAGGCTTTGATTATCATAATTAAGTCAAACCCTTACATTTTAATGTTTCTACATACTTTATAGCTCCATGAAACTGTTACTTAGTGTTTCCCATTGATTTCCTATCTGCTACAATACTGTTATTGTATATTACTTGGTTTTACTCTTTTATTATTCCCTGGATATTAACTCTGCTATTTTAAAGCATTTAA
Organism: Rhizomys pruinosus; assembly: GCA_009823505.1. NCBI lineage: Eukaryota > Metazoa > Chordata > Mammalia > Rodentia > Spalacidae > Rhizomys > Rhizomys pruinosus. The sequence goes on along the minus strand of VZQC01011281.1, from coordinate 1,809,914 downwards.
TTCTATGGTATGGACTTTAATCTCACAGTAAAGTTCTTACCTATGTGTCATGCTGTTGCAATCCACTCCCTAGTGTAAGTCTATTTTATTTAAGAAAATAACTGAATGCTGAATTCATCATACATGAAAAAAACCAAACCTTTATTCATGCAATGAGAAGAATTTATGTTTATTTTCATAAGATGTAGTGCCATGCTGACCAAGGCTCTGTTCAAAGAACTATCTATTGTAAAGCAGTAGAAGAATAACTGTAAACTTCCTTCCTAATCAACACTTCTCACAAGTAGTATATTGTAATTCAGTTTGCAATATTTTCCCAATATTTTCTTAAAGCCTCATGTATGGAAAGTGTCTTTGTTTTTACTCCATTTTGCATTTTGCCAAGAAAAAGTGACAAAACAGTAGTTATCATCTTCCTTCAAAACATATGGCATGTGCCCACAGAATATTAAATGATCTTTTGCAATGACAACAAATGCTATGATATTTCATCTGAAATTCCCAGAATGTAAGGTTTCCTGAAGCAGCCAGGAAAAGCAAAATGATGGTTCAGGAGGATTGGTTTGTTGGTAGAGATGGCGATGAAAACATGCATTACTTTAAATCTGAAAGAATACAGTGCACACATCCATGTATCAACAAGATATGCAAGAACCATTTTATTTAGACTCAGATATTTTAAGTAATATCTTGCAGGCAGTTTTGTGTCGTCTGATTTGTAAGAGACAAGAAATGGAGTATGTATGCTAAAGTCATCGTCTTTCATTTTTTGTTATTATCTCTCTCACTGTAGGCAGAATAACTTCTCAGTAATCACAGATAACTGAGAAGGGGGACTCCCACTTTTTCTCTTATGCAATGGTCAAACCACGCGACAACTGCCTCTTTTGCTCTGTGAGTTTGGGAGGGAGAGCTGACCTTGTGGGATGTGGGCCTTCCATCCTGACTCTTTAAAGCCCTCTGGCTCCAGAAGGACTGGCTTCCAGTTGAACATACATTTTGGTCAAGTCCATCTCTGCCCTCTTGATAGCTCTACATAGTCAGCCCTCACTGCCGGGGTCTTATTCTTCATGGTAGAGGTTTCTGAAATTTTTTCTATTGGTTGGCTTAGTAAAACACCACTTTGGGGCTGATCCATGCTTTTTCTTCAGTGGGTTGTCCCATGATCTATAGTGGAGATGGGTTGTTATTAGAAAATCACCTCATTTTAGCCACCAATAAAGACATACTTTGCCTGTATTTTGCTTTTAATCAACACTAAAGCAGTTCATTAGAGTTCTTTCTCTCTGTTCACATTTGCACTCTTAGATGGTTTAGAGCTCAGTTGGTAAATCTATGTGGCTGCTTATCACTCCTCAAGCACTAACATTCCCTGTAAGGATTCAATGTTAATAGTCACCTTCATGGAAGCACTGAGCTATGGACAATTACCAGATATGTAACAAACACTGAAAATAGGTCCCTGAGAATAAAATTTTATCACGGCATTCCTTTTATAGTAATATACTTCTATATTACAAGGATAATAAATAATACAAAACACAAAAATTTTTTCAAAAAATTTTATCTTTAAATATACTTTAAAATCACAATTTGACTTTTAAATCTTAACTCTTTAGTTCTATATTAAAAGGTTAAATTTGGAGATTTGTAATCTTTAATCAAGAATAGGAGAAAATTACTGTATATTAATATTATTATTAATTAATATATTAATATTAATTTAATTAATTTTGTGGAAAGTAATGTGCCACAGAGCAATCAGGTTTCTGTGGCACAGACAGGCTCAGGCTGGTACTACTTCTGATGCTTCAGAGTTAACAGATTCAAAATATTCATTGTTACCTAAATTATTTTTATATTAATTTATTTATATGCGGGTATGTGCACATGATTGCATGTGCCAACAGGGGTCAGAGGGTAGCGTTGAAAGTGTTGAATCCCTGGAGTTACAGGTAGCAGTTGTGACCTGCCTGACATAGATTCTGGGAAACAATCACAGGTACTCTGCAAGAGTAATGCATACTCTTAACCACTGTACTATCTCTCCATTCCTCAAATTAATCTTTTTAAAAGGAGACCCTCTTTTATATTCACTATGTAGACTTTGAGAAAATGTGGTGTTCTAGGTATGATCTATAAATTCTTGGGTTACATCAGGCCCAAATCAAATTGGGTTACATAGGCCAAAATCAAAGATATTTTCCCCGGCGTAACTCATATTCTAGTGGTAGGCAAGAGAGAGAGAACAAACTCTAAAAATAGTAAGTAAGCATCTTAGTGTTTTTGGAAAATGAGAAGCTTTAAGGAAAACAAAAGTAGATGAGCAAGGATGATGGAGTGGGCACACACTAGTCAGAGTGGGCCCTTGTACAAAACTAATTGAACAAAGACTTGAAAGAGGTGTGGAAGGTAGCTATGTAGAAATGTAAGAGGAGTTGTGCTCTGAGCAGCAGTCTTCGCCATTGCAAAAGCCCTCGGACAGAGCTATGTTTTAGGTGTTTGTGGAACGACAAGGAGGCTAGTGTGGCCTTCCCAGGAAGGAGGGAAGGAGGATGGCCCCGGGAGAGGAGAAAGGGAGGGGTGGGTAGCAGGAAATTGGGCCAAAATGAAACTTAGTAACAGTGGTGCCACACAGGCTTTGAGAGAGCTTTTTTTTTTCTCTGACAACAGAAATCCATTGGAAGTTTTGATAGAAGAGAAATATATGAATTTGTTTAATAGTATCATTTTGGCTGTGATGTTGAGAATAAGGTTTAGGGAGACAAGAGTATGTAATCCACTTTTGTTACTCATTTATTCATTGTATGAAAGTAGGTATTAGATGCTGCTCCACAGGCTTAGAAGAGTGAGTTCCTCCCTGCCCAGAGCCTGATGGAATCCTGAGGAGTTTCCACACTAGGAGAGTCTGGCTCAAAATAACTATCCACACAAGATTTCTGAGTCAGAACACTATTTAAAGAAGAGAGTGCTAAACAGTGATTCCAATAAATACTGGAAACACTTGCATTTGAGCATATGACAATAGAAAGGGTGAACTATCTTTAGACCACAGGCAAGATGAATACAGAGAAGGGAAAAAAAAGCACCAGGATTCTGCTTTTCAGCAGTGTAGTCCGGTCCTCCCAACGTGCTTAGAGGTTGACAATTAAATGACACTGGTTCTAACACTGTCAGGCTGACTTCCTCTGTGATTTATTTTCCTGGCACAGAGACATGTAATATCATTACTCCTGAGAATAGCCACTAGCTTAGAAATACTGTTTGAATTTTCAGTACCTGCTAATAGGGAATGCTAATATTTTTAAAGTGCACAAAATAAGATTTTTGCCAAACATAACCACGTAATTTTTCTAGAAGAAACTGTTCATAAAATGGTCATAAAACATTCCTTTCTGCTGGGCTGCCATTGTTCACAGAGACATCACAGGCACAACAGACAGATAGATATGTATCAAACTCTTGCTTGTTTCAACATCTGATCCAGGTGGAGGGCCAATACTTTGAAAGAGCACAGATGGGCGACTCCCCTGGGAAAGCTGAGGAAGGAGACTTGGTGGGTGTAGATTTCCAAATTGCCATTTGCTGAGGACCTTCTTCACATGGGGAGTTTGGTCTAAGTTTAGTAGGGGAACTGACACCTCTCTATGCATGGCCTTGTCCACAAAAATCTCAGGTTCTAGTCCTGGCAGCAGATTTGGCCCTTCCCACTTAGTTGTCACCACACTGGTTCTTTAGATGACTTCTAGCTCTGGCGAGGTGGAGATCTGTTCTTCAAAGAGCACAACCTGGTAGCATCATTTCTCATCTACATGGAAAAGTGGAGCGGACATTAAATCAGGGCAAATCTGCTAGATAGCCCTCTATCTCAGGAGTCTGCTTCCACTAGGTAGAGAGCAGAGGGAGAAAGTAAAGGCGCTCATTCAGTACACTGCCCAAAGTTCCTTCCTTTCCACTCATGTGTTAGGCTTTTAGAAGAATAAGGCAGAAACTTTTAGGTGGCTCACATACTGTATATATATGAGTGCATGTGTATAACTGTATACTATAAATAAAAAAACACTGTGCCTAGCAGGGGAAACCTCCCTCTGAGTTGTTGGGTGGTTCAAGAGAGTCCCCAAATTACTCAGTATTGTCACAGTCTGTGATTGCCTAGCAGAACTTGAAGATAAGATCCTATTGCTGAAGACATGACATACTTTGGACATGAGACTCAGAACAATCCAGCTAGAACTGATCTGGAACCCTCTTCCCTAAAGACTAGCTCTTCTTACAGTTTTAGAGGATACTATACAAACTTGTAAGGGGGAAAAACAATCAGTGATTCCATCCGGTTGAACTCTATGAACAACAACAATGATTAGCCCAGAAAATAATCTCTACTGCTGTGGTAGGGGTGCATTTATATTGAGAATAGTCAACACCTGTCTAATTGGACACAAGGGCCAATTAATGGGAGGAAACTCATGTGTGGTACAGTAAACAAAGTCAACTACATATGGCTGGAGAGATCACAGATCCTAGAGATGAACCTACCTTTGTCAAATCACTAGGCCAATGTAATTTCTCACTATAGTTTAAATATGTATTTTCATAGATACAGACAAGTGTACATCTCTCTACTCATCAAAGAAGCTTAATTTTGTAATAGATGGAGGCAAAGTTCCACAACTGGACATTAGAGAATGCCTGAGGTGCCCAGCCCTAAGTGACACATCTACAATGCAACCTTTACACGCAAGCCTTAGGGAACATAGTGCAACAGGGAAGAGAGACTATTAATACATCTCGCAACTCTCACCAGTGAAAGTTTTCATGCAGCAGGCAGTGATTAACAGAAAAATCCACACCTGGCCAAAGTGCAGAGATTAAGAGACTGCAGAGTGTTCATCCCTGAATAAAACCTGTATCAAACCTCTGCAACCCAAGGCTTGGGACCATTGTGGAAGGGGGAGCAGAAAACTGTAAGAGCCAGAGATGACCATAAGGAAACAGTTTTCTAGATAGGTGGAGAGTTATATGAACTTACAGTGATGGTTACAGCATGCACAAGACCCATGCAAGCTCAGTCTAGACAAAATCCAACCATAAATGTGAGGAAGTGAGCAAGAAGACCCAAACTTAACTGAGGAACTATCAGCAATTGACAACTACTGGGAGAGGGAGAGTTGGTTTTCTCTAAGGATGTGGTGCTTCATAGCTTAATCAGGCTCCAGTTGATGGATGTGTACTGAAGGACATTGGGGACAAAAGCTTGGATTGATATACCTTAAGACACATGGCAGAGAACATGAAATCCAGCAGGGGCAATAAAAGGGGTGTACATGGGAGAGGGGATCTAAATATAACCAAAATGTATTGTATGAAAACTGTAAATATTCTCTTAAAATTATTGGAAAAGTTAAAAATAGATTAAAAAGAGAAAAATGAGAGGTGTCAATGCAAAGTCCTTCCTGTTCAAACACCGAAGTATATGATTTGCTTGGAGCATTTCCTGAAATTATTTCCAGTATTATAGTTGTTAAAAAAAAAAAAAAGGGCTGGAGAGATGGCTTAGCAGTTAAGAGCGCCGACCGCTCTTGCAGAGGACCCGGGTTCGATCCCCAGCACCCACATGGCGGCTGAGAACCGTCTGAAACTCCAATTCCAGGAGAACTCCAGTTCCAGGGGAATCCGACGCCCTCTTCTGACCTCCGTGGCATTGCACGACACGGGTGCACAGACTTGCATGTAGACAGTACATTCATACACATACGTAAATAAATAAAATTAATAAAAAAAATTTTAAAAAAATGAAAGTGACCATGAATTAACATTCACTATTGGTCATTTATAAATTCTTCTAATATATGTGTTCATTGAGTTGCTCCAACTCCACAGGGTAGATCCTATCTGACAGATGAGGAGAGAAGTTGTCTAACTTGCCCAGATTTACATGACTAGAAAATGACAGAGCTGTGATCTCAATCCAGGTGCTTGAGTTCCAGAGTCTTCTTTTATTCATATTTGGCTGTGATTCTACGAATTCATTGTGGTAATGGTGGCCCTATGCTAACCAGCGTTTAATTAAACATTTAAAATAGTCTTACAGTAATTTCAATAGTTTAGTCTGAAAATGGGATTCCTTTTATCTTATGTCTACTGTTGAAGTTTCTACTTTCACAGAATTTCATTTTCAATGCAGTTTGCTGAGAAGTTGCACAAGAACTGAAGATACCTGCTTACAGCCTATTTCTGACATATTTGAGAGTGACTGGATGCACACAACTGAATTTGCCTCCATGGGCTGCACAGGTGCCCCCTGGGAATAGAAGACAGGGATGATCTAATTTCTAAAAAAATATCCATTTGGTCTCTCCAGACCTCCCATAAGTTTGCTAAATTGGGAAATCTCAACAGGTGGTGTGTCTCAAACACATTTTTCTCCTTTCTCTCTTTCTCTCTCTTTTCTTTCTTGCACTTGATACTCGCTGCTCTTGCCAAAGCCTGATGCTTTGGAACTAACACAATGATAACTAAAGCTGCTTGGTCAAATCTCTAGTCTCAAAACAGAAGCTGTTTCTGTTCAAGAGATCGGATGCTAGCCTGTGGGACACAGGACAATTGCTTTCTAAGTAGTATCCTCCCTCTGCTCTTCATGAAGGAGATTTTAGTTAAATGAATGATATTTAGTCAAATGAGCCCAAGGTCCGTGCCTTCAGCTGTTGAAGAACTCTTACCAACCTACAATACAAGTGGGACTAGAAGAATGAAAGCACGAAGTGTTCTAACTAAAGATCGAATGTGTATTGTTTGCATTTGTCCATCTGTAGAAAGGATACACACTAGCCTTCCCACCTCAAGCTGTCCTCATGCACATCATGTGGCGTTTTCTTCCTTTCGCTCATGACTAGCTCTTGGCTAACTGGGGCTTCAAACTAAATTTGTCTCTCCTCACTTATGTGTCTCATACATTCCAGTCAGGAATTGCCTTCTGCTTTTGTGCAGCTTGCTCTTAGGTCCCCAGGTCAACCTGAGACTACCTTGGCTCTTAGAGATGAGAGGACCCACCTCTCTACTTCTGTTTTATTGCCAACATCCAAATTAAAATGAAAGTCATCAATTTCCAAGTTGCCTTAAATGAACAAAACCTACTCAGATGTATTTAAGGCTGTTTTACCAGTAGCTTTTTGCATCTGAAGTCATTACAGTCCAGAACTGTACCTCCTCCTGCTACTCTCCTGAATCCTGCCAGCTTGCTTTTGGTACCTTTCTTACACTGAATGCTCTGGGAGACTAGGAGAGGCTTGATGATGGTGATTATACTCTTGTCTCTCTCCAGGCCCCTGCACGGTGTCTGGCAGGGAGCATGCCTGGCACAGAATGCTTCTTGAACAGAATGAAGACAATAGAATATCCTTTTTGTGTCTTAGATATTTAATCAGAGGATCCAGGGGGAAGAGACTGAACTAAGCTCAGGGGTCCTAAAGCAAGACTGAGCACTTGGATAAAAGGAGCGGCTCATGAGCCAAGTTAATTTTGGCTCAGTGTCCTCTTGCCCACCTTCTGTTCTGTAACTACACAGGCCACCCTGGTTGTCACTAGGGCTGTAGCCAGGGATTAGAAAGGAAGAAGACGGAAGGCAGGGGAATCTTAGGGAAGACAGAAAGGGAAGGGCACTTTCTGAGAAAACCCTCCCCTGGGGTGCATGGAACATGGGGTTAGGTGAATCAGGAGCTTCTTGCTTGTAGAGAGATGGAAGCTGGCAGGCTCTAAATTCCACCAAAGGCAAGCCACAGGCCATGGCTGGGGTCTTTCCTCCTCTCCTTCCTCACAAAGCTCTGTTCTGCATGAGATTATCTCTACCCTTGTGGTCTTGTGTTTCCATCGAACAAAGGCCAAAGGCCCACAATTATCCTAAGCTAGAGTAGATCTGGGATATACACAACCTTTGACAACTGCCTCCTTTGGGGAGATTTCAGTATTCTCCAAGTATTAACATTCTTAGCTTTTCTGAGCCTGGGAACTTTCTTAATCTAATGGAAGCCAATGGGTGGTCCTTAGCAGCCCTGCCCATGCCAGCACATGGGATTTCAGCTATCTTGCTCTTAAGTGGGGCTGGAAGGTGGGACTAGAAGATAAAAACAAAACAAAACAAAAAAAAAAAAACAATACATTTTGACACTGTTTATAAGAAAGGAAAAAACTCAGTTATTAACTTGGAGATCATTCAAATCTTGTAGAAATATTTACTTAAAAGAGAAGAAAACGGGCTTCCTTATATGCCTTCAGTATTGCAAGAACTCATTTCATGTTAATAATTATTAAATTTTTTAAAAAACTGAATGAACCTTTCAGAGAGAGTGATTCTTATTTGAATTCCACATCCTTATGTATTATGTAACAATTAGTAATGATGTGATGGATAATTTTCTTTGGAACAGTTCCTGATTCCATTACTCAACTACTCGATCGACCAGTAATTATGAATCATATCTTTAATTAGCTGCTGCTCTTAAGAAACATATGAAAGCCAAGGGCATAAAGTAATTGGCATAAAAGTTTTCCTAATTAATTTATCTGTCCATGTAAGTAACCAGCACTAGAGTCTGGGGAACCTTTATAACTCCGGGAAGGCCAGCCCTAAAACTCACTGTCGAAAGAGATTTATAGTTGTGAATTATAAAAAAGACAACAAGCCACAAAATTGCATTATCTTCCAACTCTAACAATACAGCCCATAATGTGCTGTTCAGAGATGAGCAAAAAGTTCCTATTGATCCAATTCATTTTCATCATATCCTCCAGTGAATCTTTCAAATCTCTCTTGCCTTTTCCTCATTCAACATTGTAGCAGTAATCAAGCACATTAAGCAATTCATTAACCAACAGCCCGGTTGACCACAGGGAGTACTGCAGCTAACATTCATTACGCAGCCAATAACTTTATTTAAGTAGCAAAAGGCTTGGGAGTAAAAACCAACTCCTTTGTCTTTCTGTATGGAAATGCACATTTCAGCAGTGATCAAGGCACACACTGTCTGGCCCGCATGGCACTTTCAAGTGAAGATCTCTCTCTCTCTCTGCATAAAGCAAAATTAGGGTAAGCATGCAGTGTCCTCTTTTACGTCCCTTCTCTTTGCCAAAAATGTAGGCCAAGACTCAGCTCTTTGCTGAGCGTGGGTCTAAAAGATTTACGTCTAGTGTGGAAATGGAATGTTCAAATGTTGATATTTGAGTGCCGGAGTTTCAGATGTGACTTTCAAAATTCTGAATGACACAACAGCTAGTATGGGTGTTTGGCTCCAGACAAACTTGGCTGTCTATGTTGTGGTTAATACAGTGATGGATGCGGTTTTATTTCGACAACAGAAAACTAAACTAAAGCAAGAGACACAATTTCTTTAGATCATTATTCAGTCCACCCTTGAGAGTCATACATGGCATCTGGAGTTTGGGGGAGTCCTAAGGATAAGAAAAGGAGAGGTGACACAGACACGTGGCTGCAGCTGTGCTTTTAAGGGAGGACACCTTGCTGCGGTCCTGGCTACTGCTGGTACTTCAGGTTTTTCCTTAGTGGATGAACTTTCTTTTTTTTTTGGAAGAACTTGAGGAAGTTGTGCAGGTTAAGTCTTCATAAGTAACACTATCCATGGTTCAGGGAACTATTTTCAGAAGGGATAATTATTTTTCCTTTAGGAGCCTAAAGGAAATCCCTTTTCACAGGTATTATTTTATCACCTGAAGTGTCTCTGAAGGAAATATATAAGAGAATTTCATTTCTAAGACCTCTACCCCCCACCTCTAAATAACAGGCTTTGTGTCAGGATTAACTCACAGTTTATAAGTTTTCCTTTTAATTCATGAAGCACACTCTTCAAAATCTTTCATCTCATGGGTATGGTGTTCACAGTACTCTGCCTAGGCCTTTATCTATTGTTTATGTTTATGAAGTTGTAACATGGGTAAATAAAATAAAACTGTCTTCATCGTAGACTATGTAGTGCAGCTGATAAAAGCTGGCCACCCAGCAGAATTGCTGGGTGATCTCTCCCCCTGTCCTTCTTGTTGGAGCTCTTGCTTCAGAATCGGGCTCTCCTGAAGCTGCAGTCAGTTCTGAGGTCATTCCCTGAACTTCAGAGAAGTGGGATTTTATTTGAGGCAACACACAGAGTAAGGCTGAGGGTCCAGAAGGAAGACATAGTCACAGATGTGAGACCGAGTTGGAAGAACATTTTCAGTAAATAGTAAGGTCTTTAAAACATCACTTTTAGAGAAAGCACCTTTAAAATTTATATTTCATTGAACATTTATTTATCAGTCTTTCTGTCTCTCCAACTCTCTCTCTGAAAGGGAGTTTCTCCCTGTAGCCCAGGTTGTCTTTGAATTCATTATCTTCCTGCTTAGGCCAGGAGAGTTACTGGAATTATAGATCAACATGGCTAGGTAAGGAAGACACATAGACCTAGAGGTGTGAATTTACATTCTAATTTACAATTAACTATTTTGTTTTGAAAGATATTAGTTTAGTTATAAATACTTAAATTTTTTAACTTTCCAGACTGCCATTTTTATCTCTAGAAGTTCAATTTAGTGTTTTCCATTTTCTGGAGGGTATGAGTAAATGCATCGGGGCTGTAGAAGAGTAACAGAAAGACGATGAAAAACCTCTTGGTGTCTGAGAATGGGAAAGGTACGATATCAAGGCCTGGATGTCTAGAAGACCAGAGCTGGCCATCAAGGGAGGTGGGAGGTCCATTCTAGAGAATCAGTCTTCCCAAGACTAGAAACTGCAATGACAGAAACCTCCCTTCTGCCCAGCATAAGCCCAGCACAAGGGCAAAGTTACTGCCATGCACAACCTGGGAACTCTGAAGGGGTTATGGGGAATGCAGCCACTTGGAGAAGGCTGAAAATGTTGCCCAACTTTGGGAAGTCTTCCATCCTCCAATCTGTCCCATCAGCTGACTACCAGAGTAATGTTGAACCATGGCTTATGTTTGGGGTCCACAGTTCTAGGTCACAGTAAGGGACCACAGCTTCAGGTTCACAAGAGAGGTCCACAGCTCCAGCCCGAAAGAGGGGATCACAACTCTAGCTCACAGGATTGGATCACAGCTTCAGCTGACATGATAGGACCACAGTTCCATGCTCATGGGCAGAGACTACAGCTACAGGTTCATGAAAGGGGACTACAGCTCCAGGCTCACTAGAGGGTACCACAAGGGCTCCAGGCTCATGGGTGGGAGTGTATAGCCAGAGCTTTAGTCTCATAGAAGACAACCATAACTGTAGGCATTAGAAGGGGACCACAACTCCAGGTGAAGGAGAGTCAGCCATAGCCTCAGTTTCACTGGAAGGGAGCACAAGTCCAGATTCAGGGTAGGGGACCACAGTTCTAGGCTCACAGATGTGGTTACAATTTCAAGGACACTGGTTCCTACTATTTCTCTGTCTCCATTGGTATGCCCACATAATTATATTTATGTTTTAAAAAAGAGCACTTTAGGGGCTGGAGAGATGGCCTAGCGGTTAAGAGCGCCGACCGCTCTTACAGAGGACCCGGGTTCGATCCCCAGCACCCACATGGCGGCCGAGAACCGTCTGAAACTCCAATTCCAGGAGAACTCCAGTTCCAGGGGAATCCGACACCCTCTTCTGACCTCCGCGGCATTGCACGACACGGGTGCACAAACTTGCATGCAGACAGTACATTCATACACATACAGAAATAAATAAAGTTAATAAAATTAAAAAAAAAAAAGAGCACTTTGGCTTCTGTGTAGTAAACATAGGGAACAGTTACTTGATGGCTTGAATTTCTCGCTAGAGGAATATCAATATTGGAGAAAACAACCTTTTGCTTTTGCTCAAGGAGACAGATGTATTGAGTCTTCTGTTGTTCTTGGTCAAGGGTCTGGTTGGCTTTTTGATGTCTGCTGTTTAATATTTTCCTCCACGGTCAGGGAGAGGCAATGATAAGACATCTTCCTGGAGACACATTTTGCTGAGAGCCACCATCACCATCACCATCATTATTCTGGCACCTGTGGCCACACTACCACCATCTTGGTTCACTGGGTTATGGTCTTTTCCTTTTTTTTTTTTTTTTCTTTTTTTTTTTTTTTTTTTTTTTATTGATGCTTTTGCATTTCGTACATCTTTTCCAATTCGATCAGGCATTTTTCCCTGTTCCCTTCCCCAACCACAGCATCACCAGATCCTGTATTCTGCCATTAACTGTCTTTCTCTTTCCTGTTTTTTTTTTTTTTCCTTTTTTAGCTCTAAGTGATAATCCATGAGTATAAGCATCCTTCGGTGCAAAACCAATCTACAGGCTGTTGTGTCCAAACCCCCACAGCCCCACCATCCAGTGGGGGGTGACATATTGTTTGTTCAATCAAATTAATCAAAGAGTGTCCAGACTACATCGCTGTAGTTTTCACCATTCCACCGCAATCGGAGCCTTTACATTCTACCATGCCCCCTCTTCCACAGTGTTTTCCCTAGGCTTAGAAAAGGGGCACAGGTGGATGAGAAGTAAACCAGTCCACTCTCTCTGGAGCTGTTGACTTGGACTCGGTCAATTCTGGCTGTTTTCCTTTCATGGGCTGACAGTTTGTCCAGGGGTAACCTTTCGATCCTACTAATGACACAAGCAATTAGATATATAGGTATTTAAGCAGCACTAAGTATGGTAGGTTACTTTGGCATAAACACATAGTTTTGGATGATATGTTATCCATGAATTACATTTTTCCCCCCTGTTAACTATGACAGGGTCTTACTGTGGCTTATAACATCTCCTAACCTGTAAAGGATGTAAGCTTGTGGCATCAGCCATGGGTTATTCTTCCACAGGAGAGAGCCAATAGCCAATTAGATTTGGGATATACAGGCATATACAGGCATATGCTGCCTCACTGCACAGTATTTCCAGGCAGGTAAGGTGTAGCTGGTGCTGACGGTGGAGTCTCTAAGTTGGGATACCTGCAGGAGGAGAGGCGATAAGACCCTGCTGCCGAAGACCTGACATTAACATGGGAGGGATGTATTGAGACCAAGCACATGCAAGTGTACAGATGGCCTCTGGAATGCCAGAGAGTGTTACCAAAGGCCACTAAACCAATAAAGCAAATATGGGTCTCCCTGAGTCAAGCAAGACTCCACCATCAGCACCAGCTGGTTATTGTCTTTCTTACTTGGTGTTCAATTGCTGTAACAAGACACTCTAACCAATACCACCTTGAGAAAAGGGCTGCTGGGTGTTGTGGTGCACGCCTTTAGTCCCAGCACTCAGGAGGCAGAGGCAGGCAGATCTCTGTGAGTTCAAGCCCAGCCTGGTCTACAGAGCGAGCTCCAGGCCAGCTGGGACTAAAGGGAGACCCCGTCTCAAAAATACCAAAAAAAAAAAAAAAAAAAAAAATAGGTCTTCATGCACAACTTACATCTCCTAGGTCGTAATTCATCACCGAGGGAGCCCTAGTTAGAAACTCAGGGCAAGAACCTGGAGGCAGGAGCTGAAACACAAGCCATAGAGGAATGCTGTTTACTGGCTTGCTCCTCTGGCCCATGTTCAACCTGCTTTCTTAGAAAATACAGAATGATCTGCCTAGGAAGTGGCACTGCCTGTAGTGGGCTGGGCCCTCCCATATCACTCAACAATCAAGAAAATACCCCATAGACATGACCACAGTCCAGTCCAATGGAGGCAATTCCCCAGTTGAGGCTCCCTCAATCCAGGTGTGTCTAGTTGACATTAAAGCTATCCAGCACACTTGCCAAGTCTTTTCTCACTTGTAACTGGTAATGTCCTCTCATTCTCCTGGGGGTTGGTCACCCACACATGGACTGTTTCTCTACGTGAGCCTTGCACATCCACTTGAGACACTTTTTCACTTGAAAACCTGAAAAAGCTGGAAGCAGTAGCACTGCGGAACCTGAAACATACAGGCTGCAGGCCAAGACGCTGCTTTTTGCCTGTAATTAACAAAGAGAAAACTCCTTCAGTTACTGTGAACAACTAAATCAACTTTGCCTGTATTTCGAAGTGTTTACCATTCTACTTTATGTTGGAATAATGATACATATGCCTCTCAGTTTCAAAATGGAACAATTGTGTATGGCCAGTTGTAGCTCCAGGTGGCTGCATTCAAACTATGACTGGGAGCAAAGAAGAGGAGAAAAAGCGATTGTAGCAATATTGCGGAGAACATAAATATTGGAGAGAAACATGCTCCCCACCCTGAGTTGTAAATTCCTTTAAAGTATGAGTTGTGCTTGGATTCATTTCTAATAGCTATATGTTGAATATAGTCGCACTCTCTGTGGGTAATGTTATGGTGCTATGTAACTTTCTGGGTTAATGTTCAGAAATATGACAGATGGTTATAAAGAGTCTTAATTAAAACATATATGAACAAAATTTTAAAGATTCCTTTTTTGTTTGTTTGGTTTTTTTGAGACAAGATGTCCCTCTAGCCCCAACTGGCCTGGAACTCGCTCCATACACAAGGCTGGTCTTGAACTCATAGAGATCTACCTGCCTTTGTCTCCCAAGTGCTGGGATTAAAGGTGTGCACCACCATGCCAGGCCTAAAGATTCTTTTTTTAAAAAAAAGTGATAATTGGTGAAATTTGGCCTTTATGTTGCTTAATAATAGAAAAATAACTATCTTTTAAACACAGTAAGTCACTGTGATAACAGCTTTGCATGAAGTATTTCATTTAATCCTACCAAGTATATAATTATGCCCATCTGATTATTTTATCTATTTCATAATTTATGAAACTACAGATTAGATGATATTTATGACATCTGCAAGATCCAGTAGTAATTGGAGCCAGCCAGTACTCACTGAAGAGAGCCAGTTTTTCTCATCTCTTTTCAGCTCCCCTGTTTAGTGACACCATGGTGATGACTGGACCATGGTGGGAGATTTTACATCATGGATATGGGAAAATTCTAGCCTTCAAATTCAGCAACTAAGCATTTGCCAATATACCACTTCCAAGATCATATGGGTAGTGAATGTTAGGGCCAAAATTTAAAATAGCATTTGCTTAATTTTACAAACTTCAATTTTTAGTGATACATTAAAATGTTTCATCAATTCATGACCATTACTAAATATTTTCCCCTAGAAACTTATATTTGATATTTTAGAATGGACTTAGAAATGTATGTTTACTCTGAGGACCAAATGTTAGACTGGCTGCGTGTAAGGCAATCTCTAAGATCTTGTAGTCTATCTGGCCATTTCAGCTGATCGGGCAGACTGTGACTGAAAGACCTTGGTTTGCTAGTCATCGATTCAGATGAATAAATGAACTCATTAATTTTCAGAATCTCTACCTAGATGTTGACAGGCTGGACAACTTATGGAGGGAAGGAAGGGTTATTACATTTGCTGCAGCAAGAAATAATAAAACAAAAATGGGGTATAGACATTGAAGGGTCATGACTGGTGCCTGTCACTGCAGGGACAAAAGAAAAGGATAAGGAAAAAACTGCGAAAAGCTTCTTTTTATAGGTGTTATAGGTATTGTAGTTAAATTTAAGGGTTTTCCGATATTTTGGGATCCTAGTACTAAATATTTAGAGATGAAAGTATATGATCTCTGCAATCCATTTGTGCATGTGTGTGTGTGTGTGTGTGTAGAAAACAGAATTTATTACAATGTAAAATGGAGCATTCTCAAGAGTGAGAGTGGACAACAGCCAAAGAGACCACTGTGCTACATTTTAAGTAGGCTTTATAGCATTTCTAAAGTGCAAAGGGAAGGCAGCTGGCTCTAAAGAGCATTTTCCTGCCCAGGCAATTGACAGGCCTATTCAAATGAACTCTTCACAAAGGAACAAGCTTATGATGGTATATCTTTGTTCTTTATCAGAAATCTTCCAACTAGACAGTAATCTTGTGGCCTTCTGGGAGTTCAGAATGGCATGTCTTTACTCAGGACCAAATGTTTGAATCAGATCCCATTCTTCTGATGGATAATCAGAGTAATGCAGTTTTAGGTTCTAGTTTTACAAGCTGCTGGTTGTGAAGGAAAGGTCCACCCTTAATGACCTTTTAGCATTTGACTGTATCTAACTTAGCTACCTAGGAGATTATTAGGTAACTAGTTATATACAGTCAAATACTATCAGACTTAAATGCCAAAACCATTAGGAGCTGGGTATCAGGGTTGATCTGAATACTTATGGCTGAATTTGGATGTAGGAGAGTCTAGGGTCTCTACTCTTCCGGATTTTCAGACCTCACAGGGTGATCAGACCTAACTAGAAGGAATCAGATGAAGGAAGATTGACTAAAAGGAGGACAGATAAAATTAAGACAAGAGTTAAGTATGTAAGGTTCAAAGACCAATAAGATCACTACTAAGACTGTAATTGGCACAATCTATTTCCAGGATCAAAATCTGGAGATCTAAGTCCCTGTTCACCAGATGGGATGGTAATGTCCAATTTGAATCTGATTTCTTAAATTGCATAAAGCATATGAGAGATTTGTGGGATTATCAGGACTTCATATATAACTTTTTTTTAAATTTAATTTTATTGATGGTTTGTGCATTTCATACATCATTTTCCAATTCAGATCAGGCATATTTCCCTTTCCCTTCCCCCCCACCCCCACCCCATCCCAGATCATGTATTCTGCCATAACTGTCCTGCATCTTTCAGGTTTTTTTTTTTTTCATTTTTTAGCTATAAGTGATAATCCATGAGTATAAGCATCCTTCGTGCAAAACCAATCTACAGATTGTTGTGCCCAAACCCCCACAGTCCCACCATTCAGTGGGGGGTGACAGGTTGTTTGTTCAATCAAGTTGATCAAATGAGTGTCCAGACTACATCGCTGTAGTTTCACCATTCACCCCAATCGCAGCCTTTACATTCTACCACGCCCCCTCTTCCGCAGATTGTTCCCTAGGCTTAGAAAAGGGGCACAGGTGGATGAGAAGTAAAACTGTCCTCTCTCTCTGGAGCTGTTGACTTGGATTCTGGTCAATTCTGGCTGTTTCCTTTCATGGGCTGACAGTTTGTTCAGGAGTAACCTTTCAATCCTACTAATGAAGCACAAGCAATTAGATATATAGGTATTTAAGCAGCACTAATAGTTATGGTAGGTTACTTTGGCATAGACACATATGTTTGGATGATATGTTAATCCATGAATTACATTTTTACCCCCTGATAAATATGACAGGGTCTTACTGTGGCTTATAACATCTCCTAACCTGTAGAGAATGTAGGCTTGTGGCATCAGCCATGGGTTATTCCTCCAAGGGGAGAGCCAATAGCCAATTAGATTTGGGATATACAGGCACATGGCTGCCTCTGCTGCACAGTATTTCCAGGCAGGTGAGGTGTAGCTGGTGCTGATGGTGGAGTCTTGCTTGACTCAGGGAGACCCGTATTTGCTTTATTGGTTTAGTGGCCTTTGGTAACACTCTCTGGCATTCCAGAGGCCATCTGTACACTTGCATGTGCGGTCTCAATACATCCCTCCCATGTTAACGTCAGGTCTTGTGGGATTATCAGGACTTCATATATAACTTTTAATCTTGATAATTGCAAAAGTATCCAAGTGGGCATGAGGCTAGCTAAAGCCATATGGCTTTATATAATTACATTCTATTATTATTATTTTTATTATTATTATTATTATTATTATTATTATTTGGACTTTATAAATAAGAGAAATTGCCTGGTCTCTTTCACTTTAAGCTTTCTGAATATAATTACTTATTTGAATAAAACTATTTTACCCCATACCACTCTTATGCATATATTCCCCAAACTCTATATCCTCTACTACAGAGATACTTATTCATCCATGTTCCTTTCTGTCCTTTTCATGATAGCCAAGAAATAAACAATCTTTAATTTTATCAACTGATGAATACCTAATGAAAGTATTGTACATTTACACAACGGAATATTATTCAAGTGTCAAACACCCCACAAGTTATAAATTTTATAGGTAAGTTGATGGAACAGAAAACAATCAAGAATATGTCTTACAGACATAGCCACAGGCCAGGCTAATGGAGGACATTCCCCAATTGAGGCTCCTTCAAACCAGGTGTCTCATGTTGACACTAACACTATCCAGCAGTCAGGAAACATAAATAGCCAAGGGGTGAGAATTCATTGGGGAAGGTGGAGATAGAATGTAGGATAAATGGGGGCAGGGAGATAATAGAGTAGGAAAGGTTTATTGGTGTGGGGACTGGGAGGGCAGGGGAGAGCAGAGAGCATTCAGAAATATAACTAACACCAAAGGACTTTAGACAAAAAGCCATATGGAAGCCCACCACTATAGAATCTTCTTAAAATATGTACATGTACATTACAAGAGGATATTAAAAGTATCCACCTTATAACAGAAGGACAGTGCTCCTACTAAATACAGTGGGCTACCAAAGTAAAAGCCCAATGACAGGGATAAATGTTCTCTTCCTAGCTGTTGACAATGGGTCCAATAGACTCTTAAACAATACTGGCTATTGCCACTACTCTTGGTTACTCACCAAAGTTCACAGTAAGACCTTATTGCTCAAAACACATATATGAGCCATGAACAAGGAGAAATCACTGACATCACAGCTTCATCTTTACTGACTAGCTTTCATAGTACTGGAGGATACTATGTATGGTATTAGGGGGGAAAAAAAAAACAACCAAACAAACAGTCATTAACTTTACACATCTGTGAATCCTGTGGGTTTCAATAACAGCTAGCCTGGCAAGATATGATCTCAGTGCAATAGTGGCATGAATATTATGGGAGAAGCCAATCATTTGGATTTAAGTTCTGCTTCATAAGACATAGCCCATAACTGACATTGTTATCTGGCCTAGGAACATGTGGCTAGACAGGAGAAACAGACCACA
The DNA here is from genome assembly GCA_009823505.1 of Rhizomys pruinosus. Taxonomy (NCBI): domain Eukaryota; kingdom Metazoa; phylum Chordata; class Mammalia; order Rodentia; family Spalacidae; genus Rhizomys; species Rhizomys pruinosus. The sequence continues at coordinate 1,791,028 of VZQC01011281.1, read as the reverse complement.
GGGAAGAGCCTAATACTATTACTCTGCTAAATATAGTGTTATAGGAACTCTTAATAACCCAGTATTAAATTGATGATCAATACATCTCTCAACTCATACCAGCAAGCTTCTTTATACAGCAGACAATGATTAACACAGAAACCTAAAACAAGTCAATGTGTACAGAATAAGAGATTACAGAATGGTTATCCCTTGTCTATAGCAAACTTCTGAGTCCAGGGGCTCAGGGATCATTGTGGAAGAGGGAGGCAGACATATTGTAAGAGACAGAGGTGGGGGGTAACCACAGGGAAACAGAGTTTTCCAGACAGCTGGGAAGTTTCTAATGTGAACTACCAGCAATGGTGACAGCATGTTCAAGTACAACAGAAGCTTAAACAAGGCAAACTCCCAGCATGGAAGTAGGTAAATGGTTAAGAAACCCCACTTTACCTGAGGAATTATAGGTAATGCATGGCTCCCATGGCTGCTGGGAAGGGGACATCCAGTCTCTTTTAAGGATGTCGCTCTTGGTAGATTAACTAGCCTTCAGTTGATGAATCCACATCTAAGGAGATTTGAGGACACAAATTTGACTCTACAGGTGGATATGATTTCCCCCATTAGGGAAATCATATAAACCTCACTGGTCAGTCAGCCTGAGGGTGGAGTTTGGGATTTCTTTAAATGCATATGCAGTAAGTAAAACTCTGATTTACCCTACTAACTTGCTTATGATCACTAGAAACAGAAATGTTTTCCCATGGTATAATAGACCGTCTAGCTTCCATCTTTATTGTGCTTATAGGACTAGAAGATATTGTTTAGCATACTAAAACTAAATATATACAGCTGGGCATGAAAAGATTGTTCAGTGGCTGAAAGTGCATAGGGTAGTTACACAGGACCTGAGTTCAGTTCTCAGCACCCACATTGTGTGGCTCACAACCAACCCCTTATAACTCCAACTCCAAGTCAATCTGTCACCTCTGACCACCATAAGTACCTGCACTCCCATGCACATCCCACACACAGATACACACTTTATCTTAAAGCATTTTAAAAATCAAGTATATTTTATTGAATTTATATGAATTTCATATGTTTGGTGAATTTCGTGCAATATCTTTTGATTGTATTTAATCCCCTCCCCTTTGTGTGTGTGTATGTGTTTGTGTGTGTGTTTGTGTGTGTGTGTGTTTGTATGTGTGTGTGTTTGTATGTGTGTGTGGTGTGTGTGTGTTTGTGTGTGTGTGTGTGTGTGTGTGTATAGAAAGGGGTGCCTACAACATTCCAAAAGAGTTTAGGCGAAGAGAGGAATTCAGACCTGTATGGACTCCAACAAGGGATATTTGTAATACTGCCCTCCCAGGTAAGAATTAGCAGATGACTTTAGGAGCTGATTAGCACACTCTCCTCTCCAGAGGCTTGAGCTTTCCAAGAGGAATGAACATAATATCTATTTGTAGAGGTGTCACTACAAATTGAATGATCTGGAAAAAAAAAGAAAGAGAGGCCATTATTGCATTGAAGAGATCTCAGGAAGCCAAGCTGAAGAGTACTTTTAATGTTCAGAATTCAGTGACTAGCACTGACTTAAAAACCCATAGCAGAGGCATTTATGATATCTACAGGCTGAATAAAATATTGTTTACGGTTAGAAAAGTCCTCTTAGCTGATGACAGGATGGCTGTGATTGTCCTTCTTGGTGTATGTTCATAGGTAGGACTTTCTGTGTGGGCTTGTTAGCACTGAGTTATTGTTTCTATGTACCTTTAAAACAATCTAGTTTAGGTGCTGGAGAGATGGCTCAGCAGTTAAGAGGACCGACTGCTCTTGCAGAGGAGCTGGGTTTGATTCCCAGCACACACATGGAGACTAAGAACCGTGTTTAACTCCAGTTCCAAGGGAATCCGACAGTCCTTTTCTGACCTCCACGGCATTTCACAACATGGGTGCACCAACCTACATGCAGACAGTACACTCATACACACAAAAAATAATAATAAATCTAGTTTAGTTTTTTTTTGCTTTATATAATTGCCAATTAATTTCCTTTTTGGCTATACTTTCCTGCTGCACGTTTAAGTCCATGTAGGGTGGTTAAAAATTAACCTTTTACCAACAGGGTCAGTTGAAGATCCTTTGTGCTCAGGCCCTAGGAGGAGCACTGTGTTTCCCTCTGCTTCTTTTCTCCCAGATTTGCTGTCTTCTGGAAGAGGTCTGAGCCTCAGATGCACTGAGGTCCTCTCCCTCTCTGATGACATTTATCTTTGCAAAACATGCCTAAGTTATAGTCCAACTCCTGTGTCTCTGCAGCCTCTCTGATTAAGAGCAAGAGTGGCTTGCAGGATTGGAGGACCCTTTTAGAGATGCCTCCTGTCTGCTAACACCAGGGTGATCTAAGGCTGGGGTCCTTTTAGCCCTTGTTCTTGGTTGGCTTTGGCTTCCAAGTTGGCTGTGGAACCTCCAGCAGAACAGTGAAGAATGGACAGGGGCCATTGTACAACACTCAGAGAAAATTTGACACAAGCACATTCTTAAAAAATCCTGAATCTCTGAAGACTCAATTTCCTAAGTAGCTAAAAATCTGACAAATGCAGCAGAAGCTATAAGCAATTATCTAGACAAAATATAAAATCTTTTTCCCCTAAGTTAGTTTTTGGTAAATGTTACTAAAAGGAAACCAAAATTTAAGAATTTCTTATTTTATTTATAGTTCAGCTTTATGCAAATCTGTTGAATTTTGACCTGGGGAATTTTAAGTAATCTTTAATTACTGCTATATCACCTTTCTTAATTTTTTTCATCTTTTTGAAACAGGGTCTCTGTAGCCCCACCAGCCATAGAACTCACTATGTAGATCAGGCTGGACTTGATCTCACAGAGATCTATCTGGCTATCTCTGCCTCTGGGTGAGTACTGGGATTAAAAGTGTGTGCCACCATGCCTAGCCTTTTCTTTAACTTTTAAGTTCCAGTATCTTATTGTGATACAATTTAGCTTTCTTGTTTTATTCTTCACCTTTTCTATCTCCATTTTGGAACAACCTTTTACTTGTAAAACAAAACTATGTTACTAGAAGTATATTTCTGTGCCTATAAACCTTCTATATCTCTTTCTCACATAGCTGCTTTCTTTCTGTCTTACTTTTATTCACCAAATTCTTGGTATAATTTGGGCTTTTCTCTTAAAACCATAGAAACATGGATGGGGACACGTGTCTACATTTGTCTTTTACAAACACATTTAGCTGGAGGATAGTCTTAAAATTTAACTTTCGAATGTATTACTCATACTCCTGTAACATTTAACTTAATTTCCAGCTATACTGTTTGTATTAATTTGGATTTTTCCCTTTCCAGTATTTTTCCAGGCATTTACAAAAGAGGTATAAAAGAATTCAACTTCTAAGACTAGGGTAATGAATTCCATTTTAAGATCGAGTCTGACATCAGGGAGCTGGAGAGATAGCTTAGAAGTTAAGAGCATTGACTGTTCTTGCAGAGGACCTGGGTTTGATTCCCAGAACCCACATGGCAGCTAAGAACTGTTGGTAAGTCCAGTCCTAGGGAAATACAATACCCTCTTTTGACATCCGTGGGCATTGCAGTACGTGGGTGCACTTTACACACATGCACGCAATACATGCATACACATTAAATATAAATAAAAATAATAAATAAAAAATAAAGTTTGTCATCAGGGCTGCTGACACATGCCTTTAGAGCCAGGACTCAGGAAGAAGGCAGAGGCAGGCAGAGCTCACTGAGATCTAGACCTGTGTGATCTATATATCAAGTTCCAGGCCAGGTGGGGAGGAAGACCTTGCCTCAAACACAACAAAAGCTAAAAAAGAAAAAAGATCAAGTTTTGTGGGGAACCCTCTCGGTGCGGTCCTTCAGGGTCCTTGAGAGTTCCTTGAGATGAGGATCAGGAAAGGTGAGCTTGCTGTTCGCCCCTCAGCCCCCCTCTCCCTGGGAGACAAACAAACGCAATAGGCAGTCTGGTCAAGCCAATCTTAGTTTATTGTAGGCAGCACAGCGATTATATAGGCAACATCACAAAGAGATGTTCACAGCGCCAAATGGGCAGCCAATAATCTTAAGGGTCAACGAAGTTGGCAGGCTGCATTCCAGGCTGTTTAATGGCAAGCATGGGCTGTTCACAAACTGTCCACGAGTGAGGGAATAGCTAGGGCCAATGAGAAGATTTTTAAAACAATTTGACCGCGCCTAACTTATTTCCTTCAGGCACCATCTTTTCTAAGCAAGCCCTATTAATTTGTAAAGGCCCTTTAAAGTTTGTCCTGATTATCATGGATACATCTTTGAGGCTTAACAATAGGAATTAAAAAAACACGAAGAACTCGTGGAGAATGTGTTCCTTCCCATTTGGCTTTATCAAAAAAAAAAAAAAAATGCCAGTGAGTGATGAGGTTGACCCCTCCTTTGCTTGTGAGAGTAGGAGTTATAGGTGTTATGTCTTGCCTGATGCTGGAGTTTCCTTGGCTGTCACAAGCCATGTTCTACGAGCTTCCTGGGAACTGAGTATAGCATGCCTCCTCCCATTTTAGAGCTGACTGGCAGTGGTCATTTCACCGTTTATTCTTATACATAGAAAAAGAATAATTATCTTTTTCAGATGTACCATAAATTCCTTCCTGCAAGGGTGTGGAAAGATTAGGAGAAAACCTAAAAAGAAAGAGTTACTCTTCCTAGCCACAATGATTTGAAGCCTAATGGCCACAGGGAAATCTTTCAATTTTCAGTTGGCACATTATCCAAAACAAGCCTCAAAAATAGAAGAAGCTACTATAATAAGGTCTGGTATTACTGCCTTTATCCTGCATAGGAACTACATTGATCTTATCACATGGCAAGAGGGATATTAAGAATACATTATATAAGCATGGGCACCACTTTTTAAAAATGCCACCTGTTACATTAGAATGGATAGAATTGCAAGTGGAGCAAGAGTGAGTAACCTGAGGTCTCCCAAATAGGTAAATAAGAAAGACCCAATAGCCAGGCAAAGAAACACATCCATGGAAGGAAACTGGAGGCTTAAAGTAGCAGGAATCCCATGACCTCAGCATAAGTGAAGGGGTCTACATTTTAGCACACTGAAGATGAAGAAAATTCAACTGTAGCCATGCAGAAATTTCCAAAGATATTGCTCTGGATTCCCCTTGACTACTCAGTCCTTGTTAACCCTGAGAGGACCATTCAGACAGAGTTTATCACAAGGTACAATGGAGGACTCCCAAGACGTGAACATGGGCACTGGCCCAAACCACACTGCATTCGATCGTTGTAGCTGTTTTGAGATCGTCTCCTGTAACTCAGGCTGTCCTCAAACCCACTATTTATGGCTTGCAGCCTGTATCTAAATTATCTAAGGATAGAGGAGGTTAGGGGTAGGGGAGTACAGATAAATCAGAATTAGCTATACATTTCTATACTTGTGTAAGAAGTACATGGAAATTCACTTTTGCTACTTTTTATTTGTTCAAATATTCTGTTATAAAAATAAGTGATAAACTATTACTTCACAAAGGTGCAGTTTGGTGACATCCATTTCCACGAAGCTGGGCTACTCTGTAGTTCAGTTTTCAAATTCCTGTACTCCAGTAATAGGATCTTTAAGGTCTTTTACATTTATTTGCTGGAGCTATGGGTGCATAGTATGGCATGCATGTGGAGGTGATAGGATAACTTGAGGGAGTCAGCTCCCTCTGACATGTTGGTTCCAGGGATCAAACTCAGGTAGTCAAGCTTGGCAACAAGAACCTTTACCCGCTCAGCCATGTTGCTGGCCCCAAGTAATAGAGTTTGAATGGGACACTTGGAATTAAATGGTTAATTCTGACATGCCTTAGTCTACACCAAACAAGAGTAAATACAAGACCAAGAAGGGAAGTATCATGTCTAGCAAATGAAGGTTACAAATCATACTTTGTTTTGGTCTTTTTGAGATATAGGGCCTCCCTGTAGCCACAACTGTCCTGGAACTTGCTATATAGACCAGGCTCCACTTGAACTCACAGAGATCCACCTTGCTCTGCCTCCCGAGTACTGGGATTAAAGGTGTGCACCACCAAACCTGGACTTAGACATCATATTTTAATAAATATAATCTTAGTATCAATTAAGACTATTATTAAATTTGCTTTTCCTTTATCAATTTAACTCTGTAAATTCAGTCTCACTAGCAAAAGGAACCGTGAATTAAATATACTAATTCAAAATTAAAAAAAAAAAACAGCTGAGTTTTAATGAAGATTACTGGATTAAAATGTGAACAGTCATTATTTGTCACCCAAAGGTATATCTTTTAAAACAGTAAGATAACAATATTAACCAGTGTCAACATTCAATGATAAAATTTTAAAATCAACTGTTAAACTCTTAGATAATTTTTAAATCTCTATCTCTCTAATAGCTTGTTCATTATTGAAGAATCTCCACTCTTCACAAATATCCAACTCTTGGCGTCATTTTCCTTTTAAAATCACCTATGGCATCTTCCCTTGGAGCTTAAATGCTCCTCAGACTTGGCTGCCTTGCATCTGAAGAGAGCTAATGCTTGCAGCCCAATCACTTTGCTCTCAGCTCAGGAGAGACTTACCTCAAGCTTTACCTCATACCATCACCCTGCTTAGATTTGCTTAGCCTAATTAGGAGAAGAGCTTCACTGTAAATCAGCTAATGGCCTTTGTGCTGCTCCTCAAGCCCTCTGCCTTCCTTTTTCCATGAGGCCAATGGTAACTTTTTCCCTTTAGAGCAGGGAACTGAGTGGGATATTGCTACACTTTTTAAGAACAGATACTTTCCCCTTTTGGGGGGGGCTGGTTGTTTTGTTTCTTTCTGAAAACATGCAGTCCAGCCTATGTGCATTGTGAGCTCTTTAAGAAAGGAAAACTCATTTATCTTAAATTTGCTAACATTATTGTTTTCTGTTAGAGCCACCACTTACTTAGCACCTTTTCTGGGTCAGGCACTCTGCTGGAGGCTTTAAATACATTAACATTTATCATTCAGTTATTATGTCGCTTTTTATGTAATGAACTTGAGATTAGGAAGACAAAGATGAAGTAACTTGTCCAACCAACATTACATAAGTAGTAAATTTGGTGGGGGGCACAACTTGAACCAGTGTCTTCTGATTTAGGAGCACAAACTAGTTCCTGTCTTATAGATTATCTAATTACAGGTTTCACAGTTCTTTTTTTTTTTTTTTTTTTTCCAGCCACAGCTTCAGTTAGGGCATCTTTTGATATGAATAAAATAGCAACGTTGATTTAAAGTGAATAAGAAAAAAAGTGCTTCCTTTATAGGGATCTCTATTTTATAGTAGTCTTCAAATAGCAAACTTCTTTCACTATAGCACTCAATTAAATAGTGGCATGGAAGCTTAATGTTGTTGAACAGTCACATTTCAAACTAGGTAGTAAAATAAGTTCCTATAGCCTAGTTTCTGCTGTTAAAATGTTTATAGGCACATGCATAGTATGACATCATCTCCCCCCATAATACAGCAATGTTAACTTCATGAGATTTTCTTTTGATTATCATTTCTGCTTTGCACTTAGAAGAAATTCTTTAAAGATAAAGGGAATCCCACTGGAGAATAGTTGAGATGACACCTTCCAAAAAGCCTCCACTGCTCTTCCCTGGATTGGTGACATCCTCTGCAGTGAAAATAAGAATGGGAGAGGTGATAACTTTGCACATGGCAGAATATGCCTAAGGATGGAGCCAACACACATTTGTAAAGCTGTGGCCTCAGGGTAGGAGGAGCCAAAGTGAGAGCTTTGGATATCAGCTAAAACCATTTTGATATTTTAGATGTGGAGCAAAGGAGTCTAAACCAGGAGCTTGTCCAAGACAGTTTTATAGTCATCTAAGAGTTTGCCTAGGTAAAAGAATAAAAGAGATATTTAACAGCAGCGGTTTGGGCAGCACTCATTTGGAAGTGAGGCTCTAGTAGAAAGTGTGAATTTTGGAAATACTTGGATTAAAAAGCAGAGTTTGAGAATCACATGGCTGCCAGCCAGAGACACGTCCACACAGCCATATGAAGTGTTGATTGTAGGAATGAGTACAAGGACACAGCGATGAACAAGCACAAAGACCAGGATTCAGCCTGGGAACAGCTGCATTAGGTGGGACAAGGGGAGTTTCAGCCTCTGTAGAAGAGAGGAGAGGATGTAGCCTTGAATCTGGACTCAAATAGGGGGCAGAGGGGATGGGACTTTTGAAAAGTAAATCTGAAAGATAGAAGTGCTACTCATCAAAAATAAAGCATCTCATATTGGTTTATGGCTTGCTTTGAGTTAAGATGAACTTCCTGTCTACAGTAGTGCCTCATGAGTGGCTGATATGCCAACATTGTCATCACATTATAGAGAACATAAAATGCTTTGTGTTCCTCCTTTCAATGAGGTTTGGGATTAAAGACCAATCAAACTGTCCAAGTAGAGCAACTATGGGGATTTTTTAGTAGTGAAGGTGAGAAAATATGATAAAAAACATCTGGAATAAAACATGCTCAACTGATTAGATATATTCCCCTGGCTGCCATATGCACAGAAATACATGAATTACATGTGTATATAAAGCTGTGAATATATCTTGGCATATCTCCTAGAAGAGATGCCAAGTTTATGTATCTATCTATACATGCACATATATAGATATACATGTACATGCATCATACAGAATTGTATTAGATGGTGTTGAGATGTTTGTTCAGTCCATTAGACACTAACAAGCTATTGAATTGGTCAAATCAAAAGACAGTGACAATTGAACCTTAACTGCTGCCTGCTAAGGTGCATGTGCAGGCTTGCCTCAAGGCAGGAAGATAGATTCTTGCTCATACTAAGCTATGTACCCTGTGGTACTCTATAAAAACTTGCTAATTGACTAAATAGCCTTTCGCCATTCTCTCAAGATGCACTAACACATAGCTAGGGCATGCTCTCATCTTCAAGAGTATCAAAGTGGAGAAGGTTTACATACAAATGTGTGAGTAACAGAAGAGACTCAACGGATATCACTCTCCGCAAATCACTGATATGGAATTAGGTGAAACAGACCCTTTTCTTTCTTCATAATTGCTGGAAATGCTTGAAAACTTTTGTTATAAAATGATGGTATCAATTGCAAAGTTTTGTGTGACAGAATCAAGTGTGGCATTCTCATGCTCAAGTACAACAGTTTAGTCTACCTGAAGTCCCAAGACTAAAAGTCTAGTGTAAAGCAGCATGTGGAGCAATCAAAGACAAAGATGCTCCTTTGCGGTTCTCCCCGGATGAAATTGGGCCTTGAGACCCAAAACTGCAGGTTGACCCTCAGCTTCTTTTTTCTTCTCTTTCTCATTTGTGAGCTTTCTATATTGGTTCTGAGATCACTTAAGAATATTTAATTTATTCCCAATTCAGTCTCTTTATCTTGTTTTCCTTTCATATTTTTCTCACTTTTAATTATTCCATTTATTTTAAAGGGCTGCAAATACCTCATAGGAAAACATCAATAACATATTTCTTGGAAGCATTTCCTTCTGTGTATCATATGTGTCCTCTATTTGTTTTACTTTTGTTTTACTTCATTTTGTTTTACTTCAAAATCAATTTGCATAAGGTTCCCCAAATAACAGCTTCTATAATTTTGACCACCTATTTCATATATGATATGTATTCCTTAGCCAAATAATATGCTTTCATTTTATATGTCGTGCCTGAATTATTCTTATACAGAGTTTATTTTTCTGTATAAATATTACTGAGGGCTGTATGAAAACTTTCTTTCCACTGTTGCCTACTCAGTATGTGATCCCCAACTTATAGCTGTTTCACAAATGACTGCAAGTCAGTAACACTTCAGTAAATGTCCCTGCACATATGTCTTCCACTTAAATTTTATTTATTGTTATTATTTGCATGAATGTGGGAATATACATATGCTGTACATGTACACGTATGCACATGCAAAGGCTAGAGGAGATGCCTGCTGTCCTGCTCTTTGCTTTCTGCATTATTCCTTTGAGTCACTGAACCTGGAGCTACATTGGCAGCCAGTAAGCCAGTTATCCTCCTGTCCCTGTCCCCACCACACTGAAGGTATATGCAGCTGGGCTTAGCTTTTTGCATGGCTGGGTTTCCAGGCCCGGGTCCTCAAGCTTATACATAGGTGCTGTTACTCACTAAGGCATCTCCCAGCTCATCATTTTTTTTTTTTTTNAAGTCCATGCAGTGTCTTCTTAATCACTCTCAGCATTATTATTTGTTTATTTACTTATTTATTCATTTATTTTTAAATGTTTTTTTATTGAAGTTTTGTGCAATTCATACATAATTTGTCATTTTAACTTTAGGATCATTCCCCTTTCCATGCCCCCCCATCCCACCTGAGTTCATGTATTTTGCCATACATGTCTTATATCTTTTTTTCAGACATTTTTAAAATTTATTTCTGTATGTGTATGAATGTACTGTCTGCATGCAAGTCTGTGCACCCGTGTCGTGCAATGCTGCGGAGGTCAGAAGAGGGTATCGGACTCCCCTGGAACTGGAGTTCTCCTTGAATTGGAGTTTCAGACGGTTCTCGGCCGCCATGTGGGTGCGGGGGATCGAACCCGGGTCCTCTGTAAGAGCGGTCGGCGCTCATAACCGCTAGGCCATCTCTCCAGCCCCCAGCTCATCATTTTTAAAAGTAGGGATATGTTTGTAGATAAGTAATATACTTGTTATTTTTATGACAGACACAATGACACAGATATCGAATACTCTTAAGTATATACAGTTATAAACCAAAATGTTCATTAATTATATTTAATGTGTTCTGGTTAGTTTTTGTCAGCAAGACCTAAACTAGAGACACCTGGGAAGAGGGAATCTCAACTGAGGAGTTTCATCACTGGAGTAGCAGTGGGCATGTCTGCAGGGCATTTTCTTGATTGTTGTTGGTAGATGTAGGAGAGCTCAGGTTACTGTGGTAAGGGGGTGCCATCCCTAGGCAGATTGGCCTGGGCTGTTTAAGAAAAGCAGCTAAAAGAAGTAGCACAGTCCCAGAAAAACAAAGGATGAATGGTATCCCTCATTTGCGGATGCTAACAACAATAACCTACTTGTAAGGCAAACTGAGTAACAATGTTATATTTCTCTTTATCTAAAAGCAACTGTCCTCTCAGAATCTGAATCCCTTAATGGGCTTTAGAATTAACTTACCACTTATTCTCAGACTTTATAATTTTGGTATATGGGTGGAGGGTATGGATGCATATTTTAGAGCAATATAAAATTAAAAGGGGGGCTGGAGAGATGGCCTAGTGGTTAAGAGCACCGACTGCTCTTGCACAGGACCCAGGTTCGATCCCCAGCACCCACATGGCAGCTAAGAACCCTCTTTAACTCCAGTTCCAGGGGAATCTGATGACCTCTTCTGACCTCCACGGCATTGCACAACACAGGTTCACAGACCTGCATGCAGACAGTACATTCATACACATAAAGAATAAATAGAAAATTTAAAATAAAATAAAATTAAATTAAATTAAAAGGGAAAAATGTGAATCCCAAAATATATGATTTGGAAATAACATACAGTTTATTTTCAGATGACATGATTTTAGTATAAGTGTGACATATATATATATATATATATATATATATGCACATGTTGAAACAATACAGATTGGAGGGAACAACAACAACAAAAGAACTGAGACAGGGAACTGACTGAAGCAGTAAAGTTCTCCCCCCGAAAATAATCCTCTGCTTTGAAAAACTTTGAAAAGACTCAGAAGGGGAAACAGGACATGCATGGCAGACTGCTGGACTCAGGAGGGGCGAGGGCATGGAGGGGGAAATGAGTCTGGATTGAATTGAAAAGTGATGTAGGAAATGCACAAAACTTCAATAAAAATTAAAAAAAAAAAAAAGAAAGAAAAGCAGCTGAGCAAGCTAGGGGTAGGGAAGCCAATAAGCAGCGCTGCTCTGCGGCCTCTGCCTCACTTCCTGCCGTGACTTCTCTCAGTACTGGATTGTGACATAAGAGGGAATCAACCTTTTCCTCTCAAAGTGTCTTAATTTAGCTACTGTATTTTAATTAAAATTACTTTGATTTTTTTATGAGCGTTTTGTCTGCTTGTAAGTGGACACAGTTGTGCAAACCCACAGAGGCTAGAAGAGGGTGTTGGATTCCCTGGAACTAGAGTTATAGATGGGTGTGGGCTATCATGTGGGTACCCGGAACTGAACCCAGCTCCTCTGCAAGAGCAGCCAGTGCTCACCGCTGCTTAGCCATGTCTCCTGCTCTTAGTCAATGTTTATCACAGCAACAGAGAAGCAAACTAGGACAATACAGAATTACGGAAAAACTATCAAATGTTATGAAAATTTCTTATATATTTCCTATGAAATTTGACATGCTCTTTCAGATAAAGTTAATTTTTCGGGGTGTATCCTATGCCTTCAGTAGCACTGAACTCTTAGTCCTTAAGGAAAGGCCCAACAGTTAAAAGAGTCAAAAGTAAAATTTTTTCTCTGCAGTACATCTGCTCTCGTTACATTGTTACTTGAAGCTTAAAATTTTTCTGATGGCTCACTTTTGGGAATGTATGAAGACTCACTTGTTAATATTAATATATGACTTAGGGAGTGGTTAGGACTCTTCCAAGAAAGATGCAGAACTAATAAACCTGAATTTATTTTGACCAACATACACTTTAGCAGTTTCAGAGATAAGTCTTTTAGAGAGAGAAGTGAAACATTAGGTTGAGGGACACAGAATATTAGATACTCAGAGCTGGTTTACTAGACACTCGCAGACCCTAATGTGATCACAGGAATCTGGACTCTTTAAGTTATCAAGTTCTCCAGGGAAATATAAAAATTACCAAAAACCGATTTGGGGAAAACAATTAGCTTCCAAGATTTCCCATTATTTCTGTGAATGTAAAACTGCTTTAAAATCAACTTTTTTCGTGTTTTTATTTTTGTTTTAGGCCCTTTGCACACTTGATTTTAGAACTAAAGGAAGATTGGTTTCTGCCATTTCACCTGAAGGTGAAATTAATGTAAGGCTGTGGGAATTTTTCATGATCTAGGTACTGGTTCAAAGAATGACAGACACTAGAAAGCTCAATAATTGGCCCACGTAGGATTCATCCAGTCCCTGTGGAGAACCATTTAGAAAGGGAACGTGCTCACTTCCTCTGACTTATGCTTATCTGCTTGGAACTGATATAAAGAGCTTTTAATGGTGGCTGTACTTGGATAATCTGGTTACGGTCATACAGACCACAAAACGGTCAGTCATTTTCGCACCTCTTTCTCTCGTTTTCTCTCCCACTGTCTTTACTGCCTTCGTTCTTTCTTTCAGGATCTTTTTATGCAGCTTTTGTGGCCTCAAACTTGAAATTCCCCTGCCCCACTTCCCTACCCTAAACCCACAGTTCTGGGATTAAACCCACAGTGGTGGGATTACATTATCATGCATTGTTTCATGTTTAAATTCTTCTTTGTATATGGTTTAACCTATTGTATACTTTTTTTTTTTTTTTTTTTTTTTTNACCAGCCGTTATCTTTAACAAGTTTAAGGTAGCTGTTCTTGAAGCCCTCAGCAACTGTCTTGCGTCCAGAAAAGGTCAGTTGCTGATTAACCTTGAGCAATTGTCCTTTTCCCCTAGGGTGGTTCCGGTGACTGCTTGAAATGGTGGCTATAATCAAAAATGGAGTCAGTGTGAGCCTCTCTTACAACATGAGCACTCAAAAGATTCTGCATGAATCTTTCTCAGATATTATTATTATATTATTATTATAAAAAGTATTGTTCTGTTTTCCCTGACAAGTATGTTAAAAGGTATTAAAAGTTATAGGTTAGCCAGGCGTGGTGGCACACGCCTTTAATCCTAGCACTTGGGCGGCAGAGGCAGGCGGATCTTTGTGAGTTCAAGGCCAGCCTGGTCTACAGAGTGAGTTCCAGGACAGCTGGGCTACAGGGAGACCCTGTCTAAAAAGACCATTAAAAAAAAAAAAAAAAAAAAAAAAGTATACAAGGTTAAACCATAATACAATAGAGAATTTAAACATGAAACATGCCTGATAAGTAATCCCACCACTTGTGGGTTTACATCCCAGAAAACAAAAAAAAAAACTGTGGGTTTAGTGTAGGGAAGTGGGCAGGGGAATTTCAAGTTTGAGGCCACAAAAGCTGCATAAAAAGATCCTGAAAGAAAGAACGAAGGCAGTAAAGACAGGTGGGGGGGGGGAGAGAAAACGAGAGAAAAGGTGCGAAAATGACTGACCGTTTTGTGGTCTGTATGACCGTAACCAGATTATCCAAGTACAGCCACCATTAAAAGCTCTTTATATCAGTTCCAAGCAGATAAGCATAAGTCAGAGGAAGTGAGCACGTTCCCTTTCTAAATGGTTCTCCACAGGGACTGGATGAATCCTACGTGGGCCAATTATTGAGCTTTCTAGTGTCTGTCATTCTTTGAACCAGTACCTAGATCATGAAAAATTCCCACAGCCTTACATTAATTTCACCTTCAGGTGAAATGGCAGAAACCAATCTTCCTTTAGTTCTAAAATCAAGTGTGCAAAGGGCCTAAAACAAAATAAAAACACGCAAAAAGTGATTTTTAAACAAGTTTGAGGTACAGTTCACGGAGAAATAATGGGAAGGAGGTGACTTGGAAGCAATTGTTTTCCCCAAAGCTGGTTTTTGGTAATTTTTTATATTTCCCTGGAGAACTTGATAACTTAAAGAGTCCAGATTCCTGTGATCACATTAGGGTCTGCGAGTGTCTAGTAAACCAGCTCTGAGTATCTAATATTCTGTGTCCCTCAACCTAATGTTTCACTTCTCTCTCTAAAAGACTTATCTCTGAAACTGCTAAAGTGTATGTTGGTCAAAATAAATTCAGGTTTATTAGTTCTGCATCTTTCTTGGAAGAGTCCTAACCACTCCCTAAGTCATATATTAATATTAACAAGTGAGTCTTCATACATTCCCAAAAGTGAGCCATCAGAAAAATTTTAAGCTTCAAGTAACAATGTAACGAGAGCAGATGTACTGCAGAGAAAAAATTTTACTTTTGACTCTTTTAACTGTTGGGCCTTTCCTTAAGGACTAAGAGTTCAGTGCTACTGAAGGCATAGGATACACCCCGAAAAATTAACTTTATCTGAAAGAGCATGTCAAATTTCATAGGAAATATATAAGAAATTTTCATAACATTGATAGTTTTTTTCGTAATTCTGTATTGTCCTAGTTTGCTTCTCTGTTGGCTTGATAAAACATTGACGGGCTGGAGAGATGGCCTAGCGGTTAAGAGTGCCGACCGCTCTTACAGAGGACCCGGGTTCGATCCCCAGCACCCACATGGCGGCCGAGAACCGTCTGTAACTCCAATTCCAGGAGAACTCCAGTTCCAGGGGAATCCGAAACCCTCTTCTGACCTCCGCGGCATTGCACGACATGGGTGCACAGACTTGCATGCAGACAGTACATTCATACACATACAGAAATAAATAAAAATTAAAAAAAAAAGATAACTGTTGGTATGTGAGGGCAGATGGACTCATTTCCTCGTTCCAATCGCAGGATTGTGTCTAAAGATAACCTTTGGTATGTGGGGGCAGGTGGGCTGACCTAACCATGAGCTGTAACTCTGCTATTATCCAGTAAGGCTAGAAGTTACCCAAACCCCCACTCAAATTCCCCCTGGACCCTGTATACAAGGCCTGTGAGCCAAGTTATGGGGGTCGGAGCCTTTTCCCTCCCACTCCAGCATGCTGGTTTACTTTTTCCTGAAATAAAGTCTTGGTTTTCCATCCTTTGGTGTGTCTGGGGTGGATTCTCGGACCCTAACAATGTTAGAAACCAGCTATCTTTTCTGGTCGTAAACCCCTTTCCTTAATATTTGCTAGGATGATAAAACCATGTAGAATGTGAATGTCTTCCCACGAGGCCTTTGCTTCTTTTATCTAGTTCTAGGTAAACCTATAATTCTATTTTCCAAACCTTATGCACACTCTAGTTCCTACATCAAAGCTCCATTGACTGAAACTATAAAAATCCTTGGCCTCCAACCAGAAAAGGACTAAATGCAGGAAAGTAAGGATAAATTAAAGTGACAGGGTCTCAGCAGTGGAAATTAGTGCAACTCTTCTAATTGCATGTCTAGCCTGAATGATGGGATACTTAATTCTTACACATCCCAGACAATTGCTTTATACTAACATGAGCTCTGGGAAAAAGGCAGATTCCACAAACATATGGAGCAGTAGATGGAGTGGAAAAATAAATCAGAGGCCTTATCCACTCTGGAAAAAATGTTTTATATACATTCTTAATAAAGGTATTAGTCCTCTTAGTTCATTCTTTTCATAAAAAACTGAATACTACATAATTATATGATAGGCACCCAACCTGCCTATGTTAACTCCTGAGCGGCAAAACCACAATACATATACTATGGTTAAAGGCATCATCCCTTTAGTAAAAGACAAGGACACAGCCTAAGTCCCAAGGGAAAAATGGATCAGGAACAACAGCATCCTCTTCTCCCTTTCCTAGAAGGACTGCTAATAAAAGCCTTCAAAGCTAGCATGGGTTCTTATATCTATTTAACCTTTTGCCCCAAGAAGCAAAGAGCATCTGGTTAAGTGGAGAGGAAAAGCACAGCAACTTTTCATTATCAGAGCTTGCAGGCAGAGTGTGGGGAAGCTGGAGCTGCCAAGCCTGGGTTAAATGCTTGTTGCCTTCCCTGCCTGAGGCCATCTAGCGTGTTTAGAAATGATTAAGTACTGCAGCCTAGAAAGGACCTGTCCTGAGCGTTCATCTCTGACTTCCAGCAGAAAGGAGAGGCTGGCAATGACAGAGGCAGATGGATGAGTCTCATTAGTATGGTGAGGCAGCGAACCAGACTGCCTTCACAGAGCTGTCCAAAAAGAGGGAGCAAATTAAAATAGGATCTGGGAAAAACCAATGAGCAAGTGCTTTAACTCTCTGCTACCTGGTTCCTTCAGCTGGGAGGTTATACAGCAGTGTGGCTTACTCTGAAACAAGGCTGCACCATGAAATGAGAAAGAATGATTCTGTATACTCAGTCACACACAGTCTGTCAACCCCTCCCCCTCTTCCATCCTTTAGAAGATGGTTCTTGCATTTCTCACAGTAGAATAATGCAGATGATTTCATTCTTAAGCACGCATTATTGCTGCTGAGCAAGTAGGGTGGGAGGGCCTGGGGAAGAGACTTCTGCCTGCAGGAGGTGGGAAGCTTTGCATTGTACAGCACTTGGCTAACCTGGAGAGCTACAAGAGGTCAAAGATCAGCAAGCATCAGGATTGCATGTGAAAGGGGCCAAGGCTCCAGGTAGAGAGGAAGCTGTTAAGGAATTTCTCAGAAACTGGGCAAACTCTGACCTTTAGGAGCTGTGCCAGGGAGTATGTGCTCACCAGTCTATAAAATCCTCAGTATGTGGCTCTTGCATCAAGGGGCCTAAGTCCAGTGAAACCCCTTGTGAGTTTTCCGAGTTGTATCAACTAAAAGCAATAGGTAATTCTTGAAACAGTAGGGTCAATCTGCTGAACACTTCCAGTCTTCTGTTGTTTGTTTATGTCTCAGGCTTGGGAAGGGGATCACAGGCATACTTTGAATGGGGGGAGGGGGGCACATAGTTAATAGATATTGTTTGTTTGTTTGTTTGTTCATTTAGCAAATGTTTGTTGTATCCTTTGGGTCATACTAAGCAAGGAGCCAGAAAAATGAATATTATAAGCTCGCTAACCTCCTTCAAAAATTGTCAAGTAGAAGACAGAAAAGCAGAGTAACCAAGCAAGAGGTCTTTAGAAAGGGTGCCACTGCCTCCGGAGCTGAATGGAGGATAAACCACTGATTGATACATACGATCTGCCAACATGGAGCGTATGGTTTAGCGTAGGAGCCAGACATGTGAACAAATCAATTTTAGATCAAGGAAGAGTGAGAAAAGTGCCAACTAGATGTACAAGAACCCTGTTGTGACAATCCTGATGCAGAAGCAATTAATTCTGCCTGGATGGAGAGCAAAAGAGTTCACAGGGTAGCTGGCAAGCTCGTGGGCTCTGCAAGGCCCAGTGGAGGCATAGTCAGAAGGAGTTAAAAAGAAAGATGGGGTTTTGTTCTAAAGAAACTTATGTACTCCTTTCCAAATACATGTTTTGCTTATTCAAGGTTACGTCAAGGCTAGGTCTTACTGTGTCTTCACTTGTTTCAGTTGATTAGGAGCCAAAGAAAAAGGGGGGGGGGGATACAGAGTGATGCTCCATGATGGAGCAGGAAGAACAAAATGTGGCCAAGTCCATTGGACTACAGTTGGCAGAGTATCACTTGGATATGGCTGGGACTGAGTGCTCTGCTCTGCACAGCATGCGGGAGCTTAGCTTGCAAAGTACTGGTGAGAGTTCCTCAAATGAATTCCTTTAGTTCTCTGCCTCTGTCTCTGCTTCAGTCTCTGTGTGTGTCTCTCTCAAAGCAAATTCTCTATAAGTAATGAACTATAGATCACAATGTCTACAAAATTCCCATATTTTCACTTGTTTCTAGGTAACTGTTCTAATTTGTCTTCAATTGGTGTGACAAAACACTCTGACCAATACCAACTTGTGGAGGAAAGGGTTTATTTATCTCGCATCTCCTGGTCACGGTTCATCACTGAGGGAGTCCAGGATAGGAACTCAGGGCAGGAATCTGGAGGCAGGAGCTGAAGCACAGGCCATGGAGGACAGATGCTTATTGGCTTGCTCCCCTGGCCCATCCTCCAACTGCTTTCTTATATAATACAGGACCACCTGCTAAGGGATGGCTCCACCTGCAATGGGCTGGACCCTCCCATCACTCAGCAATGAAGAAAATACTGCACAGATGTAGCCACAGGCCAGTCCAATGTAAACAGTTCCCGTTTTGAGGCTGCCACAAGCCAGGTGTGTCAAGTTGTCACTAAGTAACCAACATTTTACAATTCTGAACTAGAACTTGGTGACTTTTCAAAAGCCTAAGAACAAAATCACAGTACAACTTGCTCTAAATTTTATTTTATTTTTTTATAAGAGTAATCAACCACTTTTTTTTCTTTTTTTTCTTTTAACATTTTTTTATTGATGCTTTGTGCATTTCATACATCATTTTCCAATTCAGTTCAGGCATATTTCCCTTTCCCTTCCCCCCCACACCCACCCCATCCCAGATCATGCATTCTGCCATAACTGTCCTGCATCTTTCTCTCGGTTTTTTTTTTTTTTTTTTTTCATTTTTTAGCTATAAGTGATAATCCATGAGTACAAGCATCCTTCATGTAAAAGCAATTTGCAGGCTGTTGTGCCCAAACCCCAACAGCCCCACCTTCCAGCGAGGGTAAGGGGTTGTATGTTCAATCAAGTTGATCAAATGAGTGTCCAGACTACATTGCTGTAGTTTCACCATTCACCCCAATCGCAGCCCTTACATTCTACCACGCCCCCTCTTCTGCTAAAAGTGTATTGTTTACACAGCCTGAAAAAAAGTGTTTTGGGAAAACAATCATTATTTTGCAACTTATCAACAGAAGCTCTCCACTTCCCAATTGTATTCTTTCAGCACAACAAGATGTACCTTTTCCTGGAGCTTACACCTGCAAAGAGAAGAGTACCTGTAATATTAGCATGCCTAACATCGAAAGCAGGAGATTTCTGATATGTAAAAGGGCATTGCTGGGGATAGGAAAATTTGAATTCTTCCTGTGATAAACATACTAAAAATATATATTTTCCCCCCATATCACAACAACTCCGTTGTTGTTCAGACAGGTGTTCTTTGTATACACATACAACTCCTGTTGACATCTGAGCCTAGTGGCTGGGCCAATTGACTTTGTATTTTGCAGTTGCTTCCATATCACAATGAATATTAACAGAAACCATTTCTCATATTTATCCTCATGTTCATTTTACATGGATAAATCATTTAACTAAATGTATGATGTCAGGAAATGGTTCATACAAAGAAAATAATATTATGCAGTATAAATTCCCATTAAGTTGTAATGTGCCTGACATTGATTGAGGGAGATTAAGTCTAAGACTCTTTTTCTCATGACATTTGTTCAAATAAATAAAGGTAGCAGGAGGAAAAAGTTGATGGTTTCTTCTTATTTTGCATA
Organism: Rhizomys pruinosus; assembly: GCA_009823505.1. NCBI lineage: Eukaryota > Metazoa > Chordata > Mammalia > Rodentia > Spalacidae > Rhizomys > Rhizomys pruinosus. The sequence continues at coordinate 1,770,852 of VZQC01011281.1, read as the reverse complement.
TAAATTTTGCCAGTGTGATTTTTAGATACATTTATTCACAGTGCAATATACCCAGGCACAATGAGTGCATCCTGGGTAGTAGTGATAACTGTCAGTACAGCAAGGTCATAAGTGAGCTAACCCCTGAGAAAAGATTGGCCTACCAAAAGATAAATCTTTATGTTGAATTTGGAATGTAGAGAGGGTTGTGGCCATGGAAGGAACACATCCGAAAAGAAGCCTATGAATATTTCATGTTGGTTGAGGGGTTGGAAACTTGGTATGACATCACCCTGACCCCTGTTTTATAGTACTTTCAAAGTATTCTGATCAGACTCTGAAAACTTGAGCAAAGAGGGGATTTCTATGTTGGGAAATTAAAGTGTAATAAAAATGTCTATACGGGGCTGGAGAGATGGCCTAACGGTTAAGAGCACCGACTGCTCTTGCAGAGGACCCGGGTTCAATCCCCAGCTCCCACATGGCAGCTGAGAACCGTCTTTGACTCCAGTTCCAGGGGAATCCAACACCCTCTTCTGACCTCTGCGGCATTGCTCGACACGGGTGCACAAACCTACATAGGTGCACAAACCTACATAAAGACAGTACATTCATGCACATGGAAATAAATAAAAAAATACAATATTTTAAAAAATGTCTATACTTAAAGCTGTTTGCCTGTGTGAAATAAACTGAATGCTCATCATGTTCTGGAAGCACAAGACTGATACCTTAGTGCCTCAAGTATCTTTACCCTATATTATTGTCCTGGGGTTTGTAGCTCTAGCTACTCTGAGAACCTTGTTGCTGCCTGGAAACCAGGCAGATAACCAAGAAAAGGCATGTCAATGCTACACTTCAGCATGGAGTACTAATAAATACACAGTGGGCACTTGCGCAACTCATTGAATGTTTTGTCTTTTAGCTTCTAAGATACATGGTTTCTATAAAAGCAGAAATCTAACCAATAAAAAGTAATTTATTGAGGAATGAAAAAATATCAAATGTAGGCTACACAAATGTGTCAAATTGGTAACAACAGGTAGCACTTGATATCTGCTAGGCTTCCCATTAAATTCCTCCAACATATTGTATTAAGAATGTTTCCTCATCGTTTTCTGTAAAGATGAAGAAACTGAGATACACCAGAAGCATGGGCATTTCTGAGATTATAGTGTCACTAACTGACCAAGAGGAGAGGTTCCCAACTTCTTATTTCTTTTTTTTTTTTAATTTATTTTTGTATGTGTATGAATGTACTGTCTGCATGTAGATTTGTGCACCCGTGTCATGCAATGCCGCAGAGGTCAGAAGAGGGTGTCGGATTCCCCTGGAACTGGAGTTAAAGACGGTTCTCAGCCACCATGTGGGTGCTGGGGATCAAACCCGGGTCTTCTGCAAGAGCAGTCAGTGCTCTTAACCGCTAGGCTATCTCTCCAGCCCCCAACTTCTTATTTCTATAGTCTGCTAGAGAAGGTAATATTAGTAAACAAGCAGCAATTGGGAACAGCAAGGTATCTGTGTGATAGAAATCTCAAATATAAAAGAAGTCAGATAAACATTGGTCCAGAGATATAAAGCTTAGACAATCTGAAGAATTTAGAAAAAAGTAGCCTTTTGAGAAGACAGGTAGGAAAAGAGAAGTATTTAGGGGCCATGGTGCAGCAATGAATAATTATATGTTTGGTGAAAACAGAGGGGAAAAAATTGTCCAATTAATAGTGCTGAAAAACTGTTGGACATAAGTATCCTATGAACTAGGTCACCCTTGAGAGATAGGTCCTCCTGGCAGTCTGACACTAAACTCCTCTCTCAGACCATCTAAGAACTAGGACGACATTTATTTCAGCCTGAACTATCTTAGCCTCCTCAGTGGCCATGCCTGGCATCCATGGAGTCAGGAGCTGACAAGTTCTGGAGTGAGAAGCATGCCTCTATGCCCCTGGGCATTGACCTCTGTGGGACTATCCAAGTTCATCTCACACCTAGAAGGACAGGAAAGATTTAGGGAAGAAACCACTGGCATCACATTTGTAAAGTGGAGGTCCTCTGAAAAGGATGGACTTTTGACAATGAAGGGTTTCTCAGGCCCAAGATCTCCAGCTTCTCTAAGGGAGAAGTCAAAGATTCAGCAACTCTTCCAGTTTACACAGAAGGAGGGGCCAAGAGCAATGACAATCGCAGGGCACAATGCTCCTGAGAAAGCACAGAACTCTGGGAAGCTCCAGGCACCATGTTGGATGAGAGATGGGCATATAAAAGCTGGCCACGAAACATCTGTATCTATACCAAAGTAACCTACCATAACTATTAGTACTGTTTAAATACCTATATATCTAATTGCTTGTGCTTCATTAGTAGGATCAAAAGGTTATTCCTGGACAAACTGTCAGCCCATGAAAGGAAACAGCCAGAATTGACCAGAGTCCAAGACAACAGCTCTGGAGAAAGTAGACTGTTTTGCTTCTCATCCATCTGTGCCCCTTTTCTAAGCCTAGGGAACATTCTGTGGAAGAGGGGACGTGGTAGAATGTAAGGGCTGCGATTGGGGTGAATGGTGAAACTACAGCAATGTAGTCTGGACACTAATTTGATCAACTTCATTGAACATACAACCCCCCCCCCACTGGATGGTGGGACCCATGGGCTGTGTGGGTTTGGGCACAACTGCCTGCAAATTGGTTATACACGAAGGATGCTCGTACTCAAAAATTATCACTTATGCTAAAAAGTGAAAAAAAAAAAAAACTGAGAGAAAGATGCAGGACAGGTATGGCAGAATGCATGATCTGGGATGGGGTGGGGTGGGGTGGGGGGAAGGGAAGGGGAAATATGCCTGAACTGAATTGGAAAATGATGTATGAAATACACAAAGCATCAAAATAAATAAATAAAGGCCGGCCACACGGGGCTGGGCGTCTCTCTCACCATTTTGTCACCGTAGGCGGAAGGTACCAAGTTCATGCGAAGACTCTGAGGGAAAAGCAAATTGCTGCTTTTCTTGTAATACTAAGTGATATCTTGAGCTCATCACTTTGTAGGAAAGCCTACATAAACTCTCTAGTCTTCTTGAAATTAGCTGTGGAGGGGGCTGGAGAGATAGCCTAGCGGTTAAGAGCACCAACTGCTCTTACAGAGGACCTGGGTTCGATCCCCAGCACCCACATGGCGGCTGAGAACTGTCTGTAACTCCAATTCCAGGAGAACTCCAGTTCCAGGGGAATCTGACGTCCTCTTGTCCTCTGCGGCATTACACGACACGGGTGCACAAACCTACATGCAGACAATACATTCATACACATAAGTAAATAAATAAAATATAAAAAAATTTTAAAAAAGAAATTAGCTATGGAATGGATAGCAGTAGAGGCGGTGTGGGAAGCTACATGGGTGGGCAGTATTCCCCCCTAGGGAATCTCTGTGACAGCATTCCAGAAATTATTTAGATTAACTAACTAAAGAAAGCATCTAATGAAGAGCCAGGTTTGAAAGGGAGATATTTGTACTGTGTGCATAGTCCAGCTGCAGATGCTGCTTTTAGCATGAAAGCTGCAAAAGAAATTGATCCAGTGAGTGCTGTACACACGCAGAGCTGAAGGAAGCATATCACTAGAAGAATTAAGAAAGCTTTTGGTCTCTATAGAAAGTTGAAAAAATGCCTTTAGGGTTGTAAGTACAAAATGAAGACTTTTCAGGAAACTCATAAACCTGCTCAGGGCTGAAAATTTTCAGTTGGGCATGAAAAACAGCAACTTGTCTTTCTAACACTTTTGGTTATGAACTAACAGGTGTCTGGAAATGAAGAAATGACTCCAATTGCTCTGATAAAATGCCATGTAATTTCAGAGCTAATAATTTTTCCTTGAAAAGAATCTCTTCTGTTTTATCACTTTTGGTTTATAATAAAACAGAGCTTGACCTGCAAGTTAATAAAGAACTCATGTTTACTAATTAGCTTTATTCTCATTGTCCCATGTTAATTGCAAACTATCCATCTATCTCATTTGAGACTATGTTAATTTATGTCATAGTAGCACAAGTTTTGAGTATGCAAACTCTCCCTTTAATTAGATCAAAGGATGGTCCATCAGAATTTTACAAGATGGATTCTAATTTTTAATCAGTAAAATAAGTTTGGCTTCTAAATGACATCTTCTTCTGACAGTTGGAAAACACTAATTAACAGACGTAACTGTATTAATTGCATTTTACCACTACCTTTTTATCAGTTAGCTTATGGTGCCTTCTTGCAAATGCAAGCATTTGGTAGAGTCACCTCATGCCTGTCTTTCTAATGCTAACTAGCAATCAATACATGTAGAATTTCTAACATTCCTGTAGGGAATTTTGCATAATAGATGTAGCTTTTCTTTTAAATCTGTCTTGTTATTTAATATAATTAGTCCTTAAACCTGCACCTATCATAATATCGGCTTCTTGAGAGATGAAGAACACACTTTATTTGTTTAAGAACAAAGAATTATAATAGTTTCCTTTAGGAATCTTTTTGTAATAGGCTAAATGGAAATCTGTGACCTAGCAAACAACGTCAAATTCATGACAATTATAAATTTCTCCCTTTAAAGGAATCAGTTAGAAGACTTTAAAAGGGAGGAAATGTTCTAGAAAGATTTGTGCTCCTGGCCTTAGAAGTTTTCAAGTCTTTAATTATGATGAAAAAGGACTGCAGGGACCGTTTTTCCCCCACCCAGCCTATTGATGGAGCCTTACATCTGTTCTGCTTTCAGAGCTTACCTCAGACACAGAGCAGAGAAAGACTCACAGGCTCACGGCCTCCTTCCTAGGCCTACAATGAAGCATATCACTTGGTGTAATTGTGAATGTGCCAGTGTGCTTTTGGGGTTGGGGAACTTTTCTTTTTCTTTTTCCTTCTGGACATTGTGATGAAATTTTTTACTCCTCTTACAAGAATGATGAAAATCTTTTTGTTGTTGTTGCTTATTTTATTTTAAGGGATTCACAATATAAGAGCACAGTTGTTTTCAGATCACATTGACGTTGCTCAGTTTGCTATACAATTAGGTAATTGGTGCTAGCATCCACAGATGAGTGATACCATTTGTCGTTTGTTTTTCTGGGACTGTGTTACTTCACTCAGCATGATATCTTCTAGCTCCAGCCATTTACCTGCAAAGCTCATGATGTCATCTTTCTTTACCTTTGCATAGAACTCCATTGTGTAGATGTACCGCACTTTCTCTTTCCACTCTTCTTCAGTCGAGGGGCACTTGGGTTGGTTCCAGCTCCTTGCTATTGTGAAGAGTGCTGCAATAAAGAAAATCTTTTTAGATGATCACCGCTACATTTTATTTGAGCTCTTAAGTTTAAGGCAAATCCCTTCATGTCTTGTTGTGGGACTTGTCTTCCTTAGAATCTTTTCTTAGCCTTAATAGTGGGCTATAAATATTTCTTTCCTCCTATATAAACATCTTTGCCAATGAAAATGTTTAGATTGGCTAAGTCCTAATGAGAATGGATAAAGGAAAGGAGAGTCACACAGAGCATAAGAAAATATCAGGCATGGCTGTACTACAGTTGTCACACCCAGGGGATGCCACTGGGGTCTAACTGTGGATGCTTTAAATACACATGGAATCAGAATTGTCCAGTGCCTGGAGATGAGAGTTACACAGCATTGTTGGGCCCTAGAAGACCCCACTTGTGTATGTCTAGTTTATTTTTCTGCAAATTTATGCCCGATTCCCAAAACTACGAGTTCATAGCAGAGAAAGAAATGAAATTGACATTTATGAAAATACCACCCTTGCATTTTGGAGGTCTTGGAGACCATATGCACCCCCTCATAAACTGATCGTACCAGGCAAAAATGTCACTGTTTCTGGAGTAGGCAAGTTTTTACATAAACTCATTTATCACCTAGTATTGTGGTGATTTAAAGGTAAATTTCCACTTAGTTTTCCCCCTTGTGTTTCTACTGTTTTTGCCTTTCTTTTCCTCTCCACACCCCCAATAAGAAAGCACAAATACCAAAAATTCATGGCAAGAGCTGAAGAAAGACAATGCAACTGAGCAGAGAAGGGCAGAGCGAGGTGTAAAGACAGCTGAATGGTTTCTGACAAGCAGGTTTCATTATCACCAGTTATTTCCTTGTAGGCATTCATTAAAATGTCAGCTGTGTGATGGTGGACCAATATGTTCCTTCACTGATTTCACCTGGGACCTTCTCCCCAGACTACCGAATGAACGAAGCCTACATTTAGGTATTGGGCTCTACGGGCTTCCAGTTCACATCGGACTGCATGTCCATGGTCACGACCATCACTCAAAAATGGTCATTTAGTATCAGATAGCCTTGATCCTGGAATAGCAGAATAGAAAGAAGTTTTCCGTAAACTGTACCGTGAAGCTCTAGAGGCTGGCACTGAACCATAGCCCCTGACTGCCTTGCAGCCTTAGTATCAGACTACAAAAAGTTACATTTGTTATTGTAAATCAGATTTGTATTGCTTTTTATTCTTTGTGGCTATAAAGTCTTTATGAGTTTCTATGAATTTTGTTTCATGAACACGACTTGTGCTTATAGTTTATCCTACACTGAATAAATATTTCTAGAGATCCGTTATGTGCTAGAGATTGGACAGATGCAAAGATAAACATTACCATTGTTTAGGGTGAGTAGCTATAAGAATGAATCCAGGAGAAACAAAAAGACTTGCACCCTGGACCCTATTCAGATGGCCTGGGACTGATTATCTGCTTGGGGAGTGGCTGAGTTGTGCTCAGACTGCAATGCATACTGTTCTTTAACAAGAAGCTCCCACATTTTCACCTGTCATCCCAAGGTCAGAATGATGAGAGGTGCTGTCTTAGCTTACTTTTCAATTTCTCTCATTTAGTTTCCCCTTATTGAGAAGGGAAAATGATTGAATAAGATCCATCCAGGGCCGTTCAGGTAACTGCCAGGTAGGTTGCTCTCAGGATAGCTGCACTTTTTAATAATGGACACATGAATAAATTACCAGTTCCTCGAAGACTTGTTTTCTTCACATTTTCTTATTTATTTATTTATTTATTTATTTATTTATTTATTTATTTATTTATTGTGTTTGCGTGTGTGTGTGTGTGTGTGTGTGTGTGTGTATGCATGTGCTACAACATACATGTGAACAACTTGCAGAATTAAGTTTTAAATTTTCATCACAAAGGTTCCTGGGATGAAGCTCAGGTCGTCAGGCTTGGAAGTAGGTGTCCTTACCTGCTGAGCTGTCTTACCAGTCCACCAAAGAACAAATATCAGAGCCTCCACCTGAGAATACCTTAGAGAGCAGCTGGTTGTCACCTGTCCGCCCTGCACTGCAGGCTGATTTCTATTGACTTCGAGGGAGTCGGAGCTCCTTTCTAGGGATGGCTCCTACAACTTAGGAATCTGACTCGTTCTTTTCCATAGTTTTAGCTATTTCTTTCTCTCCTATATTTTCGGTCAAGTTACTTTCAAGTGTCTATTGCAGCATTTAATACACTTTCATTTCCATTTTCCACTTCTTTCCTCCTATCAACAAAGAGTTAAACGTGGACTTCTTAACATCACTTTATTTTAAGAGAGAGTTGCTCATTCATTTAGATAATTTTCCTATTCATCTGAAAAAAGGATCTTCAGCAATTAGACCATCTGTCTTCTTACTTAGCAAACTTTAATTTGAAAATCTTTCAAGTTAACAGAAAACTTTGTTTTTAATAGGTAAAAATATCTCTTCACAGAATTTTAAAATGACACCTTAAAATGAATTTGTTAATGAAGCCAGAAAGTTGCTTCATACATTTTTAAAATATGTTTTTCAGTATCTGATCCCTTATGTAGTGGTATAATGAGTCCTTCCATTTTGGATACAGAAGTCACCATTCTGCAGTGATAGAGAGATAGTTTGGGGCTTTCAAGTGACCATAACTTCTGCCACTTTCTGGGCACAGAACTTAGTTTTTTTTCAGTCTTTCATCATTAAAGAGATGGTGGGTAGAGTGTGGGTGATCCAGAGCTTGGTCTGTCACGTCAGTCTATTGCTATAGTGCCCTGCATGTTATTTAAATGGGGACTCCTGGGGTGTACAACCACTTCATAGGGGATTTGAAAGGGACACACACACACACACACACACACACACACACACACACACATGAGAGGGAGAGAGAGAGAATGAGAGAACAAGAGAGAGAGAGAGAGCCAGAGAGAGAGAGAGAGAGAGAGAGAGAGAGAACGAGAGAAAGAGAGAGAGCCAGAGAGAGAGAGAGAGAGAGAGAGAGAGAGAGAGAGAGAGATACCTTCTTCTCTAGAAAACCCCAAAGTGACTGTAAGGATCTTAACTCCAAAGTAGGACCACCCAGAACAGTCTACAAGGTCCATTTACTTGCAAACGTTTTTTGGAAGGGGAAGGGGTCATTCTAGGTATGAGTAATATATATGATTGTCTGAAATGCAAATTGCTATGTATTACTCATTTATTTATTCAGTAAATAACACATTTATGGAGGACATATTCTAGTGCCAGGCACTACCAAAGTGTAACAATTAGTAAAAATAAACATAGCTCCTTCTGTCACTGAGCTTATGGTTTACTAGAGAGGAAAAACAGTCAAATAATCATACAGATACTGGCAAACTTTCTGATAAGAGCATTAGTGAGAAACCCTATGATGGTGTGTAAGATCTGAATCACTTGCTGGATGGGAGTGGGTCGTGCAGACAGGGGGTTCCTAAAGAGTTTAATGTTGAATAAGATTTGCTTGACAAATGGAGGAAGAAAGAGCAGTGGCAAGGCCTAATGCTGGGAGCAGGACGAGCACTGACATCCACGTGGAAGGGTAGACAAGCCCAGGTTATTCTGGGCTTCACATGCGGTTGTTAAATCAGCATCACAGGGAAGCATTGAAAGCATGGGTTCTAAAGCCAGAGCTTCAATCCGCTGTAGTCCTTCAGGGGCTTTGGGACATTGGGCATGCTGTTCAAACTTTCTGAATCCTGTATCTTCAGCCGTAACAAGAGGTGACATTAATAGTATTTCCTGCATGGAACTTTCATGCAGCTAAAAAATTGATAAGTATTAAGTCCTAGGACAACACCAGACATCTAGCAAGTTCTATACCATTATGATTTTGCCTTTTCTCTTGAGGGAAATAGGAATCATCTTTCTAAACAGCTGCTCATCTAATGAGGGCAGAGGTCAATCTCTGACTCCAAATTGGTTTGGACCTCAAAACTAATGTTTCACTAAGGTGAACCAATCAAAAGAATACTAGAGAACCAATTTTGCTTTTTGGGGTTGGCAGGCACTGAGGCCCCTTGGATGGCTGGACTGAAAGGACCACTAAGTAAGTCTGGTTTTACTTCTCATTAGATCAGGCTGGGGTTAGGGATCAAACGACCAGAACAGGCTTCACTGTTTATGTTCTCCATAATCTCCAGTGGGGGAGTGCCTTGGGTTTCTTACTGGCTTGCCCCGATGGGGAGTGAGAGAAGGGAAAGCGGAGAAGGGCCACCATCAAAAAGAGTCAGACCGCTCCACCAGCCTACTGTTCTAAGAGCAGAGAAGACGAGGCCTCAAAGCTCAGTAGATCAACCTAACTGAAAAAATTTCCTTCCTTAATAACATTATTTGGCTTTATACTTTCTAAACTTTTTTCTATTAATTTTATTTATTTCTATATGTGTATGAATGTACTGTCTGCATGCAAGTTTGTGCACCCATGTCGTGCAATGCCGCAGAGGTCAGAAGAGGGTATCAGATTCCCCTGGAACTGGAGTTCTCCTGGAATTGGAGTTTCAGACGGTTCTCAGCCGCCATGTGGGTGCTGGGGATCGAACCCTGGTCCTCTGTAAGAGCTAGGCCATCTCTCCAGCCCGGCTTTATACTTTCTTAAAAAATTAAGGACACTTTAGTTACAGACAATAAAAGGGCTCTGGTGGTTTGTCCAAATGTTGTATCAGCTGGGTTTTATCTGTATATACACAAATTTAGCTTCTGATCATTTAAATTTCTTAATAAAAGTGTATGTTATTAGGCATACAGTTTCAAATAAACACAATCTGTCAAATATTGACTGAGGTTACTGCCACAAGTTTTGTAACATTCTGATCATTTTTATATTTTTATTTGATATTATTTCAGAATGACCCCAGAGAATAACAGGCATTCCTCAACAGGCAATGCTGGAATGTTTATCTTTAATTAAATGTTTCTTTTCTCTCTCTCTCTCTCTCTCTCTCTCTCCTCTTCTCTCTCTCTTCTTCTTCCTACCTCTCCCTCTCTTGGTTATGTTGGTCTGAAACACTAAACACTAAGCAAGCTGATGTTCCTTCACACTGCTTTGAGGTAAACATTGAATTTACTCACTCCAAGCAATATTCTTTGGCTCAGACCTAGGGTTGGAGTAGAATGCTGTATAGTATCTGCCACAATTGCATAAGACACTTAATTTTTAATTTATGTGTGGAACTGAGCTGTGCATCTCAAATTGCTCTAAACCTTTACTGTTCCTTTTTTTTTTTTCAGTAAAATAGGACTACATGAAATGTACAAATGCTCAGTAAACAAAATATTTTAAAAATCAAGTGGTAATAGAAGACTGTGGGCCAAGAAGAAGGATTCCCACTGCTAATCTCAGGCCAGTTCTCTACTCTTCTCTCCTTCACTTTCAATTAGAACTCTAAATAACAGCTACATTCATGATATTATTTCTCAGTTTAAGAACTTTGGATGGATCCCTCACACCGCCCCTCCCCCACCTTCTTCAGCTTCCTAACCACACTAACATTACTTATCTCACTGTTTCACTCCACAGCCTTGATCATTTAGCTTAGACCACTGTTCTCCGTTTCACCAGCAGGACAATGTTTTGTGGTTTTTCTGTTGAGAGATGAGGACTTTAGGTACTTACAGCTTCCCCATCAACTTCTCCCTCTGCCTCCTCCTGGGAGCATCATATTTTGATATAGTGAAAGTTATAAGGTTGACATTCTCCTCACTTGTAATAGAAATTTTTTCATAAGTTAGTTAGTTATAAAATGGAAACAAATCAACGTCACAAGTATTGCTATAGACTATATAAGAATTAGCGCCGGGCGTGGGGGCGCCACCTTTAATTCCTAGCACTTGGGAGGCAGAGGCAGCGGATCTTTGTGAGTCAAGGCCAGCCTGGTCTAACAATCGCAAGTGAGTTTTTTCCAGTGACATTGGGCTGGGCGGCCAGCTATGGCCGGAGACCCTGTTTCTCAGACAAGAAAAAAAAAAAGAAAAAACAAATTACTAAAAAAAAAAAAAAAAAAAAAAAGAAAAAGAATTATGCTTGCAGAGCAAAGTTCTGTCCTTTTGATTTTTTTTTTTTTTTTTTTTTTTCACACAGCGTCTCAGGTAGCCCAGGTTGGCTTCAAACTCACTTGAGCTTCCTGTATCTCCTGCCTTCACCTTCCAAGTGCTGGGATTACAGGTGTGGGCCACCATACGGGGGTCCTATCTGTTCTTCAAAATATTTCCTTTGCCTTTCTTTCTCTTTTAATTTGTATTACCTCATGCCCCACAATTATTCCTAACTGATCATAGGCCTGAATATTCTCCTGTTGAATCTGAACTCCTAATGATACAGGAGTAATCATTCTAAAGCACAGCTTCATTTGTATCAGAGCTGTAGTCAAATAATTCAGTAGACGGTCTGAAATCTCTTGTCAGGACTGGTAAGCTGAGTTAAAAGTCTTTCATAAGCTATGTTTCTATGGCTCTGCTACAGATTTTGTGTCTATCATTTTATTCTCTTTGCTTGGCCCTGTGAATCTCTGTCTCCCCCAACCCCTTCTCATTTTTTTGTGAACAATATACCCACAGTTGATAGCTTGTTGAAATCAACTTGACGGCTCAGCTCAAGTCCTGTTTATATTCCAAAGCCGTCTACCTGGCATTCTTATACTGTAACCCTGTCTTGTATCTTTACTTTTGTTCCATTTGGGATCCTTTTTGGACTATATCTTTGTGCACTTTGAAATTTAGTCTCAATTCAACATAGTGGACACTAAGCAAACTCAGTAATTTAAGACTTCCTCACATTGCTGCTTACACAGTTTGCTAGCTAGATATCATTGATCAAGTTGCTTACAACTCAGTTTCCTCCTAGGGAAAATGGGAGTAATAATATCACCCACTTTCATCTGGTTGTTGTGCAGATTAAATGAGTTCAAAGTGCTTTAGATGAATTTTTGATATAGGAAAGCATTATCGAAGAGTTTTCAATTTGTGTTAGGGTTCTCTAAAAGTACATGATTTGTGATGAGAGTTACCTCCCTTGAGAATGGCTGAGAATGGACCCGATGGACCTCCTTCAAGAAGGAGGCCTGGAGGAACCAGCAGTGTAGGACTTGGACCCAGAGGGGGCAGTGATGTAAATCTTAGTTCAAGTCTGATTGCCTAAGACTCAAGCTGCTGATGTGTGAGGCAGAAGAAAATGGATATTCCAACTCAAGGAGAGAAAGAATTCACTCTTCTCCTTTTTCTTCTACTGGGACTTTGGCCAGATTGGATTTTCCCACACATGTGTGAGGATGGGTCACCTCTGTGGAGCTTACTGATTCAAATTCTAATTCTTGTTGGAAACCGTGTCACAGAAATAGTCTGTTACCAACTATCTGGGCATCTAGTTGAAGTGTAAAATTAACCAACATACCATAGAATTATTAATATTGTTAACTATTATTATTTGAAAGTAAAGGAGGAAGTCTTCTGTGTTAATATCAACAACATAATCATTTTTCCATTTCCCTGTGTTCATTCATTCCTCTGATGACAGCTTCTCATTTTACTTCTCTTGCTTCTATTGATGCTGTCCTTTTAAATGCCACGTGATTTCTCTCGTCTGCTATAAGCAGATCAATGGAATTTAATGTCACTGAGCGCTGGGTTCCAGGCCCTGCCCTGTCCTCTCCTCTCCCTCCCTCTCTCATGCCTTCTTGTCATCCCCACTTGTCATTGCTGCTTTCTGGGCCTCTCACTTCCTTACATTCTGGCCACAAGCTGAGCTCTCTGCAACCAAGTCAGGCCTTGGGCATGCCTGTTAGTCAGTGGCAGTGGGTGGGGGATGAGGAAGGGAGAGCTTATTCCCCACTTAGGTTGTTACATTTTAATGATCTCTCTGCTTGGGGAAGAAGTGCTAACCTGTTAAATTTCCATTTTGAAATTAATAATGAAGAGAAATTAACCATCCCAAGGTGACCGTTCAGAGCAAATCTGACTACAGCTGTGGTTAGGATTTAGAAGAACTCAAAGTACTCTAGGCTACTCAAGCTCTGGTTAGCATGCTTGACTTTAGTGAAAAGGGAAGCCAGGTGTGGTGGTGCACGCCTTTAATCCCAGCACTTGGGAGGCAGAGGCAGACAGATATCTGTGAGTTCAAGGCCAGCCTGGTTTACATAATGAGTTCCAGGACAGCTGAGGCTACAGGAAGACCATGTCTCCAAAAGAAAAAAAAAGAAAGAAAAGGGAAGACGAAACAGGGAAAATATGTTCCCGTCATATGAAAGAAGGTGGCCGTTTTTAATTTTGCCTTTTGAGCTCACTCTTGAGTCATTCAATTTTTCTCCATGTGCATTTTTGCCCCTCCTGTCAGTCTTCACCAAGAATGAACCCTATGTTGTTTTTCCAAAGTGTGGGAGCCAACAGAGTCAACACACATAGACCCTGGAGGTGAAGCAGCCATGGAGGCTGCTGGTGGGGTCTGCGGCCTCCTCAGGTAGTCAGAGCTGGAGCAGTTAGGCCATGTTTGTGCCTCTGGATAGCAGGCTTAGCTCCTCTTATTACCAACCACTAAAGAAAGGGGGTCAAACAACCCAACTCTCTGAATCTTCTTTCTGATCTGAGATGAGGGACCCAGATGTTTGTCCCATATCCAGGATTGTCAGGGGCATCGATCTTTGTCATCAAAGACAGCTGCGACTGTGTTCATTTCATGCAGCTCTAACTGGGAAGAATACATATCTATTTCATGCAGAGCAAGTTCCTGAAGATTCACCTGAACCAACAGTCACAGTCAGGCTATCGTATCCTGAGACGCTTTGCTTTGTTGGGTACTATGATGGACGAAGCTCAAAGATGACCCTCTACCTGCTATACCTTTTGGTTGGTATATCCCCCTTTCCAAGTATTTAGTCAGTTATTACTCTAAGTGCTTCTCAACAGAGATTTTTTTTTTTTTTGTGAATAGAATTAATATTCCAAATTACTTGCTTTTGAGAAAGAGAGGATGCCTTGGGTTGACTTAGCCTAATCAGATGAGTCCCTAAAAGGTAAAGGTATAGGGTTCTTCCTAATGAAAATGTGAGAAGAATTCAATACAAAGGAGGTTCTTTGTTGTTGACTTTGAAGGTGAAGGGCATGCTTGACAAGAAATGGGGAGACTCTTGAAGCTAAAAGCTATTCCTTTGATAATTGCCAGCAAGTAAACAGAGACTGGGATCTATAACTATAAGGAATAGAATTATGTACAACTTTCTGTGTTTGGAAGAAAAATGCAAGTCAGAAGAGAACGGCCAACACGTTGATTTTAGACTTTTGAAACTCTGGGTTGGCAACTCAGTCATACCATACCAAGTTGTCTTCCTACTAAGGTAATAAGTAGATAAAAGGGTATTTATGTAACAGCTAAGTTCATGATCAATACAGAACTAATATGGTAGTTGCAGTAAGGCTTGGAACATTGATAGCAAATCACATGTGCATGTTTCTTTCATCAGAAACTAAATTATTAACTTCTACATCTCCCTACGGAAATAACCCCTCTAGGTCCTTCCTCACCAGCTTGTGAATAAGGAAAAGTTTTCTTTATCCTCTGTGCTGGTAAAATTAATGGAGAACACTCTAACTTCAGACATGTATTGAAATGTGGATGACAGTGATTCTAGGTATTATAAAGAACAGCTTGTATCCTTGATTTCTAAATCCTTACAGCCATAGCTGAAAACTCCCTTATGTGGTCAAAGTTCATTCGGTGTCCATGTAAAAGTACTGGTCAGGTGTGTCAGGCTGCTTCACGCTTGGATTTCCCCGATTTTCTAAGGAACCAGCTAGTTTTAGTTTTCTGAAAATTTTCCAGATTTTTTTTTTACAACCCTGTGTTTAAATCTTCTCCTTTGTCTATAAATAATCCTTGTCAATAGAGTGTATTTTTATAGGTAACTGAATCACTGCTGCTAAACTTGTGGCATTAATGAAGAAGTCAGAGCTGTCCCTGTAGGGCTGTAAGGAAGAGCTTAGAGTATCTGCTGAGAGGCCTGCCACTTGGCAGGAGAAATCATTGAACACAGTTTATTGGATTGGGGCCCATTATCCAGGTTGAATCTTGACACTGTCAGACTCCACTGTTTACTATCTATGTGAACACAGGCAAGTCAGTAGGCCAAGTGTTGAATGTGGCGGTTTGAAATAAAGTTCACTACTCTTTAGTTATTTTGTTCCTGTAAGGGGTGGTGGGATATGCTCCATAGTACCGTGGACATATGGTGCTTATGTAATTTATTTTTAACTGAATTCCTAAATGTTAAGGACAATTGAAATCATGTAGCTGGGTTTGGAGGCAAATGCCTATAATTTCAGCACTTGGGAAACTGAGGCAAGAGACTGGACCTGAGTTTGAGGCCAGTTTAGAGTATATCATAGCAAGATTTTCTCTCACGAACAGAACAAAAATATACATGACAATAAGGTGCTTTGTCTTATTTTGCTACTTAAATGGCTCTTTCATTTTAGGCAAGTAGAGATCATTTCAATGCTTGCACTGTTTTCTCTCTATAAGGAGGTTTCTTATATTTAAGTGATCACATGGAGTATTTCATTCAGAGGAACATCATTTTAAGAAAAAGGAGTCCTGTTGGTTTATGTAAAATTAAACTGACAAGAGAGGGTAACACAAGGCCCTTCCTCTAACTGCTGAGCCAAGTCTGCACTAGGGCCAAGCAATTAGCACAACACAAAGGGAGCCATTACTGTACCCAGCTAACGTCCATTGTCTCTCTTGCACCCTGCAGGCTTGACAAGTTTTCTCATGTGCCTCGGCAACTGTGATTTGGAAAATAAACAACATATATAGCACATGATTGAATTGCTCCTTGATGTATTCAGATACCTGCTATGGTCTCTGAACCCCAACCTTGACCACAAGGCTGGTGAAAATCTCTGTACTGGTTCATAGAAACTGAAGTGACACAGAGAGGAGCAGGAATCTTGGTTTTTCATTGGTGCCACAGTAAGAGAACTGAAGACATGGGTGAAAAGGTAGTGGAGGCTGGAGAGCAGCAGACTGAGAAACTGTAAAAGCAGACTCTCCATATGAACTGATCCTGGAGCCAGTGAACTGGGCCCTCTCAGCTTAGAGATGAGATGGCCTGCCTGTGTTGTGGGGTCTTCTGCTCCCTGTAGGGCAGTGTTATTCAACTGCATACCTTAGGAAGTCTTAAAAAGTCATCCCAAAATTGTCCTAGTACCCCATTATGGGGACAGGCCTAGGAGTTCTCCTGTTTCTAGATATCTACTTGGGATACAGGCATTTTAAATCTTTCCTTATATATTATATATGCATAGGCATATAGCAACAGAGTACTTGAGAAGAAAGCTTATAGAGAAGTAAGTTTTATCTTATTATTATTACCAAGGGGAATTTCTTGAAGAGTCTGAACTGATGCTATGTCATCAATGCCACCACAGTCATCCATAATGAGCTCTAGGATGCTGGGAAATCATTCCTTAGATTATTGCTGGTCACAGAATAAGACACTACAAGCATTAAAACTTGCACGTGGATGTGCGACCTTTTATTTACTATTCAGACACACATAGTGATCAAACTCACCCCCATTCCTTCTCCTCAGTTCCTCTGCTGCTGCCAGCGTCACTCCCTGCCAACCCCCGCCACTCCCCCCAACTTGTTTAAGGTTAGCTGTGCCTGGTAGAGGTATGTTGTGTTATAGCAGTGACATAGATTTCATTTATGTCATTTTCAGATTAACAATCATAATAATTTAGAAACTGAATTTTAAATTACTTCCTTTCTAATATGTACATATTAACTTTTATGCTCTACATAAGAGTTTTCAGCAGCTCTACATTTCTATAGTTCCTGTCTTCTTCCTTCCCTGCTAAACTTATAACAAAAATACTACTCATTTGAAATAAAAGATGTTTCAAAACTGTTTTACCTTTATTATTAAACTCAAATTATAAACTAAATTAGTGCATCCAACAGGATATATTTTGGCTAATTCCTTGGCAGGAATCAGCTTGGGTATGGCAAGTCACCAGGTTTACTTCATTTCTCTTTGGATAGCACTAGAGCTGAGACAGGTGTATGAGGCACAGGCCCAGGTTATAGAGAAATACAGATAATTCTACGTACCTCCAAGTAAAAAAATCTGTGACTATATTATTAAACCAACTGCATTATTTACTGGTTTGGCATTTTCTGTGATTTTTCTCTGAACTTTAACTCTATCAATTATAAAGCTGGTACTCTCTATTATAAGATTACTGTTGTGATGATTAAAAGAAATTATATATGTATATATATGTATGTATATATGAAGTCTATGGCTTAGAGGACATTGGAAGACTTCAAAAATCACCACTATTAATAATAAGAATAACACCTAAGCTTTTGTCTGAAGCATGGAGTCATTTCTTCTAAAGATTACATATGAACCAGTTTGGTCCCATGACCTCCATCGACCCCTTCTCCACTCTGTGTGATGATGAGAACTATGGTATGATTTGCTCACTTAATATCCAGCTTTTCTTTGTTGATTTAAATTCTCTTGACTAGGGTGATGCAAGAATTGGTAACTTGGTTGTGGTCCTGCTCTAGGACTTGGGTGCTTCTAAGCAAAGCTACAACTGAGCACTGAGAGAATAACCAGATACTTTGTATATAGTTCCTGACCTGATTCTCCCTTCTGGATACAGTAGTATTCCTTTCCAATTCTGTGTTCCAGAAGGCTTGGGAAATCCTACAGCAGACAGTGAAATGTGCTTCCTGGGCCTAGTTCCATCACTCTGTACTGCAGCTGCATCCAATAGACCATTGTCATTCTCTGCTGAGAATGGGGTCCTGAAAACCTTGTCCTGCTGTGTTCTATCGGAAAAAAAGACTTTGTGAAAGGGGTATTGGAAAGGCTCTAGAAACTATATTAGTTCACCATTTCACAAATGTATCTGACCAAAAATAAATCACCAAGTCCTTGTCAGAGCATATGAACTAAATTTCTTAGTTTATGGGAGATCCTTGAGTAATGGTTTGATCTTCAGTTGTAAGAAGCTGTACTCTACATTGACCATTTTATATTCAAGGCCAGCCTGGTCTACAGACTGAATTCCAGGACAGCTGAGGCTACAGGGAGACCCTTCTCGGAAAAGGACCAAAAAAAAAAAAAAAAAAAAAAAAAGAGGCAAGAAAAAGAAAAGGCCAAAGAATGGATATGTTAACTGAAACAACCTGCTGGAATCCCTCTTGTAACCTGCATGGATTTCTTTGTGAGAAGACCTGGCCCATATGTTACAACATGTTGAACTGTGATTGGCGAATAGATAGCTTACATTTCTACCAAGACTCACTGCCTAGTGGGATCAGAAGAACAGGCAGCGCACACTGGAGCCTTCTGTAGTTTCCATACATGCTGATGAGTGTTTACATTTGTCTCATGCAGTCATGAACACTGTAATTAAACATAAACAGAAATAATTCTGATCACAGTTCTGAGTACAATTTGCATTCAAAAATTATAAAGTAAAATGTAATGATATATCTTTATCAAAACAAAACAAAACAAAACAAAACACTATCCCCCTAAATAGATATGTTGGCCTTGTTTGAAAAAAATCTTATCATTTGAAACTGGGAGTGATTGGCACGCTAGTTAATTGTCGCAAAGGGATGCGCTATGGAGGAAGTACAGAAAATTGGGTAGCTGCGTGGGGATTTTGCTTCACTTTTCTGAGGTTTTACAAACAAGATGATTCACCACAGGGTTGTAATTTTAGCTTTGCAAATGTTATAATTGAACAAATGAATGTTTCCTCATCTCTTTCTTTGTACATATATGCACTATGCATTGACATTGTATCAGATCTGTCTTCCAAATTAGGAAAGCTCCTGAAAATTTCAAGAGGTTTTTGTTGTCATTGTTGTTGCTGTTGTTGTTTTTAGTTTTAATTGCTATTCTGATGATTTGAGAATCCGGCACTCTCATCAAATTAAAATTTTTTGTCTTTATGTGTAAAAATGTTAGTGTTTTTTTAAGGCAATGATGTTAATATATCAGTTTATAAGGTTTAGAATAAATTTTTCTGCGTTACTCTTCAAAGCTCCTCCAAACATTGGAGAAATAACTCTTCAGTGCACTGACATCCAGAGAACCACTTTTCAGATTTAAAGTTTAAACCGGTCCTGAGTTCAAGTCAGATGAAATTCTCAGACGTTGTTTCGGTCCTTGCCAAATCTCTTCATGTCTCATTATTTCAGCTTCCATCTCCTAGATACAGCTTGGTGCTCGTCTCTGTGTCTTTCTTTCTTAAGCATCCACATAAAAACAGTACTAAAATGTAGTTTGGATCAACAAGAAAATGCCAGGTTATTGTATTAAGTATTATATGTTTCTTTCTTCTTAAAAGATGAAAAATAAAAATTATTAGAATTAGTTATTAGTAACAGTCACAGATCATATCTATACTGGACCCATGTTTGAGAAATGTTATGAAGGACATTGGGAAGGGAGTATTGTTAACATTCAGTCTATGCACTTTCAGACTCTTTATACTGGCTGTTTGTCTTTAGTGCCTTTGTCATCAGGGGTATCAAGATACCCTCTACTCAGACATCATGTCTGAGAAGCTTCCTGCCAGAACCTAAAATCAGCACTCTGAATTGTTTTATTCATGGAAGCAGTAGATACCTTATTATCTTCTCTGAAGTACCAACATAATCCCAAGTACAATAAATTCTTACAATAAATTCTGATTTTTATTGGGGGGAAGGTTTATTTGGCTTACAACTTTATTATCAAGAGAAGACAAGGCAGGAACTCGGGGCAGGAACTTGGACCACAGACCATGAAGAACGCTGTTCACTGGCTTGCTCCTCTGGCCCATGATCAGCCTGTTTTCTTGTACAATACAGGACCACCTGCCCACTGGTTGTGCCACCCACAGTGGGCAGGGCCCTTCCACATCACTCACGGACCAAGAAATTGCTCCACTGACATGGCCACAGGCCAATCCAATGGAGGAAATGGCTCAGTTGGGATTCCCTTTACCCATGTGTGTCAACTTGGCAGCTAACCTGTCTGGCACGTCATTGCCTTAGCCTTCCAAATGCTGGACTTACAAGTATGAGCCACCATGTTTGCCTAGAGGTCTATCTCGAGCAACTAGTTTAATAACTTATTGTGTTGAATTTTTGTGTATTATATACAGAACATCTCAATCAATCTTAGTCACCTTTTACCCCCTTCCCCATTAGCACCTTCCACAGCCCCCCTCCCCTGACTGGGATTCATTCATAAACTCTTTCATTTGTGCCAAGGGCCATTCTGTCAAGTTCCTCAGTGATGTTCACCCACCAAGGTCTGGTCACCCTATCTAGAGTCCCTTGCTTTAAGAAGAATTGTCCTCTGACATACACACACACAATCATCATAATAATTTTTAAAAATATATAATTAGATAAATGATATACCAGGAAAAGTACACCTCTGTTTTCTTCCTTTTAGTGGATTAAACTTGAATGCCTTTTCTCCCAAATCTATTTGTAACAATACTATTATCAGACAAAGAAATTTAAGAGAATAATATAAATATGAGACAGGGCATTATTATACTTAATAAAATGAAGAAACTTTTAATGTTTCAAAATAAATTTAGACTTGTATACATCTAACATTATCTCAAGAAATATGATGCAACTTTAGGCAAAAATTATAAGAATATGGAAAGAGGATTTCAGGATTGTTTTCATGATTTGCAAAACTATAATTTTTTTTTTCAGTTCAAAGAGTGTGCCAGTTAACTAACATGCAGTAAGGAATAAAGCAAGCATGCTGTCATAAAAAGAAATAAAAGAAAATCAACTCTCCTTCACCCAGCAGTAATCAGCTGCCAATAGTTCTGCTAAGACTGGGGTCTGCCGCCCATTTCCACATTTCCATGCTGGGCTTTTGTCTGCTTGAGTTTGCATGAGTCTTGTTGCATGCTGACATTGCAGCAAGGTCCCTGGAGTTTGTATGATTCTATTTCCATATGGCTCTTAGAATCTTTCTGCCCTCCCTTCCACAATGGTTTCTGAGCCCTGGGTGAGTGAAGCTTAATCTAGAAGTCCTGTCTGAAGACCCACACTCTGCAGACTCCTAAATGCCACACTTTGGCCATTTGTGCTCTTTTGTGTTCCTAGACCTCCGTTGCATGAGGGAGCTTCATTAGTAAGAGTTGATAGATTAGTGTCCCCTTAGCACTTATTCTACGTTGTGTAAGCCTTAGGTATAGAGGTTGCATTGCAGATGTGTCACCTCAGTGATGAGTAGTGACTGTCATACTTGAATGTACATATAAGGATAAATGCTTAATTTTTATAATATGCATGGAAGCAGAATACTACATGCTTATGAAAAATAATAAAAACAATAATTCGTAGGCCCTCAAATCTTTGAACAATCAGTGCTATATCAACACTACAAAAATTAATTTTGAAAATGACCTTTGGAAATAAAAACAAAACAAAAAAGGTTTTTTGAAACAATACTCTGAGATAACATGTGCATTTCATCTGAGATATATGTGTACTTCTCTCTGAAAAATATGTGCCAATTTCTGAAACAGAATTGTAGAAAATAATCCAGTAAAACAATTTGGCCCTGTTATATTTTTTTTGTGTGTGTGGAAGCAAATTTCTATGAATCTATAAATATGCTTTGGATTTTTAAAGTTCAGATCTGCTAAAAAGTTGTGTCAGAAGTAGACTTGTAAAGTCACTGAAAACAAAATCTATAATTTATTTTCTTATTACCTTTTTATGAGGTCTCCAAGCCACCGTAATTCCTTTTGTGCTTTGAGATTTACAGTTAGGTCCTGTAAAAGGGCACTTGAATGACCCTGTAGGCCAGCAGTGTATAGCTTGCTTTGTTTCCTGTTTTTTTTTTTTTTTTTTTTTTTTGTGATCCACAAAAGTAAATGAAAGCATATTTATGTGAGGGTCTCCATATAATATTCAAATGACTGGAGTACAAAAGGTTAAATAATTTTACCACTACTCTTCTTGAATTTAGGGACATGTTAATTAAATGGATTGACATAAAAGATAGTGTTGGCCAAGCTTGTTGTCCCATGCACTGGGTTTCAAATGGGAACAGAAATATTGATAGAACTCCATTTGGATATTATCAAGAGTGTGTGCCTTTGCTTTCAATTTTATTCATGTTTGTGATATTATTAAAAAATCGAGTGCATCTGACTGCTGCTGTCACCCAAAGTGTGCCCTTGTTGTCTGACTAAGGGAGACTTCAGCTTCAGGGTGCTATTCTTTCAGCAGAAGGTGGTGCCTGCCAGGGAGGGCAGCATTTTCCTGTCTGGAAGAAATATCCTCTTTTATAAATAGCCCTATACTGCTAGTGCCTTTTAGAGGCTTATAGCATTTTTAGCTAAAAATACACAGCCATTCACAACAGAAATTTTATTCTCTTCCTGTCGTCTATGTTTTACCTTCTAATTCACTGTACAATAAAAATAACATTTCATGTTGCAACATTCTTTTAATATTCTGTATTGTAGAGTGATTTTTTAAAAAGAAAATCTTTTAAGCTATGGTAACAATATTTGCTCTTCAACATAAAATATTACCCTTTTATTCCATGATAATGACTGTACGATAAAAAATACACACATATATAAAGAGTGAAAAGAAAGAAACCCCAAACAAACCACACCATCCAGTTTCGGCCAAGCTGCCAAATCCTATTACAGATTCAATCCTATTAAAACGTTCCCAGGTTTAAGCCTGCTTTGGAGTTTTTCATAGGAGTGCATGACCCTACCCAAACCCCTCCATGTGTGGTCAGAGACCTCAGGATAATCGTAAACTGCCTGGACTCCCATTAATCTCGCACAGTCAGATATTAGTGCTTGTAAATCAGCACCCAAACAAGGACAATGGTTAAAGCCATCAATAGTCTTTTAATGAGGCAGATCAAAAACAAATGAAAGCAGCGGGACCCTAGGATTTGCCAAGTAGGGGAAGGGAAGGCCATAAGCTTTGTTTGATTTCTTACAGAAAAAAAGTAGATGGATTTAGTCCAGGTTCTGTCTTGAAACTACTGCATTCACTGTTAAAGAAAATATAAAACAAGATTATTTCAAAGAATTCTCTTCCTTTTCTTTGTTTGGGACACAGCAGCTGTCACTTTCTTCCCTTTATCACCCTTTCTCTTTATAGTCTCACATAAACATGTATCGACATATGTACATTAATGTACACATATTTAAAGGAGGAGGCCATTGCAAATAATAACTGCATGAAGACACATTAGGCCATGATCAGTTACACTTTGTCAGAATTTTAATTACTTATCTGCACCCTTCAGGCATTTTATGTGCTTTTGAAATTCCCACAGATGGTTTTTGTCCATTAGGAAAAAGGAAGGAAATATCTTGTTTTTTAATTCCTTCTTTAAAAGAAGGCAAAAAAAAAAAAATAAAGCAAGATAGGATTTATTATGTAGCACGCATGTGCAGCAGCATTATAATGGTTGCCAAGCAACCTAAAGGAGCCATATCATAGTAAAGAGGGGGGCAAATGAATGAACAGATGCATGGGATTAGATAGAGACCGGCAGAGCAGAGGCTTCCCTGCAATGAGCTCACCTCGCCACGGTGTTCTTCCTGGTGATTTGTGCTTATTCTGGTACATTTATCTTGCATATCTCCTTCTGATTTTTGTGGAGAATTTTTGTTTTGACTACACTTTTAGTTTGCCACTTGAGTAAAAGCCTCAAAAATAAGAGGTGTAAATGCTTAGCGATTTCACTGTTGCCAATTACATTATTTCAAGATAATATTTTAGGGAGCAGAAATGCAAATAGAGAAACAAGCTCTCTGATACAATTGTTCTAATATCACCCAACACACATGCACACATTCAAAGATGTATTTCTTTTAAGATGCTCTCAAAAAATGTATTTTTACTTTAAATTGATAGCTACTTAAGCCACTATCATTGCTGTCATATCAAAACCTAACTATAAACATGTACGTGATTAAGTATGGATATGCACATATAAAATTTACTTAACAACACATATATACATCCATACATACTATAGGCACCTATAGTTAAAAAATAAAATATCCCATCTTTCTGTCATATTACAGATATTTAGAATGAGCCCTAAACTCTTATTTTTGAAGTGAGGAACACAGATGCTTTGGGTGTGCCTAAAATGAAAATGATTGACTTAAAGACAATGACTCTTGCAGAATATCCAGTCCAATTTATACAGCTGAAGCAGGAAAACCTATATTACCATGCATTTAACAGCAAATATCTACAGATAATCCAATCACATGTAGAGATAGTTGAATTTTAGAAGGCAGCCTGGCCTCCTGACATCCAGAAACTCAGTACAGTTTCTCCCCCAATAGGGGCAATATTATAAACCATTTGCACGCCCTTTGAATTATTTAAGAAATAAGGACAATAAATTAATACACGTTTAAAGTATTGCTACCCAGTAGATAATGTTCAACTGGAGGATGCCTACTCCATGGTGGCTTGCAGAGATGACAGATGCCTAGCCACTAAAGGCGGATGAAAGGTCTCCTTGACTCAACAGTTAAGTGACAGCAGAATTCATACACCTGAGGACTTCTGTTACTTTCTATCTCATAGCAGCAAGATATTGAGTGGGCGAAATCAGCATTTGGGATTTTTTTTTCCTTTCAGGCCATGTGGTGAATTGTATCTCTGTGGTTTTTCCCAAGAAATGGTATGTGGAGTTGCATTTTAATGATAGATTGACATTAAGCTATCGGGGAATTATATTGTGTCTACTAATATATATTCCACCTCTGCTTCCCTAATGAGATCACCTTACACTCACTGGCACTGATGCAAACATTTAGAGCTGAGTGCTCAGAAGAGGCTGGAGTACAAATAGTCCATAATTCATTAGCCTGGGAAACGCGATTTCAATGCAACATAATACGAGGTGCTCTCAAGTATTCCTGAGGCAGGAAGAGTGTAGCACAGTCATGGTGAAGTGACTGTTTACATCAACCTGATTCCACTTGTTCCTTTCTACAGCCAACAAGTCCACCACTATATTATTGCATCCGCTTCTACTTACTGGACTCTGCACATAAATCCTTGTAGCTAGAGGAACAAGCCATTTGTTTCACAATCAGTGAGGAGGTGGAAAGCTGCACGAGTGAAAACGAAAGATCTTGGGAAAATTCTTAGAATAAATTCTCTGGGCTAACTTATGAGGTCTTAAAAACCTGGTCTATTTGCATTTAATAAAACAAACGCTATTCTCTACCCCTGCATACCCCTTCCACCTCATCTTGCTAATAACCAAAAGGTGGCAGTGTCTTACCCAGCATTCATTGGGAAGCTTGGGTGGAGCTAGCTTTGCATTGCTACTTTCATGGGCATTGTTATTTCCTCTGGGTTCTAAATGTGGATTGATGGTGCTGTGGCATTTATTAACAGCAGCAACAACAACGAAACTGCAATTTCACAAAGCTCAGAAGATTAATTATACAAATTATGGTGTAAAACATCAGAATTTCTCTTTGATGAGGACATACACACCAGTCTAAGGACAGTCACTCCACAGAGCTATCAAGCTCTGCAAGTAGGCTCAGATCTCAAACACCTTGTCCTTCTAGCTCTTCTTCTGGCTAGAGGCCACAAAAAGGAGTCAGGATACTCTGACCTACAGATTGATCGTGACACGGAGAAAATGGAAAAAGGGGCTCTAATGAACATATCTGGCCATATTTTCACTATCCCAGAAGCCCAGGCATGCCTCTCATTTCTTTCCGGAATGAAGCCCAAGTATCTGAAAGAGAGGCTACCAATCACCCTTATTCCAGGCATTTGGAAATAGAGTAGCTTTTTATCCATGAGGATTTAGGGGTACTCTCCCAAGATACCTTTCAAAGCCCTCTCTAGACAATTGTCTCAATTATTTGATTCCCACAAAGCCTGGAGACCTCATTCAAAAATCTCATTTTGAGGAACAAAAGGACACAGCATTGTCACAGTTGTATGCAAGAGGAAGTTGGTCCTGTTTTCCTCATAAACAGGGTTGACATTCTTAAGTGATATGCCTCATCAGTTTCCGGCTCACATTGTGTAGTAGACAATGTTGATTAGCCTTATGAACATAAAACAATAGGCCTCTACCCTTCTAAGCGCCAGGATTCCCAGCTTTCATGAGGTGAGGGCAAATTCTTTTTATTTTAAAAAAATATTCATTTTCAAATTTGATTAGTACAACAGGGAAATATAGGCAAAAACGTTTAAATGCCTCTATTTTTTTATTTAAAAAAGTCCATTATTTTGTAGTTATTTACTTTTACTTTCGAGCATAGCTTCTGTAAGTTACAAGAAAGGATTTTCTCTTTCTGCTTCTGGATGGTACTATAAAAAAAACATGGGACTACCTGGGATGCAGTGCGCTCTTGAAAGTTAGCAAAATTGTGCCCTTCAACTGACGAGTGGATAGAGAAAATGTGGTACATGTATACAATGGAATACTATGCAGCAGTAAAGAGGGACAACATCATGAAATTTGCAGGTAAATGGATGGAGCTGGAAGACATTATGTTAAGTGAAGTAACACAGTCCCAGAAAAACAAACGACAAATGGTGTCCCTCATATGTGGATGCTAGTACCAACAACCCAGATATAAATATTTCTCATGGAGAGGGAGGCATAGTAAAAGAACAGAAAGACTGCATCAGAAAATGGACTGAAATGGTGAATTGGAAAGGGGGGATGGGTGGGAGAGGGACACGGGTGTATATTCGATTAAGGCATATTTAATTGACGTGAGCTCAGCAAGTACCCAGTTTCGCCTAGACACTGTCTACAGGACACATGGTGTTTTAGGACTTAGTAAAAGTAAAAGTAAACATGTGTATATTAAACAACATTGGTTTACAGAATCTGATAAAAATGGTAATGCATCTGAATTAAATGGAGATATAATTCGCTGTTGCCCACATTTGCTTTACATAAAATCTGTAGAGCAAGAACTTTGGGATTGACACATACAAATGTCCTCTATAATTTCTCTGTTGTACAGTATCACCTTGTAGCATTCTCTTTAAGATGATTTAACGTAAAAATTAAGTTTGCTTCCCAAGTTAATCATATATAGTCACCCAAAACAACATGGGTGAATTTGATGAAATCTATGCCTTGACTCCACCCTATAGTCATGTATAATACAACTATCTTCTGGAGACTCATACGCTAAAAAAAAAGGGGGGGGGATACAGAAAGACATGAAACCTTTTCATCAAACCCCTGCAATTCAAATCTTAAAACTAACTATGGGAAAAGATTTGTTTGTTCCAACAGGACAAAACGTCACCAACTTAACGGCTGAGAAGGAAAAGATACAGGTTTGCATTGAGTAGGATGTACCAAAAAGTGGCAACGGAAAGGCTGACCCGTCTGAACATTCAAAGGAAGAAAAGCCTCAGATTGCCATAAACATCGAACCCCTCTGTGGATCCTACATGTAACAACTAGTTATAGTGAGTCCTAATGAAACTTACCTTCTAGGTGCCACAAAGGTTCTGATATGAGAGACTTCCTTGCCTTCCCACCCATAGAACAAGGAGAAATATGACAATGATGAGGTCGCTCCCCAACTGTAAATTGGAGACAACTATTGTAGAGGTAATCTCTTATAAAATCGGTAAAACTGCTTTCTTTAATTGACTACTAGACATGGGAACTGTGGAAGGGATTACTCTCTGTTCAGAACCAAATATAATACTAAAGTCCTAGGGCTATGCACTCAGGCAAAATATATTAATACAGGAGCTCTGACATCAGCAATGGATTGTTCTACCAGGTGGATGTTGGCCAGGGGATCCAAGGCCCCACAAAAGGTAAGGGCTCCTTGCCTCTAAGTTGGGATACCTACAGGAGGAGAGGCAATAAGACCCTGCTGCCGAAGACCTGACGTTAACATGGGAGGGATGTATTGAGACCACACATGCAAGTGTACAGATGGCCTCTGGAATGCCAGAGAGTGTTACCAAAGGCCACTAAACCAATAAAGCAAATATGGGTCTCCCTGAGTCAAGCAAGACTCCACCGTCAGCACCAGCTACACCTCACCTGCCTGGAAATACTGTGCAGCAGAGGCAGCCATGTGCCTGTATATCCCAAATCTAATTGGCTATTGGCTCTCCCCTTGGAGAAATAACCCATGGCTGATGCCACAAGCTTACATCCTCTACAGGTTAGATGTTATAAGCCACAGTAAGACCCTGTCATATTTAACAGGGGGGAAAATTGTAATTCATGGATTAACATATCCAAACATGTGTCTATGCTAAAGTAACCTACCATAACTATTGGTGCTGCTTAAATACCTATATATCTAATTGCTTGTTCTTCATTAGTAGGATCGAAAGGTTATTCCTGGACAGACTGTCAGCCCATGAAAGGAAACAGCCAGAATTGACCAGAGTCCAAGTCAACAGCTCCAGAGAGAGTGGACTGTTTTACCTCTCATCCACCTGTGCCCCTTTTCTAAGCCTAGGGAACAACCTGCGGAAGAGGGGGCGTGGTAGAATGTAAGGGCTGCGATTGGGGTGAATGGTGAAACTACAGCAATGTAGTCTGGACACTCATTTGATCAACTTGATTGAACAAACAACCTGTCACCCCCCACTGGATGGTGGGGCTGTAGGTGTTTGGGCACAACAGCCTGCAGATAGGTTTTGCATGAAGGATGCTTGTACTCAAGGATTATCACTTATAGCTAAAAATGAAAAAAAAACTGAGAGAAAGATGCAGGACAGTTATGGTGGAATGCATGATCTGGGATGGGGTGGGGGGGGAGGGAAAGGGAAATAAGCCTGAACTGAATTGGAAAAAATGTATGAAATGCACAAAGCATCAATAAAAATTAATTTAAAAAAAAAAAAGAAAGTTAGCAAAATTAACTAATAGTTTAACTATGAGCTTGAATCTCAGTGTTTTGACTATGTGCTCTGTGCTATAGAAGAAGAGTACTTAGTCCTTCAGAGTCTCAGATCTGTCACCTGTAAATTGCTGTTACTACTTGCTGTCCTCCTATGTATTCCACAGGATGGCCGAAATGTCCATGAAACATCCATTCACTACGTTCAGCAAGATTTGTAGAGCAAGGGTGAGCCACAAGCAGGTGCATGGACGATGACTTGCGTGGATGCCTCACCTGGATGAAAACTCACTCTTGCTGTAGTACATAGCCTCTTACCCATGCTCTGTAAGCAAGCCCCCAAACGCATTGTCTCATCAAGTTAGACTGGTGGGATCATGATTCAGCTTATCTTTGGGGCCTTAGAAGAAGGGGTAGATGTTTGATTTTGTTTCTCTAGTTAAGTGAGGGAATGCTATTATGATTAAGACTTGTATTAAAATTCATAAAAATATATGACTGATTGTAGAAAAGCATAGCACTGTCCCAAGTTACAAGGTTTAAAACTTGAAAATTACAGTACAGTATTTTAATACTTCCCTACTACCTTGGAACAGAGTTCAATATAACTGTTGACCGTTTCATCTTCAATGTTGCACCTTTACTTCTGAAACAAAGATCTTTCTGAGCTTGCCTCTTCTTCATCAGACTTGGTTGTTTTATGCACTTTTGTGTTTCTGTCAGTGAAGTCAGTTTCAGCTTATGATTTTGTATTTTCCCATTTATTTTTCATCCAAATCAGTATGACTTGCCATTATACACAAAACACTATTCAGAATATTTTAGGGAGAAATGATACAAAAGATGTTAAATTTTTCTTTTCTTAAGAATATATTTTATGGGGCTGGAGAGATGGATTAGTGGTAAAAAGAAACCTCTAGTGGAGGTTTGGTTCCCAGGACCTACAATGGTGGCTAACAACTGACTTAACTCTAGTTCCAGCGGATCTGATGCCCCCTTCTGATGTCTATGGGTAGTGCATGACATGGATACCTTTACATACATGAAGCAATACACATAATACAAAATTAATAAATAAAGCCGGGCATGGTGGTGCACGCCTTTAATCCTAGCACTTGAGAGGCAGAAGCAGGTGGATCTTTGTAAGTTCAAGGCCAGCCTGGTCTACAGAATGAGTTCCAGGACAGCTGGGGCTACAGGGAGACCCTGTCTCGAAAAGACAAAAAATAAATAAATAAATAAATAAATAAATAAAATAATTCTGTGATTTTTAAAAATTGAACTTTTGTGTATTTTACACAGAACATCTTAATCATCTTTATATCCCTCACCCTATTCCCACTCTCCTGTAGCAACCCCCAGGGTAACTCACACATTCTGTCATTTGTGTTAAGGGCATTTATGTTAAAGTTCCTGCCCCAGTTCTTCCTCAGTAATAATTTATCCACTGAGGTCTAGTCAGACCATCTAGAGTCCCTCCCCTTAAAAAGGTCAGCTCATCCTCACCCAGCAGTAATCAGTTGCAAGTAGTTCTTCAGCTAAGATTGGGGTCTGCTGCCCATTTCTACAGTTCTGTGCTGGGATTTTGTCTGCTTGAGTTTGCACAGGTTTTGTGCAAGCTGGCACCTTTGCTGTAGGTTCATATGAGCAAGGTCCCAGGAGCATGTAGGCTTCTCTTTCCTTATGGTCACACACTTCTTCCTTGGCACTTATAGTCTTTCTTCGTCCCCTTCCACAATGGTCCCTGAGCCTTGAGTGGGTAGAGTTTAACACAAGAGTCCTGTCCAAGGACCATACTCTGCAGACCCTAATTCTGTATGCTTTCAGCATTTACGAACTTTTGTCTTCCAGGTCCTACACTAAATGGGGGAGCTTCATTAATGAGAACTGAAAGATTCAGTAATGTCATTTTGACTTCTTGTTCCATGTTCTGTGAGCCTTAGGTTGTCTGTGCATGACCATTTGTGGAACTCTAATAATCCCCATATGTAGCACAATAAGCTTCTTTGATGAATGGTAACTTGTCTGTAAATATAAGATCCATATTTTGCACATTCTAAGAAATTGAATTTGTTTAGGGATGTGACAGGCTTGGGGTTTCCTCTAAGACCTATGACCTTTCCCGTCATGCGTATTTGGCTATATTTACAGTACTACACATGAGTTTCCTCCCATTGAGTAGGCTTTAAGTCAAATTTGGAGTTGTTGATTATCCACAAGATAAAAATGCCACTACTGCACCACTGTTGTTTGCTGTGCTGGTCATTGATGTGGTTATTGGGCCTTAAAGTGAAGTTAGACCATCAACTGATGCTCTCTCTTAGCAGATTGCTTAGTGCTCTCCAAAGCTATGAGACCTAACCTTCAGAGGAAGTGGCTTCCATGTTAGTTACAGCTCCATTGCTCCAAATATGGTCTGTCTTCAGCAATAGGATCTTAACTTTGAGTTTTGAGAGGCAATCAAGGGTGTGGCAATGGACTATGTAATTTTGGGAGTCTCCTGAACTAACCTGGCCAACAACTCAAAGAAAGGTTTCTCCTGTCTGTCAGTGTTTCTTGTTATGTAGCCTTCAGCAATACACATGTAACCATGTAGAGGTATTGTATGTATATTTTGTCAATAGGCTTTCGGACTAATATGTTTCCCTCTGGATTTTTTAAGACCTGCTAGACATTAATTCTCTCTCTCTCTTTCTCTCTCTCATTGTCTCTCTACTCCCTCCTTAGTTAAAGTATCCACATTTTCTCCATTTCACTCTTTATAATACTTATCTCCTATGCTCCCACCTATCTTGAGGTCTTTCTCTTTATCTCCTTGTATAACCCCCTTTCCATTTAAATAATGGATGTACAAGTATCTCTGCAGTAGGATGAGTCCTTTGGGTAATATGGCAACCAGTTCAAATGACAGGTTAATTTTTAGTTTTATAGGAGTTCTCCACACTGCTTTCCATACTGGTTGCAGGAGTTTACAAACCAGCAGTGAATCGGTGTTCCCCTTTCCCCACATCTTTTCCAGTATTTGATATCATTTGTCATCTGGATCTTAGCCAGTCTGACTGGGGTAAGATGAAATCTCAAGGTGGTTTTCATTCGCATCCCTAATTACTAATAATGTTGAATCATTTTAAAGACATTTTTAGCCATCTTTATTTCTTTGTTTGAGAACTCTCTGTCTGGATACTTAGCCTGTCTCATAATTGGGTCATTTTGTTTTCTTGATTTTTGTTTTTTTGAGTTCTTTATGTATTCTGAAGGATAAACCTCTGTTACTGTTGAAGAGTTTCTCTCACTCCATAGGCTTTCACTTCATTTCCTTGGTTGTTTCTTTTGCTATACAAAAGCTTTTTAGTGTAATGAGGTCCCACTTGTTGATTATTGACCTTAATTCTTATGCAACTGATATCTGATTTAGGAATTCCTTTCATACACCTATATCTTCTAAGTGGCTGCCAATGTTTTCTTCTAATAGTTTTAGAGTTTCAGGATTCACATTGAGATCTTTGATCTATTTGGAGTTGACTTTTGTGCTGGATGAAAGATAAGAGTCTAGTTTCATTATTCTAAGGTGGAGATTCAGTTTTTCCAGTACCATTTGTTGAAGATGCTTTCTTTCTTCTAGTATTTGTTCTTGGCCCCTTTGTCAAATAACAGGTGGCTGAAATTGCTTGTACTCATATTTGGGTCTTCAATTATGTTACGTTGATGTATGTGTCTATGCTAGTACCATGCTTTAAAAAGCATGTATTTTCAAATAACAGAGGACATAGAGTTTTCAGGGGAACTTGCCCATGACCTACCTCAACACATACACTCAGATTCATGTCCTCCTGCCAAGTTTTCACCTCCATCACTTCATATTACCATCAGTGCTGGTTGTACTGTACAACTTCACACATCTGACTCAACAGAAAGACTAAGATAACTTCTAAGTTTTTCTTGAGTTATCCATAACTCTCTCAGTTATCCATAACTCTGTAATTCTGTTCTTGGTTCCTTAAAATCTTCTCCTTTCCCAATAATCCCATTGCAACAAGTTCTCTCTCTCTCTCTCTCTCTCTCTCTCTCTCTCTCTCTCTCTCCTTTCTTGGTCTTTTTGAGATAGGGTCTCCCTGTAGCACCAGCTGGCCTGGAACTCTCGCTGTAGACCAGGTTGTCCTTGAACTCACAGAGGTCCACCTGACTCTGCCTCGCCTCTGCCTCTGCCTCTGGAGTGCTGGGATTAAAGGTGTGCACCACCACGCCCTGCCAGTTTTGTCTCTTAAATGTGCCAAACAAATTGTGCCATGGTCTTTCTAAAATTTTGTTGTATTGTAATAAAAAAATTTCTTTGTATTGTGTGTGTATGTGTGTGTGTGTGTGTGTGTGTGTGTGTGTGTGTGTGTGTGGCAAGGCAACTCTAGGAAGTCAGTTCTCTGCTGCTCCCTTGTGGGATCTGCTGATTGAACTCAGGTCATCAGGTCTGGGGACAAGTTCCTCTGTCTACTGAGTCTTCTCTCAGACCCTTTATAGTCTTTGTAATAACTCTTCCTTCAGCCTACAGTACTCTTTTTCCAAGATTCATGTCCTCCCTCAATCTGTTCTCTATCAGTTTAGACATCACTCCATTTCCTCTCCATATTTGACAACAGTCAGTATCACATTATCCTATTCTAAACATCCACATAAAACTAATGACTAAAACAGTTTTCCTGGTGCACTTTGAATGCTTACTCTCTCCCTAGCTAGAATGTAAGCTCTTCAAGAGTAGGGATATCATCTCTATTATTTATTGTTATTATCTCAGAGCCCTAGACAATGTCTAGCATATAATGGAATCTTCACAAATATTGTTAAAATAACAAAAGGTGGATGATCATGATTTACAATCACCAAAAAGATTTATGAAATCATGCAAAAATCTGTAGATAAGGAGCCCAGTTCACTCATCACTGGTTCACTATTCCATAGTATTAAACAGTGCTTTAAGAAAGGGTGGAGGCTGCTGTCTTGAACTGGATAAATCCAGAAATAATTTCTTGCTGGAGTGATTCTGAAAGGTTCTGGGGAGTACACATTTGTGCACTGTACCTGAATGAGGGACAAAAGCGAAGTAAGGCAGTGGGCACTATGTGAGAAAAAAGTCTGAAATAGTTATTGATTTTTTTTTAGACAAGGTCTCCCTGTAGTCACAGTTATCCTGAAAGTCACTATGTAGATCAGGTTGGCCCCAATCTTACAGAGATTCATTTGATTCTGGTTTTAGAGTGCTGAGTGTGTGCCACTATAACCAGGTGATTTAATGATTTTTTGAAAGACAATAGTGAATACTAATGAAGATAAACTGGAGCTTGTATAAGGGAATAATATGTCTTAAAGATGGCAGATAGGCTGGAGAGAGGAAGGACTGACTTCTAAATCCTGGTAAGAAATCTGAAGTAGTTACAGGTACAGAGAAGTAGTTAAAGAGAATAAGTTCATATCACAGGGCTAAGAAGGGTGCATAATACTATATAGAGCATAAGTCAACAGGAAGATAAATAAAGGAATAGGCCAGAGGACAGTGTAATAGCTTGGAAACTCAAGAGTGGTGGCAAGGGCTGGAGAGATGGCCTAGCGGTTAAGAGCGCTGACCACTCTTACAGAGGACCCAGGTTTGATCCCCAGCACCACATGGCAGCTGAGAACCGTCTGAAACTCCAATTCCAGGAGAACTCCAGTTCCAGGGGAATCCGAGACCCTCTTCTGACCTCCGCGGCATTGCACGACACTGGTGCACAAACTTGCATGCAGACAGTACATTCATACACACACAGAAATAAAAATTAAAAAAAAATGTTAAAAAAAAAGAGTGGTGGCAAATGTCAAAGAAATACAAGATCAAGAAAGACAAGAGGGAGGGGAGGGGAGAGAGAGAGAAAGAGAGAGAGAGAAATGGGAAGAGTGGAGGTGGGTTGGCCAAGAAGAATGGAGAACAGGGGTTGGAGACATGGCTCAGCTGTTAATAGCACTGACTGCTCTTTCAGAAGACCTGGGTTTGATCCCCAGTACTCACATAGTGGCTAACAACCATCTGTAACTCCAGTCCCAGGGGATCTGAGGCTATCCTTTGTCCTCCATGTGCTGTGCACAACATGGGGGTACCTATGTACATGCAGGCAATACATTCATACACATAAAATAAAAACAATAAATTGAATATTAAAAATAATGGAGAAGCCAAAGGAAACTAAAGTTTGACATGATATTGATGAAATTCATTCACATTTTTTTTGCAAATAGATCTTAATTTATAACAAAGCTTCCTAAGTCTTGACTTCTATGCAGTAAGCCATCTGGTAATAGAGCTCAGAAAGTTTCAGTAGGAGATGTAGACTCTCTGAATGGAGGTTAGAAGTGAATGGAATCATGCTTTCACAAAGTCAGGAAGTATTTCATGAATTTACTATAGGCACATCTTTTCAAAATCCTGACATGATCTGAAGTGGTTGCTTATCTTTATTCTTTGCATCTAACTGCTCTTTGAATTGCAACATTCCTTTAAGAAGTGGTACATATATTTTTAATATCCCCTGCTCAGGGCACTTTCTTTGTAAACTGTTTTTAGTTTTATTTTATATGTGTCTTATTTTTATTTTGTGTGAGTGTTTTTGTAAACTTTTAATTTTTATTTATTTGTAAACTGTTTTATTTTTATTTTGTATGAGTGTTTTTTATTTTTACTTTGGATGAATGTTTTCCTTTCATGTATGTAAGTGCACCACATGCATGCAGTGCCTGTCAGAAGAGGGCATTGGCTCCCCT
Organism: Rhizomys pruinosus; assembly: GCA_009823505.1. Lineage (NCBI taxonomy): Eukaryota > Metazoa > Chordata > Mammalia > Rodentia > Spalacidae > Rhizomys > Rhizomys pruinosus. Next base: position 1,734,877 of record VZQC01011281.1, on the reverse strand, counting down.
GGATGGATCCACCATGTGGGTGCTGGGAATGGAACTTGGGTCCTCTATAAGAGCAGCAAGTGCTCTTAGCTGGTGAATCATTTTTCCAGACCCTCCCTTTTTTGAGGCAGGGTAACTTGCTTTGTTGAGCATGTTGGCCTAGATCTTACAGAGATCTGCCTGCATCTGCCTCCTGAAAGAGTTTCTCAAGTGTGCCAAGCTTCCTACCCTTCCTGACAGACACCCTGCTGCACAAAATTGTCAGCTTTTATCTTTTGATTGTTTTCCCCAAAGACTTTTAGATGGATGTGACTTTCTGTGATCAAAGCAAAACTCTTAATTATTCCCTAACAAAAGCTACATGTAAATTAATGAATGTTGCTAATATAGAAAGAAACAAGAGTTGTCAGCCTTTATTCCCTAAAGGCTCCTTAGCCTTCAATATAGCAAATGCAAGAGAAAAAGACTGTTAAGAGAAATTTCAGATCTGAACACTAACACAGTATTATCTACACCTTTTCAGGGTGTTTCTATTCATATGAACCATCTTGAATTACCTCATGGAAATTGGGAACAGCTTAGGCATGTAAAACAGAAGACACTGTTGGGATGAACATAAATACTTGATAGACACACTGGGGAAATTCATTGGCAATACATTATACCTAATGTAATTCTACCTCCATACAAAAAATGGGTCTGAATTTTAGGCTCCAGCTTATGAAGGGGTCAGCTCCACCTGTGCCACCTGATATGGTAGCCACTGACCATTGTAGCTGCTGAGTATTTGAAATGTGCTTAGTCTGGATTAATATGTAGTACAAGTTTAAAACACAGAATTTGAAGCCTTAGTACAAAAAGATACCATATACTTGCATATAAATATTACATGTTGAAATAATACTGTAGACATGTGGAGTGAAATAGAACACATTTAAAAATTAAGTTTACCTATCACAGATTGATTTCTATCCCATTTAAAACCCATATACTGAAATCCTGCCCTAGTGTGACTAGAGATGTTGCTTTTAAAGAGAAAATTAAGATTAAGTGAACTCATTAGTAGACGTTAGTTCAATAGAACTGGTGGCTTTTATAAAAGGCAAAGACACCAAGGTGTGCATAGGGAGATGGCCATGTGAGACCCAGTGTGAATGTGGCCATCCTCAGACCTGGGATAAAGGCCTCACAGAATCTTCCTTGCCATCACCTGTTTCCAAAACTGTCTATGGTGATTTGGTTATGGCCATCTGAGAAGACTTATCTGCTTTGTTTTGTAAACTGGCTAGTGGGAACTTTAACATGATCCATCTGGTTTATATTTAAATCTTGTATAGTATTTACATGTAATAATATTTTTTAAGTCTAAGGCAAGTGCAAGAATGGTTTCCTAGAGGCTGAGAGAATTTCACGGGTAACAGAGAAACAGAATAGTGCAGGGCTTTGGTCAAGGAGACAATGAGGTTGCAGTTAGTATTGATATTTCTGGGATTTCTTCTCTAGACTCCAGGAAGTCTCAGTTAACCCACTTCCTCTAGTTTCTACCAGAATTTTGTCCAAAAGTATCAATTTTATATTTCATCACCTAAAAGTAAGCTACTAGGGAATTTATTTGGAGTATTCTTAGGTTATGTTGGGTTGGATTTAGTAGGAAATGTCCAAGAAATATGGGGATAGGAGAGAAACAGGACTGTGGAACATAATACAGCTTGTAATGTTGTAATGACAAAGTATGACTAAAAGATTCGCCAGGCTGATAGATGTGGAGTATCTGGAAGATGTTTGAGAACTTGGGTACTTGAGCAACAAAAGGAGGAAGGTTCTGGAAGGGTTGTGGAAAGATTCAAAAGACAATTTGATGTAATATGTTTATCACGGGGGCTTAAAAGGCGAGCTGAGCTGCTGTTATTGGTATACATACCACCATATTGTCCTGCTGCTATTGGCATACATACCACCATATTGTCCTGCTGTTATTGGTATACATACCACCATATTATCCTGATGTTATTGGTATACATACCACCATATTGTCCTGCTGTTATTGGTATACATACCACCATATTGTCCTGCTGTTATTGGTATACATACCACCATATTGTCCTGCTGTTATTGGTATACATACCACCATATGGTCCTGCTCCCCATTCTTTTTTTTTTTTTTTTGGTCTTTTTGAGACAGGGTCTCCCTGTTGCCCCAGCTGTCCTGGAACTCACTCTGTAGCCCAGGCTGCTCCCCATTCTTATAAGGTGAGCTGAGCTGCTGTTATTGGTATACATACCACCATATTATCCTGCTGTTATTGGTATACATACCACCATATGGTCCCGCTCCCCATTCTTATAAGGTGAGCTGAGCTGCTGTTATTGGTATACATACCACCATATGGTCCCTTATTCTTCCTCCAGTTAGCTATAGCTAATAGCATATTTCTTTCTTTTTTTTTTTTTCCTCTTACACTTTGTTTCAAATGATGTCTCTGCCTTTCCCCTTCTCCCCAGTGAATACTGTGTCTGCTGAGGCCTGGTCTCAAGTCTATCCTCTTTCTTCAAGTACAGTTCTTCCTCCTTCACACTCATTTGTTGTAAGAAAAGCTGGACAGATTTTCAAGGAACAGTTGAAGAGTTGATGTGTTTGTGGGGAGATATTCAGGCACAGGTGGCTTTGGAAAAACATCGATGGGATCATAGGAGCCCAAGTCTAGATGTTAAGCATCTAAGGCTAAAATTACCAAGAAGTGAAGAAGAAAAGACTATTCTAAGCTTCTCCTACTTACAAAATAGAAACAAATCTAAAAATGAAAGCACTGGAAGATTGAAATAAAATCTTCTTTGTAGCTTAATACTCTAGGCGAAGAGTTTAACTCTGAGCTGTAATATGAAAAAGTCCTGAAAGTAAAGGTGGGATAACACAACTTTTTTTAATAGTTGTCTTTTTATTTAAAATGAATTTTAGCCTACAGGCTTAAAATACTTGATCATTGATGTCTTTCACAAATAGTTACACCATCATTCATTTTTTTCCTGAATGTAGAATGTTGTGGTGATTTGCTGTTCTGGTCTTGAGTCTCATATTTGTATATCTGTGGTTTTGCCTATAACTTGTGTTCATTTCTTATTGTCTTCTTCCTCTTCTTCCTTCTAAGAAACAGTTATTTACTATTTTTTAATTTTATTTGTATGAGTATATTGCCTGAATATAAGTGCACTTGTGTCCTGCAGTGCCTGTGGAGTCAGAAGAGGGCGTTGGAGTCCCCTGGAAATGGAGTAACAGACTGCTATGTGGGTGCTGTGAATCAGACCCTAGTCTTCTGCAAAAGTATCCAGTGCCCTTGACCACTGAGACATCTCTCTAGTCAACCAATGTAATTTTCTTCAGTACACACATAGATATCCTTTAGAATCAGTCGCATTTGGGCTTCCATGTGCCAAATTAAAAGGCACTTGGTAAGCTCAGTAAGTGGAATGCAAATTAGAAAACGAAGTGAAGTAGGAAATATATACATGGATTATATGTGTGGAATTCTTTGCACTACGATGATTTCAGAAAGTAGGTGAGCATTTTCAATAACCTAGTTTTCTTTTTTTTAATTTTATTTATTTACTTTTACATGTATGAATGTACAGTCTGCTTGTAGGTTTGTGCACCCATGTCGTGCAATGCCACGGAGGTCAGAAGAGGGTGTCGGATTCCCCTGGAACTGGAGTTAAAGACGGTTCTCAGCCGCCATGTGGGTGCTGGGGATCGAACCCTGGTCCTCCGCAAGAGCAGTTGGCACTCTTAACCGCTAGGCCATCTCTCCAGCCCCCATCCTGGTTTTCAATATGTGGAAGAGGTATATGTGTTGGATCCTTGGAACATCAGAATTAGTTGGCAATTTTTCAGGTTTGGAGGTAGCCCACAGACATTTCTGAAACTGAGCACCGAGTAACGCAATCTTCATATCTTCTGAAAGCTGAAGTTAAACACAAGCTGCATGTCAACTCTAGTTACAGTCTTGTTCTTCCACACCGCATTATTCAAGTGATCTCTTCTACTTTAACTTTTTGATGAAGCATGGAAAATCATTCTTTTTGTGGCTACCAAAATATTCACGTGCCTCCTCAAATTTCCTGGCTATCTTTTCCCTTTATCAATTTTCCTCTTTTAAGTTTTATTTAATCCTGGAACTATTTCTGAGTTTCTTTTATGGCCTTAAAATATGAGCTTGGAGTCGTGGCACCATCCTTTAATCCCCTCACTTTGGAGACAGATAGGCTGATCTCTTTGAGATTGAGGCCAGCCTGGTCTACCTAGAGGTCAGTTAGTGCTACAGAGATCCTGTGCTAAGAAAAAGTCAGCTGTTCCTGATAATGAGAACTGACTAGACTTATGAGCAAAATATCACAACTCCATGAGCAGAAACTTGCCATTCAAGCTCTTAGAGTCCCCAGACATTTTAGAAACTGGTAATAAACGTCTAGAAAATTCCTGTTGTACAACTGACTGCTATGATGTGTTTTCTTACATAGAAGCAACAAATGTTAAACTTCCCCCAACTTCATAGGAAATACTGTGGATAGACATCCGTTTTCATATTTTCACAGCTCATTCGATGAGCACACTCAACAGAATACCAGGTAGTATATTTACAGGAAGTTAAACTATTTTTCTCAAGAGTTTTGACTAAAAATCCTTTACAATTCCCCAAATTGCATTGAAATTGTTAACACAACAAGTAAGTTACAGCATTTGGCTTCCAGGGAGTAGTGAATAAAACACTATCTCATTTTCCTATGTTTGGTTGGATCGTCAGAGTTACCTTCTTCTAGGGTATTGTAAACCTCAACAACCAGCCTCTTCTATTGATGTGGTGACTAGTGAAGGTAATTTCAAAATATATTTTGCACCTTTTCATTTTCTGTGTTTTCAATCTTTGTGAAAATTATTACTAATCCATCTATTTGCATGTATTGCTAGAATAACAATCTTATAAACCCGATTTTGAAGTAGTCATCATTAACTGAGGGACTAATAAAATGTGACTGTCCTCTTTGCTTTTTTAAAAATACACAGCAAAATTAAGATGAATATTATTTTGAGGAGTCTACCTTCTGGTCACATAACCAACATTTTAGTTAAATTTCTGTCAGCTGAACTGTAAAAAATTAAAGATCCAAGATAAAATGTGCTCCCAGGCTTCAAATCTGACCAATTCCATTACGTGCACTATTGAAGTATGAAACCTTTCTCCTTGATCAAAATGCAACTGGGGATCTAGACCTTTTTTTTTTTTTAACATTAGCACTCTCACTACAAAAAAGAGAGTAGGAAGGCCAAATGAAAGACTGAAACAGGCTGCCATAAAGTGACTTTTTACATTTTTCAAGTAGGTCACAGTAAGGTATATTATTCTTACTGTAAAAGTCAGGTTAAGCCTCTCAATTAGGAAAAGATGCATTTATAGAGTTCTTCCATTTTTATTGATTTTTTATGTCATTTTAAAAATGACGAATAACCATAGCATAGAAAACTGGACCCAAGGAGCGATTCTTTCCTATTTTAGATATTGTCAAAGAGCATGGTTCTGACTTGCACAGGTCTCAGGAATGTTACCTGGTAGAGCAGCTGGGATGATGGGCACATGAAAAAAAGGTCATTGTCTTTGACATTTATGAATATCTGAATGTCCTTGTCCCAGGACTCTGCTGTGTACCTGAACATCACCCATGCTTCAGACAAAAGCAAGGTCTCTCACTTGGAACAAGGATAATCTGCTTAAAAATCTAAATCTATCTTAAATGGCTGACGTGTGCAAGAATATCATAGTACATAGCTCTTTGTAAGGCAATTTTAAAAGAAAATGATACACATTTTGCTCAGCCAAGCAATCTGAAAGTTCAAAAGGTAAGAAGCACTTCTCAGCATGAAACTGTCAAACATATTTGAAAAGAAAGTTAATTACAATTGGCATTTCCAGGCCCTCTGCTGGCCATGGCTATCTTACTGAAAGGTGACATTAGTGACATCCATTGTATAGGGGCTGAGAAATAAAGACTATCAAAAAGCTGAAGCTCTGCATTTCTGTAACAAAGAGTGAAAAACCCTGGGGCCCTTGTCATTTTCTGTAGACACTTTGCAACTTAGTGCATGCGAAGTGATTGAGACTAAGCATAAACTGGATATAGAAGAAGCAGCAGGATCCCAAAGAGGTCATCTGGACTGTCCTCTCCGCAGGGAAGAGAATGCAAAGGATTGCTGGTCAGGCAAGGACACCTTCCTGTCGTACTCACCTCCGTGGTCTCCTAGGTATGCTTAGATTTTCATTTGATGAGTTCATGGTTACTCTATAGATATAGTGAGAGAGGGAAGGAGAGATGAAAGGAAGGAGGAGTGGAAGAAGGGAGAAGGGAGGATGGAATAGAGGAGAAGAAAGCTGGGAAATGAGACAGATCTAATCATTCAAGTGGCCTGGGCTTCGACTAGCATCCCAAGGAATTCCATTTTGATAAACTATGATTGATCTTCAATGTGTTTTCTCAGATGACCAGGACCTGAAATGCTACTTGAGTTTTCAAATACCCTTCACAAAACAAACATCAGTTGTTATTTGATATTGCGTTGCCCATTGTATAGTTGTTTCAGACTGTATGGAGCTTGTCCATGCTGCAAAGTGGTAAAGCTACTACTGAGAATATGAAAAGCTAGAAGAAAAAGGATGGGTCTTTCCTAAGACCATCAATTTTATTTGGTGTTGGGGTAAAATTATTCGGTATTTAAATAAATCTATTTGGTATGGCTGAGAGAACAAACAACTATCCTACATTTCAGACAAAAAATTATTTCAGAGAACTTTTCATATTGTGTATTGCTGAGAAGTTTGGTTGTTTCCTCAACAAAATTGATATTAGAGTTTCTGTACACATTTAGTTCCTGCTATTAGGAAAAAAGGAATGTACACTGAGAGACTTATGCTAGTCTGAAAGTTTTGAGCAGATAGACGTTGAGACAGAAAGTTACTCTGAGTGATCTGGACAGTAAAATAGTATACCAAGTCCTGAGATCAGAGACATGTAGTAGAAACCCAGGTATCAATGTATTTAGGAGGAAGAAAACATTCTTAGCAATTAAGTCACTTAATGCACCAAGTCACTCAAAAGGGCATTTTTTTTTTTTTTGTATACAGTGTTCTCATGGGGTTAAATTAATATGATGATTTACACTTCTGTAAGAAACTGATAATGTGGTGACTTCATGTTGACATATGTGACATAACTATGTACTCATCATCCTGTTTTATTAATTAATCCAAGACAAAAGACAAGAGCATTGAATTATGGGGTTCTAACATTGCAGCCCACACTTTTGATGAATTGGCTCATCCGAGGAGTATGCTCAAAGTGGCAAGTAGAATTCCCTCATTTTATTTCTCTTTCTTTTATCCCTCTCTTCTCTCCTTGCCCCTCCCTTCTGAAACGGGGTCTAGCCAAGCCATGCACTTCAGGTTGGCCTTAAACTGACTGTATGTATGACCCTGACCCTCAAGTGCTGGTACTACTGATGTGCTGACCATACTTAGCTTGGAATTCTCTAATTTTCAATTGAACATTGGAGTTTGTTTAATATTAAATTTTGGCACTGTGTTTGAATTTCCATATTCAAACATAAAATATGTTGTCAAAATGATGATTTCAAAATGTAATTTTTACATCCTGTCACAGAACTTTTGTTAGTTCACCTGGTAGTGTTACATAGCCTAACGCATAATTTTAAACTTGCTTCTGTGAGTAGTTATAGAACCATGGATTCTTCCAATGTGTATAGCATTTTGTTCAAATTTAAAATCCACAGAACAGTACTGAATAACAAGATCTATAAACCAAAATTTGAAAACAAATTTTAAGGCTAGTGAAGGCAGTTATATAAAAATCTGATAAATGATAAAATCAAATATATTTTATAGATACCATACACAAAATTATTATGACATACAACCATAAGGAAAATCTATTTATTCAATATAGTGAAGAATTTGTGATTCTAGATCTTGCACATTGGTTCATTGAATAGGACAGAAGTCAAACACTAACCCATGACCACATGAAGCACTAATAAGATATTCCAAAATAGAATAAGGTTCTTAACCTGGCAAAAAGGTGATAATTTAAGGAACTGGCAAGAGGCATCTTGAAAACATTGGATTAGATCTCATTGGATGAGGACAATGATCGGCAGAAGCTTAACAACATTGTTTCTGCTCGGGATGTAATAGCAATATTCATTCATTCATTCAGTCAATAAGTTTCAACAAAATACCTACTATGAGCTAGTCACCAATATAGGCTCTGAGGATAGTGGAGTGGAATAAAGAGTAGACGCATTCCTTGTGCTAATGAAGTGTACATTATACTGAGAGATAGTCAAAAAGCAAATGAAGGAGAAACATTTTATTTACCACATCATGGTGTGTGATCATTTTATGTTGATCCTGCTACTCATTTGAAAATACTACACAAGACAGGAAACCCAATATAGCTATAAGGAATTTCTCAAGCAGGTATAAGAAGAAAGTGGCATTCTCAAAGTTATATCCTGATAGCAATTCAAAGTGTTTAATGCTATTTTAAATATTACCTTGATCCATTCATTTCAGGCTGAAAGGCCAAATAAAATATACTTTCTAGTTACTGTCTAATATCCTTGAAATGTTTAAGTACAAATTACAACTTCAATTATATTTATGATGCATTAGATAAAACTTTGATAAGCCTCTAATTCTTGTAGTTGGTTCTTTGGTTTGTTTTTGTTTTTCTTTCAGTTTGAAGTATTTTATGAAATTCTCTAAAAAAATGAACACTGAAGCTTTTTTCTATGCTTCTACTGCGATCATTATTATCATTTTGATGGCGTGTAAAGCTGTGATTCTTAGTACAGTCAAGTGGCAGTCACCAGCGAGGGCACACATGACCAATTTTGGACTCATGTGCTGCTAAATTCAGCCAACAACTCACTCATCACGAGTCTAACAGATTTGTCTGCTCTTCAGACCACTGGGAACCTTATGAAGCAGTTAGTTCAGCACTCTTTCTTATGACAAAGTGCCAGCATTGTCGACGTGGAGGAAACCACGCACCAGGATCAGTTGCCACTGCAGGGAGTTTACTTTTAGAGCAAAAGAGACACAGAAAAATGAAAACTTTTCATTGTACAGCCAAAAGGTAAAATTCCCCCTCTTTCTTCCTTCCTCTCCCCTTCTCTCTTCTCTCCTTTCTTCTCTCTCTCCTCTCCACTCCTCTCCTCCTCCTGTCCCTCTCCCTTTCTGTCCCTCTCCTCCTCTCCATCTCCCATTCCATGCAGGATTTTTTCTTCCTTATAGACATATTCATTACTTCCACATTGGAAAGCCCCGGCAACTTCATTATACAAATAAGATCCTAATGATTTGGCTCCTATCCCAAAGCTAGAGAATAGCAGAACTGGTCTATACTTCAAGTTCTTGATTTGTATGTTATTCTCTTTCAAAATGTAGTATATTATATTGTAGTTGATTTGAGAATTTCATACAATGTAATTTGATATTCAGATACCCAGTACCTTCTACCTTAATAACCACAAATTCAAATCCTCTATTATTATTTTCCATTTTAATTTTTTTAAAGGACTATTGATATAATCTGTATTTCACAAGTACTCTTGGGTGTTACTTTTTCCTTGGAGTACGGTCAACCTACCAGGCATCATATCAGCAAGTTTATTTATATATTTAGATATCAAGATTTGAGTAAACTGCATCAATTAATAAAATAGAAATTCCACTGAAAATAGAATTTTGTTTTCTATTTTGTTCATAATTTTATCTTTAGTGTCTAACACACTGTCTGGGTTATAGGGGTTGCAAACACATAGACTGGTTCTGGTCAAATTTATGGGGTAGTGCATAGTATAGAGTTAACTCATTTTCCTTTTGCCAAAGCTAAGACAGAAATATAATTCTACTGGAAAAATAAACTGACTTAATATTCAATAAATAAATAATGAGTGGGGAAGTTAATCTTAGAATACCATTTGGTTAGTTAGAATTTGGCTGAGTTTAACAAAATGTTAAAAAAAAAAGAAGTGGGAAATTTAATCAAAACAAGTAGCAATTAAAATGAAAATAAGAAAAAAAAACACAAAAAGTGAAAAGAATCAGAGTAATAATCAAAAGATATTCTGTATGTTTATTTTGAGAAAGAAAGCTATAACACATATATACTCTTTTGTTTACATATTTTTTATAAGATAAGGACCAGAGATGTATTTTCATTTTGAAAACAGAAATCTAAATTCCAGGGACGTCACCACACATGTGTCACATTAATAGTATTGAAAGAATGGCTGAAAACAGGTGAGGTGTGGTCTCACTGTATGTTCAATTTTGTTTCCATTGGAACATGCTGCTTCTGGCTTGGTTTAACCAAAATAAATAAAACCAGTCAATAGGCTGGATTGTAAGCACTGTTTTAGGCAGAGTAAAGGATGTGCATAAACATCTGTTTTTAATAGTTTAGTTACTGAGCAGTAGAAGTAAGTACAAGTGATGTGTAGTCGGACTGCAGAACCCACAGAAAAGACCTAGAGCTCATTGCAGTCCTATGTAACTCTTCTAATGATGACAGGGAGGAACAGACACTGCAGGCTAACTCCTGGAGTCTCCCCACCCACGCGTCTTCTTTGAACACCCTGGGCCTACGTGGGACTCCTGAAACAAGACTTATTTTTTTCAAAAAATTAATTTTTTCTTAACAACATGAATCACAGAAAAACACATTTTTTGCTTGAATATAGTTGTGAAATATAATTTACCTTCTTTGTCTCTGTTCAGATATTCCCATCAAAGCACTTTGTGGACACAATTGTCAAACATGCATTTATTCTACCTGTGATCTTTTTTTTTTTCTCAAAAGTGGAAATTTTCTTTGTATTTTCCTTAGAAAGGATGGCTACATTTCTTTACCCCTCTTCTGCAAACCTAGTGCCTTCCTCACTCCCATACCCCCACACAAAGACACGCCTTAATTGTATTACTGTTAGGCTGACCTCCAACCCCAACTAAAACGAGGACAAGGATGGTTTTGTGTTTCGTGGGATAACAATTTATGAGCAATTAAAAATGAAGGGACACAAAGCATTCATCACAGTCCCAGCCAGACAGGCATCTGAGGTCAAAGGCTCTAGCAATGAAGTGTGCACAATATATTTTTATTTCTGTTTTCACTAAGAAGGAAACGGGTTAGCTAAAAAATTATGGCATGCAGCCTCCAGTTCAAAATAGGTGCACTTAATCTTTGGAGACAGTTCACGCTTGGGCAGATAGGTTATGACAAGCGCATGCAAAGACACACATGCACAGCTGCATGCACACACACACACAGGCAAGCTAAGTAGCATGTATTGTGACGTGGGGAAATAAAACATTTTACTAGTGCAATTCACATACAATTTCAAAAAGAAAAATGTGTGGAATAAATATTCATTATAATTTTATGGCCAAGAATACAATATTTCTTCTTGCACTTATTATGAAAAACAAAATAGAAGATTTTAAGGTATAATTCCTGCTGGAACATTTCTCAATCTGTTAGAAATAACATGAGGGCCTTATAATAATTTTATTTTCCTGGAACATCAGTGGTATGAGTGTTGAAATTAATATCTGGCATGCTGAGTTCCAGGGTTACATATCAATGCACTATGGAAAATGTTGCTCAATGAATGTAGTTGGTTTTAAAATGCTGTTTTCTTTTGGGAAACACTCCAGTATCCTTATCTGACACTGATCTTCTATTTTAAGGTGTTGGCTTGATGTGAGTAAAAGTATTGGTGAATTGACTGATGTTAAGCTATTAGCCAATGCCACTTTTTTTTTTTTTTTTTTTTTTTTTTTTTTAAGACAGGGTCTCCCTGTAGCCTCAGCTGTCCTGGAACTCACTCTGTAGACCAGGCTGGCCTTGAACTCACAAAGATTCGCCTGCCTCTGCCTCCCGAGTGCTAGGATTAAAGGTGTGTGCCACCACGCCTGGCTTGCCACTGTTGTTTTTTAACATGTCCAATTTTTAATAGAAAATGAGGCCTACAGAAAGCACATAATCAGTTTTTATTCTGCTATGTCACAGTAAACATGAACCAAATGGTGATGATTGTAAAATTCTTCACATGAGTGAGACAGAGTTGACTACCGGAAATATAAAGGGCCTTTTCCTTTACTTAGTAATTTTCTCTTATCAATGCAGAATCCATTTTCGGGGAATTCAACTTGTATGTGAAACATCACTTGGCTACAATATAAAGACTAAAATCTACCAATAGTTAATTCAGAGTAATAAAACTTTCTCTCACCAGAAGGAATATGTGGTACCGTGAAACATTCTGACGGAGGTTAAAATTTAAAGCAATAATATAATATTTTCTAAATTCAAAATTTAAATTTTAAATGAACCTAATTATCCACAATTGAGTTTTTGAAGATACTGTATTATTTTTTATTTGAAAATTCTCTTCGGTTTTACAGAAACTTGTTAAAGATTTCTTGAAAAAAATTATACTCAAGTGAAATAAGGCTTGGGAGAGAGGAAAGGAAGAAAGGCAGAAAGTATTCTATTAGAAGGAACTCTTTTCAGAAGTAATAAGAGGTCAGAATTTGGTTGCGGAAATATCTGATTTGTGTGTTCTAGGACACATACTGTGCTGAGAGAAGGAGATGATTTGGGGAGACCATTAAGAGACAGAATTATATTGTGAAGACTCAAAGACATCTATTTGCTCAATAAAATCGAGGCAATCTTATCTCCACAGAGACAAAATGGATTGTCTTTTATCTATCAAGTAGAAGAGGTTATATGGTTTGTCACCTACACAAACTTTCTTTTCACCAAATCAGCCTATTTTCCTAAGGACAGTATAAGGACAGTAAACTTTCTACCAGATTCCCCCAACACTTCTCTTTGATTAGATATAGGTTTTCAGATAACATCTTTCATGTGTCATTCTAAAGTGGTCTGTGTATGTGTCTGTTCCTCTTAGCTTTCATCAACAAGAAGTGGTATTCAAATGTTTTATCCACCACACACACTCCTCTATACTTAAAAAATCACAATAAGCTAATAGTAAAATATAAGACACCATAGGATTCTCACATTCAAATTCTGGTATACATGTTTCTAAAATTCTCTTCTATTTATATGTTTTTGAGTAACATCTTATACTATTTTTTTTTTTTTTGGTCTTTTTTGAGACAGGGTCTCCCTGTAGCCGCAGCTGTCCTGGAACTCACTCTGTAGACCAGGCTGGCTTGAACTCACAAAGATCCGCCTGCCTCTGCCTCCCAAGTGCTAGGATTAAAGGCCTGTGCCACCATGCCCAGCTCATCTTATACTATTTTTAAACTTTGATTACTGTTATTACTTTGGTTTCCAATGTTAGACCAATTTCAAATTCCTGAACTACATAGCACTTTGTCCAGGACTAATCTTTGTATCTTGCCAGATTTTATATGCTAACATTTTATTAAGGATTTTAGTGTCTATATTTGTAGATATATTGATTGGCAATTTGAATTTTTTAGAATGTGTTTGTTTCATTTTGCCAGCCATAAAGAAATGGATGTAGAAGTCTTCCCTCATTCTGTATTTTCTGAAGACATATGCATTTAAGAGCAAGTTCTATAGAATGTACCATTGGAATCAGCTGGGCTTGTAGCAGAAGGATTTTTATTTAAAAAATTCAAATTATTTGCCCTTTGGTGGTACAAACCTTTAATCCCAGCATTAAGGAGGTAGAGGCAAGCAGAACTCTGTGAGATTGACTCCATCCTGGTCTGCACAGGGAGTTGTAGGTCAGTTGGGGTTACCTTGTCTCAGAAAAAAAATTAAAAAATAAACTCAAGCTATTCAGATTTTATATTTTCTGTGCTATAGGTTTAGTTTAGTAAAACTTAGGCCCAAAGTTTTATACATTTCCTTAATATCATTTTCACATCTGTAGGGTTTGTGGTAATGGTCTCCCATTCCTTGTATTGGGAACATGACTGTTATTTTATTTCTCCTGATCAATACTTCTAGGAGTTATAAATCTTACCAATACTTTGTTAAAAATAACCTTTCTACCTTAGATTATGTCTAATAAAAAGAAAATTGCATACAGACACTACACCAATTTTAAAGTAAAAAATAGTCTTATTGTGTGATTATAACAGCTAACTCAATAGTCTCTGACAAATAGAGTTTCCCATGAGCTGTTTGTGAATACTTTAGATTACGTACAGTTATACTGAAAGTCGAGTTTACTCAAAATCTCAAAAAAGAATGTTCATTATATCAGAGAAATGAAAATTAATGGTACGATGAGATTCTTTCTCATCCCACTCAGAATGGCGGTAATTTAGAGAACAACAACAATGCCTGGCAAAAAGAGTGTGCAGACAAAAGAGAACCTTCTATGGAGCTGAGGGGAATATATACTAGTTCACTCGCCCTTGGAAATCAATATGGAGGTTATTCAAAAAAACTAAAGGTAGAGCTATCATAGTGACCAGCTAAACTTATCCTGGGGTATAGCTCCTACTACAGAGACATCCATGTTTAACTTTGCTCTATTAACAATAGCTGGGAAATCTAATCAGTCTAGATGTGCTTCAACTGCAGGACGGATAAGGGAAATGTGTCACATATACACAATAGAATTATGTTGAGAAGGAAAGAAAAATGGAATTAGGAGAATATCAGCAAAATGGACGGAAGTGAAAATTATGCAAAATGAGGCAACTTATTCCCAGAAAGAGAAACATCACATGTTCTCTCTCATATGTTGATTTTAGCTTTGAATGTTTAGATTGTATGTATGATTTGGAGTATCTGGAGAGGTCAGGAAGATAGAAAGAACCTATGGCGGGGGGCTAAGCAGGGGGTGAATAATGGAACACATGTGATATGGAAGAAGAAGGGAGGAAATACTAGGGATTTGAGGATGGAGTTATAGGAGATGGGGGGGTGCTTGGAGTAAGTACATTAGTCACCACTAAAGATATATGAAAGACCCTTATGAAACAAAGACTGTTATGAAGCCCATTGCTTTGTAAACTATTAAAACATGTGATTTTATAAAAACGGAGTCTGAACAGAAGTACCTTGCTTGTGCATACAGTGGCTTCCCTCAGAAGATATGGGTTATTGAATGGAAGTTTCAGTGCCAGGTGACTCCCTCCCCCCGCCCTGAAAGAACACAGTCTCTTACCATTGCTCTTGGTAGATTTTAAATACATAGTCTAAGTCCTTCCACCTTGCTCTCTTCTGAAACTCTTTTGTCTATTCCAAAGTTTTGATTTTCATATATATTAGTAATCCTGGCATGGAGAGATAATTCAGCCCATGTAGTGCTTGCTGCACCAAAATGAGGTCCTGTGATCAAATCCAAGGAACCCCTGTAATGTTGGTTGTGGCATCTGTTCTATCATCTCAGTAATCACATGGTGGGATGGGAGGTGGAGACAGGAGAATCCCAAGTTCACAGGCCAGCTAGCCCATTTTACACAGTTACTTTGTAAGTAAGGTGGAAGGGGAGGGCCAAAGGGAGGCTATCCTCTGACCTTCATACCTAGGTGTGGCATGGGCCCCACTGTAGTCACACACACAATTATGCTAATGTGCACACACACTTCTCTCACACACAAATTGTATGCACATAAGTTTCTCTCTCTCTCTCTCTCTCTCTCTCTCTCTCTCTCTCTCTCTCTGGCTCTCTCTCGATGTCTCCCATACACACAAAGAATCCATTTGTTAATTCTTTCTTTTTAAATTTTTATTTATTTCATTGAATTTATGTTATTTCATACAATATAGCTTGGTGTTATTTAGGTGTCCTCCCATGTCTATACCTCTCCCACTGTCCCTTACCCAATTTAATGTATTCTCTTATATATAATACAGCCTATAGAGTCTCATTTGTATCCTCAAATATCTTTCAGTGTGGGTCTATCCGCTGGGCCTAGCAAGTTCCATCCCTGTAACACATTATCTCCCCCACTCTCAGTACCCATCAAGTACCCAAAATTCCTTAGGTTGGATCAGAATTTCTTACCCACTTCCCATGTCTATGCTGGGATTTTTTCTGGTTTTCATAGGGCTTGTGCATGCTGTCACTATTGCTGTGAGCTCGTATGAATAGCTGAGCAGCTGTCTGGAAGATTCTGTTTCCTTGTGGTCCTCTACCTTCTTTGGTTTTTACAGTCCATCCAATCCCTCTTCCACAATAATCCCTGAGCCTTGGGAGGCAGAATTTTGAAATAGGTGTCTGTACCAGATACACTTGGATGTCAACTTGACACATCTGGGTTTTAGAATTTTCTCTACTGCACTAGCCTGTGGCCATATCTGTGAAGCATCTGCTTGATTGTTTGGTGATGCTTGAGGTCCCATTCCACAGTGGGCAATGCCACCCCTGTTCACATTGTTTTATATTGTATAAAAAAAGCAAGCAGAGCATTGGCCAGGGAAGGCAGCCAGTAAGCAGCATTCCTCCATAGCTCCTGCCTCCTGGTTCCTACCTTGAGTTCACTAAGTGATGAACAGTGATCTGGGAGATGTAAGAAAAATAAACGCTTTCCTTCCCAATTTGATATTGGTCATAGTGTTTTGTCACAGCAAATTGAAATCAGATTATAATAGAATCTGGTAACAGGACCATGGGGTATTTTGTGACAGACCTGACCTTGGTGTTTTGGGGAGGATTGTGGAAGCCTTTGGAACTTCAAGCTTAGAAAAGAGTCATTGAGTGCTTAAAGTTTGTTGCTGTGGAGCTTGGAACAGTTACGCTGAAAGTGATGTAGACTATGGAGGCCTGGCTTGTAAAGCTTCAAGGGGAAGTGGAGACCATTAGGGCTGTTTGTATCATGATTTTTTGAATTGATAATACATGGGTTCTGGTTGGCTAGGGGTGAAGAATCAGCTGTGATTAAGAAGAGACCAGAACCTGAAGTGAAACCTTTGCTTTCCTGAGACAATTGAGGCTGATTAGTTGGAGCTGAAAAGTTAGCTATAAGTAATAAGAGGCCAGCATTACTGTGGTGAAATCTTCTGGAAAATATTTCCTCAGGGGTCAGCACACAGAAGCTATTGTCTAGAGGGAGACCAAGCCTCCATCTCAAGCTGGAAGCAGGACTTGGTAACGTTTAAGAGACTCTTGGCATGGTTCTGGTGCTTAAACCCTGGAGGAGTCAGAGAGAGCAGCTGAGGCTTGGCACCTTGAAAGGCCAGGAAAGGCCATTGGTGGAAGTGCAGCCTCTATTGCAGTAAAGACCCCAAGGACTGCAGGGGTTATGCATACAATCTGAGTGATACATCTGACAAAGCATTAACTTCAAGAATGTATAAACTATTCAAAAAACAAAGAAGTAAGAAGACAAATGACCTACTCAAAAGATGAGGTAAAGAGCTGAACAGAGACTTCACAAGTGAGGAATTAAAGATGGCTGAGAAACATCTTAAAAAGTGTTCAACATCATTAATAATTAAGGGAATGCAAATTAAAACCACTCTCAGATATCATCTCACTCCAATATGGTTAATTAAGATCAAGAAAACAAAAGACAACAGATGCTGGAGAGGTTGTGGGGAAAGGAGAACACTCAACACTCACCCACTGCTGGTGGGAATGTAAACTTGTACAACCACTATGGAAAGCAATGTGGAGAACCCTTAAAAGACTTGAAATGAGCCTACCACCTGACTCAGTCATACCACTCCTGGGTATAAACCAAAAAGACTCATCCTACTGCAAAGATACATGCACATCCATGTTTATTGCAGCTCTCTTCACAATAGCAAAGAGCTGGAACCAACTCAAATGCCCCTCAACATGTGGCTGACAAAAATGTGGTATGTCTACACAATGGAGTACTATTCAGCAGTAAAGAAAGATGGCATTGAGCTGGAGAGATGGCTCAGCAGTTAAGAGTGATGACTGCTCTTGCAGAGGACCTGGGTTTGATTCCCAGCACCCACATGGAGGCTAAGAACTATCTTTAACTCCAGTTCCAGGGAAATTTGACTCCCTCTTCTGACTTCCATGGCATTGCATGACACAGGTGCACCAACTTACATGCAGACAGTACAGTCATATACATAATAAAAAAAAGAAATAAAGCATTATGAACTTTGTAGGTAAATGGATGGAGCTCGAAGCCATTATGCTCAGTGAAGTAACATAGTCCCAGAAAAACAAATTGCGAATGGTTTCCCTCATTTGTGGATGCTAACACCAAATCCCCCAGAAGAAATTCAAGCTGAACATTATTGTTATATTTCTGTTTATCCGAAAGCAACTATGTTGTTATAATATGAATTTCTCAAGGGGCTCTAGAATCCACCTGCCACTTATTTTCAGACTCTGTAATTACTGTATATGGTTGGATAGTATGTATCCATATTTTAGAGTAATATAAAATTAATGGAGGAAAATTAAAGCATAAAAAAGAAGACCGAGAGAAAGATAAGCATAAAAAAGAAGACTGAGAGAAAGATGCAGGACAGTTATGGCAGAATGCATGATCTGGGGGGCAGGGGGGAGGGAAAGGGGAATATGTCTAAACTAAATTGAAAAACGACGTCTGAAACACACAAAACATCAACAAAAGCACACAAAATGTTTTGTTTAAGTGTGCCAAATTCTTCCCTTTTGAAATAAGATAATACTTGGTTTGAAGTTTAAAAGAGCCCACAATAATGTAATCTTGTATAAAAAATAAAATAAATGTCAAAAAAAGAGTCCACAGTTAAGAAACTTTTTTCGTCTTTTTGAGACAGGGTCTCCCTATAGCCCCAGCTGGCCTGGAACTCACTCTGTAGACCAGGCTAGCCTTGAACTCACAGAGATCCATCTGCCTCTGCCTCCAGATTGCTGGTATTAAAGACCTGTGCCATCGCACCCAGAAAAACTGTGAACTTTTAAGTGTTTAGATTTTTTTAAGGACTGTGCAGCTTTTAAGGTTGTTCTGTGTTATACTGCAATATTAACATCAAACTTGGGGATAAGAAATAAAAAGACTGTGGTTTAATAGTGATATATTGGTGACTTAATTTGACCAAAGGTTCAATTGTCCTGGATAGCTTTAGTTTTTAACTCGAAACATCGAGGTTGAAGGTGCTTCAACTGGGGAGTTGCCTCCTTTGGGCTGGCCTGTGGCCATGTCTGTGGGGCGTCTTCTCAATTGTTAAGTGATGTGTGAGGATCCATCCCACTGTGGGCAGTGCCACCTCTGGGCAGGTTATTTTGTATTGTATAAGAAAGCAGGCTCAGCATGAGCCAGGGGAGCAAGCCAGTAAGCAGTTTTCTTCCATGGTCTTTGCTTCAGCTCCTGCCTCCTGATTCCTGCTCTGAGTTTCTACTTTGGGCTCCCTCAGTGATGAACTGTGGTCTGGGAGATGTAAGCCCAATAAATCCTTTCCTCCCCAAGTTGTATTTGGTCAGTATTTTAATTACAGCAATAGGAAAATAGACTAGAACATTGTTCCATTCAGGGATAAGCACTCTTCAGCCTCTTGTTCTCTGCATATTGGCCAGATGTGGGTTTCTGTGTTACTCATCATCTGATGCATAAGGAAACTTCTCTGATGAAGAGTCCAGAGAAGCATTTATTGTGTGTGTAGAGCTTGCATTGAACATGTGTCATTTAGGATTAAGTGTCTCACAGTCACATTCTCTGCATTTGACTGGTTCTGGAACTCTGTAAGAGTCTACATCTATTCCAAAACCCCACCATTTTTGATGAGTGGTAAAAGGTGCACTTGTCTCTAAATATGAGGATGGATATTTAGAATACAGGAAGAAATTACATTGGTCTGGGATATGGCAGAAGTAGGTTTTTCTCTAGGACCTCGGAGCTCCAGCCATGTGTATTTGGCTATGTTTATATTACTACACGAGTTGCCTCCCACTGAGCAGGTCTTAACTCAAAATAGAGAACTATTGATTGGCTCCAAGATAAGAGTGCCACTACTGCATCAATAGTGATAGTTTTCTGTGCTGGTCATTGTTGTTTATTATGCTTTACAGCTGGGTAGGACCAATGACTAGTTTTCTCCCTTGGCAGCATGTCCTGATATCTGGAGAGCTAGTCATTAGGGAGGAGGTTTCAAAGTCAGTTCCAGAACCATTGCTTCAAGTACTGTGTCTAGAGTGTGTCCTGTCTTCAGCAGGAGAGACTTACCTTCTAGTTGTAAGAGGTATTTAGGGCTGTGGCAATAACCTGTGTTTTTTGGGGAGTCTCATATATTGACCAACAACTTGAAGGGAGGTTTCTTTTAGATGGCACTGTGGGTTATATATTTATTTATTATGTTTATACTGGACCAAATGTTTTTTATGTTTTTAATTTAATCATGGCCCTTATCAGAAGAGGGAGTCAGATATTCTGGAACCAGAGTTATAGATGGTTGATAGCTGGCATGTTTTTTTTTTTTTTTTCTATGTTGGTTTTAAATAGCATATTTGATTTCTAGCTCTCTGTTGCTAATCTGTGGAACTAAAGTTGATTTTCTTAATCCTATAGTCTTGATAAAAATCATTTCATTAATTTGAATAACTTTCTTGTAGATTCATTGAGAAATTTTATGTGTTAATCCAGTGAATCTGATGAATGAACTGAAAGGGCATAGGCTTTTTTCACATTTGATAAGCAACATATGTGTGTTTCATTCCCATGAAATGTTTGTAGCTATGAACCAACAGACTCAAGCAAAAGTCTTTCCAAACTGAAAACCTGTTAGGGCTGGAGGGAGATTTAGGACTCATTCTTTCTTTTCACAGTGCCACTGATGTGATGAATGAGCAAATTGAGATTTCAAAGCTTAAAGTCCTTAATCAAAGTTATATATATATATATTGTCTGGGGCTGGAGAGATAGCTCAGCAGTTAAGAGTGCCGACTGCTCTTGCAGAGGACTTGGGTTCAATTTCCAGCACCCACATGGTGGCTAAGAACTGTCTTTAACTCCAGTTCCAGGGGAAACTGACGCCCTCTTCTGACCTCATACCTGCAGGCAGTACACTCATATACATAAGAAGTAAAAATAAATAAATAAGTAAATAAAATAAAATAGTCAATGATTTAAATATATTGAGAGATATATATAGATAATATATATATAATATATATATATAATAATCGTCTGTTGGTCCTTCAATCATGCGTGGCTGAAATCCACATGATGTTCTTCCCTCCTAGAGCCAGGCTGGCAGCTTCATGAGGCAACAAGCTTCAGGGCTGTCTCCTGCCTGCAGTTAGACAGTCCCCAGGCTTAGGTATGGCAAGGAGAGGGGAGGGGACTGCAAGAAGTTACCCAATGAGAAATGAAAGACACGGACTTGGAGAAAGTCCAGGAGATAGAGACTTGGTTTTATTCATGCCAGCAATGTGTTTATATACTAAAGGCTTCTGTGCTCTGGGCAAGGAAGGGGGGGCAAGAGGAAGGGAAGGGCGAGCCACCTTGGTTCCTATGGGGGGCGGGGGGGTTGCAGAGCTCCTGTTTGTGCAACCAGTAAACTAGAGGTATGGCATTTTGCTCAATACCTCAAGGGAAGGGGCCATCTAGCTCTGGAACTTTGCAGAGATAGGTGAGACAGGAAAAACACTGCAATATCCTGACCTCACAGAGCTACGGGATAACTCACAGAGCCTATAGAGATATCAGATAATTCTTGGAGGTTCCTCAGGACAGGTCTTACAGCTCCTTGCCTTGAGCCAGGCTAAGTTCCATTCCTACAAAAGTCACATAGGTAATTATTTTATGAAGCTGGGATGTAACATGCAGGTGTAATGTGTCCTTTATTTTTTGCATTCATAATCCCTGTGAATGTGAATTGATCACTGGTTCCTATGTCAGCCATTAGTGTCATTGTTGTACTGTGTTCTTTAACACAGCTGAGATAGAATACATTTATGCACCCTTACTAATAGTTTCTAGCTCTCTTTCTGTACCAGGCATAGAAATGAGAAAAATAAGGCTTCTAGTCTTCATTTTCAAGGTCTCACATTATTGTGGTCCTGTACTCTGGAATCATCCTAAAGGGTCGTTTCCATGAGTATAATATGAGTATCTAAAGCTGTGGTGGATACAAGCCTAGCTGAACAATATTCAGAGTAGAAAGATATAGCAAGATATTTAGAAGTACCTATATTATGTAATGAACAGAAAGGTACTCTTAAATGTTCTTAGCTTTTTAAAAT
Organism: Rhizomys pruinosus; assembly: GCA_009823505.1. Classification (NCBI taxonomy): domain Eukaryota; kingdom Metazoa; phylum Chordata; class Mammalia; order Rodentia; family Spalacidae; genus Rhizomys; species Rhizomys pruinosus. The sequence goes on along the minus strand of VZQC01011281.1, from coordinate 1,712,661 downwards.
GTAATGAAACATAATACGGTTAAAGGAATATTTAAAGACTTATTTGCATAACTAATCTTCATTTGAACTCACACCAATGTCAATGACATAGAATATCAGAGCAAGAATGGTGAGATAAGGACCAGTGGGAGAGCAATGGTGAACTGTACAGTCTCATTGTTACATTGAACATCCGTTTGGTAGTTCTTTACCTCTAAAATAGAACTGTCTTGGAACTTTTGAAAAAAATATATAAATAGGGCTAAGATTCTACCCTAAGAGATTCTGATTTAATTGGTTTATAGGAGTCTGGGTTTCATAATACTGTTTAAAATAGTCCCCCCTTTCAGAATGTCTAATATGCAGCTGTATTACCAAGGCTTTTTATGTTACAGTAAAACTTGACTTTGTATTCAGTGAATTAAGCCCATGACTATAAGAAGAATAGAAGGTGTGGACTTATATGCATGTGTATATGTACAGAGAAAAGACAAAACCCCATCTATAACATTGTAAAAGCTTGAAATATGGTTAAAATGTTGGTAAATATAAAGATTTCCTCTTTGATAGGACCAGGAAACAAGTAGAAAGGTATATGCTAGTACTTTCTCAGGTATGGCTGGGGTTTCATACACTTCTCCATGTGTATGTGGGATTTTCTCTGGTTTGAGCTTACATAGGACGTGTGCATGTTGTCATCACTGCTGTGAGTTCTTAGAAAACTCTGTCCACTAGCAGTTACCTTGTCCTGCTTAATTCTGCTCTCAGTTTAGAGGCAATGACTAGGTTAAAGTGTGTCAGGGTACTTCTCTGTTCAAATCCACAAAATCATTCTTCCTCTTTCAAACAAAGAAAGAAACTACAACAACAAAAGCCAACAAAAATCTCATTATCCTTAATGTATACTAAGTAGTACATTCTGGCTTTCTATGCTCTCTGCTCATCTTTACTCTCATTTCCTTGGCTATTGTTGTCCCTCCCACCAAAAGCCAAATGTCAGGGACTGGAGAGATGGCTCAATGGTTAGAAGCACTGGCTGCTCTTCAGTTACCGGCACCCCCATGATAGCCAATAACTCTTCAGTGACTCACAGTACCAGGAATTTGATGCCCTCTTCTGGCCTCTGTGGGTATTGCACTCATGTGGTACACAGGCAAAACACAAATATAGATTTAAAAGGGGGGGGGGTCAAATGACTTAGCTCAGTGATGCATAAGCTCTCTGCAAGAAATTGGAAATTTTGGAGATGGTGGAACATTTAGGGTTCAAGACTTCTCAGAGACTTTCGCTTGTGCTTTGTCCATGCTGACTAAGGGAGGCTGTGCCTATGGATTAGAGGTAAATACATGAGTAGAAATCCTGTTATGTCACTTTTTAGAATACACTAGTTACAGATATCGTTGTGTTTCCGGTTACTTCTTTGCATAATGTGAAGAATCCCCTAAAATTCTCTGTCTTAAGTGATAGGACTATTACAATAGTGTAACCCAATATTTGCTAAATAGCAGTTGCACGATTGTTAGACTCTTTCAATTCTGTTTGTGTCAAGATTGGGCAGTTAGAATGCAAATGGAGGAGCAGGTGTATGAGCTCAATGTTTACTAAAACAGCATCTTAGATCAGAAAAAAAGGCCAGGCTGATAGAGTGAAGCTGGAAAGGAGTGGGTTAAAGTAGTTAACAGGCTGCCCAGCTGGACCTGTTCTCAATCAAGGGCCTGCATAAAAAGCCAGCAGGAGCAGAAGTGGGGGCTGGCCATGCTGAGCATGCCTTCTGAGGCCAGCAGCTGAGAAGTTGCTCATCTTTTGGTTCAGCCTGTTGTGAAACCCTGGAGTGGGGGTTGGAGGCTGGTAGGCTGGATGGCCTTTGTTAAAACCCTGAGAGAGGAGTGAGAGAGCAAGCAGTGTTTTATATTGAGCCTGACAAATAAAAGACCAACCTGAACCATCTGGTTCTGCAACATATGGGAAACACAGATTTCTATTGTAGATGACCAAAATATTAGTCTATTGAATCTTAAGGCATTTGACTACCAGTAAGAATTTGAATAATAGAATAAATAGATATAAATAGAATAACAGAATAAATAGCTCTTAGAATGGTGACACTTAGAAGAGGAATGGTGGAAGAAAAGGTTTAGATGTTGCAAAATAATTACTGATTTCGGTACAATGCATTTCATTGCAGAGCTCTTGGTTGTTTAGAAATATTAACTCACTGGTCCTCAGAGTATTGCTGGATGGGAGAATTGCTGCTACTGAGGGGAGAATTGAATGTATGCTAGCTGAGAAGTCAGGAGACTGTGATTCCTGAGCAGGATGGAGCAACTCTCACAATGCGACTAAAGTGTGGCTTCCTATTCCTAGGTTTAAAATCTGCTTTTGGTTCATAGGGAAAGGAGAATTAAGCACAATAAGGAAGGCTGTTTGTAATTGCCCCAAATAAGAACTCTGGAAAAGCTTGATGGAATATAGACAACCAAATTAAAAGTGCATCACATCATTTAAAATTATTTAAAGATCTTAATTGGAAAAGCTGTATTTTCTTTTGAATCAGGTTCTTTGACTTTTAATAAATTAATGGGATGACTGTGAAATTCAACTATGAAAGTTTGAGAGCAAAATAACGTGGGCTAGAAATTTCTAGTCTAAGTATGTAATATTGTACAAAGTTTAAAATGGAAGGAAACACAATTAAAGAAGGAGGGACACAGTGATTTACAGCTAAATTTTTGCATGATATTTGGTAAACTCTTCAAATCCTTCAGCCTAACCCATGCTGACTTGTGCAGGCTTGAGAGTGGAATAATACTTTATTAAACTGATTTCTAAGTGGTAGAGTGAATTCTAACCTATCTAAAAGTTAGATCACACACAAAAGGGTAAAAATGGGTCTTCAGTGTTGCTTAATTGTGTTGCTAATTTGGGAGAATGCTAAGTGACATCTGCAAAGGCAGAAGGGTGACAAGTGCCAATATTAACCTAATGTTTAAATAAAGAGACCCAGAATAACTAGAAATATTAGCAAGAAGGTAATGGGCAACAGCTTGCAAAAGTACAAGTACATTTGTGAGAGTAGACTGAGGCTGCAGATGTTCGACCTGGGCGGACTTTGTCATGCCAGGGAGCAGGGGAGTAGATAATGATAATGTCTGGTATTCATAAAGCATCTGTCTTTGGGGATTTCAAAGCGCTCTGGGTGTGTATTACCGTATTCAGCACTGCCCTTTTTTGTCTGGAGTGGTCTGGGTAGTGGCAATGGGGGATGTGTCCAGCATGCCGGCTGGAGACCCTGTCATCTATTTAATGACATGGAGGCAAAGTGTCTGGGGCAAAGGGCATTTGGGGTAGCAAAAAGGCTCATTGATTTTGCACTCTGAAATTTCAGCTGGAAACTGGGCTGTGACCATGCTCAGCATGGTTCTTTGCACATGATTTTGAAAGCCCACGAGGAGACGGAGCTGAGAACACTAGGGAGAGGGATTATTTTGATGAAGCTGAGATGGTACAGATGATGTGGCCTCCAACTTCACACTGACTTGAAAAGGGGGACTAAGCCTTCCTTATGGGTCAGGGCAGGGCTTTTGTATTGCCTGCACAGTGATGTCCTTCAACATAGACATGGTAGTGCAAGGGGTAGTGAATAAATAGCAGGCATGGAAGAGAGGAGGGAGCATATCAGTGCAGTTTTGGAGACTGATGGTATACCTGGGGTTCTTTATTGCCAACAAGAAGCAGAGTTGATGTCAGGGCAAGAAGCATTAACTTTGAATAAGTGTGGTGGTGGCAGCAAGGGGCAGGGGATGGTAGATCTGCAGGTTGAGGAAAGAGTATTAAGAATGGACATTAGTTAATCTAGGAATAGTGACATGCAGTATAGGGCCTTTTCCTTCAAATAAAATCCTTTTGTCAGTAAGTTAATAATAAATGGTTAATAATAAATCATATTATGTATAATAAGTTCTGTCCATACTTCTGTTGGTGGGGGCATATTTTGTACACTATAATCATGGTATGATCATCAATTACCTTGCAAGATGTGCCCATTGGCCTTTTTCTATAACGTTCACTATTTCTAGGAAAGTATAAAGCCTAGCTAATTATTGTAGGCAACTGTAGCAATTAGACTTATCAGTATGCTTTTCACTTAAATAATGACACTGACTTCCCAAAGCCCATAATCATCCTCTTCTTAGTAGAGTCAAACTGTAGGTGCTTAACTTTTTATCTTTCCCAAATCCCCCCTATGAAGGACCACTGCTTCAGAGGAAAGTAGAAACTGTAGTGATGCTTCATAACCTTTGAAAAATGTTTCCTGAAAATCTTATGACGATTCCATGTGCCTGCATACAGAGGAAACTTTCAAAAGTATGCACCATCAAGGGTTCCTTCAGTGGTGGTAGCTGTAGCCGATATAGCCATGTCCTCCAAGATTCCAAGATAGCCTAGAATACATCCTCCCTCTTTGTGTTCATAGTGAAAACAACTGATTAGAATAGGGGAAGAAACAGTCAAACAGCCACATGCTGCAGAGAATGCACAGGGACAATTAATGAAACGTGATCAGTCTTGACATTTTTCATATTGCAAGTGGAAACGTGAGTAGGATCTTATTACTTATAAACTCTCCACTGCACTGACAAGTTCTGAAACACAGTGCTAACTGTTCTGGTGTACAAACATTTCTTTCTTTTCCAGACACATACAAAATGCCCCCAAACAACAAGCAAAGCTGCTCACATGCCAAATCCCATTAATAACATGCTATAATGTTTCTCTTATGGTGCATTTTCTTTTGTTGCTGACCTTGCAGATTTTATCCAAAGTGGGCTGACCTCCCAGGGCCTTGCCAGGGGAATCTCTGCACAATTTCTAAACATCAACAGGGCCGCTCAGACACAAAATCCCTATGTCCAAGGAAATAAAGCCAGTACCTAGCAGTTTTAAAAGAAGTTCCCTCTGTGATGCGATTTTTATTTTTGGTATTAGAATCATGATTTGATCAAAAGAGAACATTAAATAAATGATCAAGTAATAATACGTAGTCATCTCTTCACCTTTCCTGTTCACTCCTGTTCAGACGAGCAGGCAGCGTTTATAGGCTGGCTTGAACTGAAACAATTACAGGCTTCTAAGCTAATTAAGGAACAGAACACTATAGGTCTTGCAGAACTTAGCAGCTACTGCTAAAAATAAAAGTTTAAAACTATCTGTTATGAAAATGACTTGAAGGTTCCAAGGAACAGCACGGGTGAAGGATCCGCCAGGTATTCCTATTTCCTTTGGAATAGCATTTCTTCGTTTTTCACCGTTAGTTGATAGGGAAGCCACAGAGCTTTCTGTGCCAAAACAATGCCACCAGCTCTTGGTCTAATTTACAGAACCAATGCCTCAGTGCTTTTATTATTTCCACTATAAAGCATCTTTTAAATGTGTTGAAAGTTCTGGGGTTAAAACATTATTACAGTTGTCTTGAAATACTACATTGTAAAGCTATTTTTTTTTTCCTGCTAAAGAACTGCTGCTACTTTAACATAATTTCTGGAAGAAGATATTCACCTTGAGTTAAAAGCTTTGTAGGAACAGTTCATAGACTGATGAAAATGCACACCTTTTAATTTATAACTTTAAAATAAATCATAATTACAAATTGATAAATGTACTCAAATAGAAATAAAATATTATGTCACTCACTAAAAGTACCATAGGAAAGACAGTAAGATCTCAAAAAGGGTAGGACCCTCCTCAAACCTTTCATAGTATCTTTGCTCATGACCAAACTTGCTGAAAAATAGGTTGCTCTTTGTACTTTGTTGAACATGTAAGTTAAGATGTCAAATTCTGACCCTGTTTCCTTCTAGACTTGGGGACAGGCCTGCTTTTCCTCTTAGCACCCTAGATCTCTGGACCATCCTCCAAGGCCAGATCTTCACATTGCGTCCTGAGTCCCTGTACTCCAACCAGCTCAATTTTCCAGTCTGGCTAGTTAGACTCTTCACAGGCAGCCTCCACCCACATCTTGCCTTTGGAATCCTGAGTCCAGCCTTCTGCCCTAGTTCTCCTCACTGCCACCCTGCCTTGGATTCCTGAGATCAGACTTCTTCCCTGGTAAGTCTGATCCCACCATTGCACCTTGAGTCCCCTAGAGCCTGAGCAACTCAGGTTTACCCAAGCACACGTCCTGTTCCCCGTATAGCCTTGGGCACAGGCCCTCTTTTGCTCTTGGCACCCCAGATCTCTGCACTACACTCCCAGTCCAGATCTGCCCATTGTGTATTCATCCTCTACACTTAGACCAGCTCAATTTTTCAGTTTAGCTTTTTGGACTCTCGTCACAGGAGGTCCTCACTCCCATCTAGCCTTTAGACTCCTGAGACTAGTCTTCTACACTGGCTCTGTCCAACTCACCTGCTTTAGGTTTCTGAGATCAGACTTCTTCCCTGGGCAGTCTGATCCCACCCACTGTACCTTAACTCCCCTACAGCCTGAGAAACTTCAATTTCTCCAAACACACACCCAGTTTCCCTTCTAGCTTGGGCACAGATCTGCTTTTTAAATTCTTTATCTTAAACTCTTAGCACCACAGAACTCTGGATTACCCTGGTGGTGGTGAGCTTTCTAATCACACTGTGGCCATGTCCCTACAATGGGACCATATGCAGACCTTCCACTGCTGCACGGCTAGGCTTCTCTGGCCTTTAGTAAGGGCCCCTGCCTTTACAGTCTGCCTGAGAACACTCGAATCCATCCTTCACCTAGCAAGCATCCCAAGTTGTGCTGTGGGTAGGGGTCCAGACCTTAGGAGGAAGACTGGGAGTACATAATTGGCATGTGACTTGGGCCTCTGTGGGAACTCCTGAGTAGATACACTGCAGTGATCTAGTCTCTCCAATTTAAAATCAAAAGAGGAGCCTGAAGCCTAGACCAATAAGCTTTTCATACCCAACAGCAAAACAACCAAGTCATAGCAAATTTACAAACAGAATCAGACTTCAAAGGAAGGCTTGAGTTTCACACTTGAATCATAAACAACAAAGGAAATCCACATACCAAAATCACAACAAAAACTAATATGAAAAATCCAAATAATATGTCCCCACCAACACGACCACCAGTCCTATAAAAGAGAGAACAATGAGGCACCCCTAAAGAAAACCTGGGTTACAAATTTAAAAGAAAAAATCATACACATGATCAAAGAATTAAATGAATTTAAAGAACACATGAACAAACATAGCAGAGCACTAAAAGAAGATGGGGATAAACTTCTGACTGAATTGACAAAGGATAAATGCTGAAGAAAACTCGGGTTGAAATGAAAAAGGGAGTTAATTAATCAACAAACCAATTGGAAATGGCGGAAGAATAATTTGCCAATAGAATTAATGAAATTAAAAAAATATCAAGAATGGATGATAAAGTTGAAGAGCTGGACTACTCAAGCAAAGATTATGAAATAAATGTAAAAAACACAGGAATGGAATAGAAAGGAAATGTGGGACACCATGAAAACACTGGATTTACACAACAGAATCCTAGAGGAAAGAGAAGAATCTCGGGGTAATGGTATTAATCATATTTTCAACAGGATTGTAGAAGAAAATTCCCCCCAAATTCAAGAAAGACATGGCCAAATACAAGAAACAAGAAACATAGAACAGCAAATCAACAGGATCAGAAAAGAAACTCCCCGTGACACACAGCAAGAAAATGCACAGAGCAAAGAGAGAACACTGAACACAGTGAAAGAAAAGCAAGAGGTCACATATAAAGGAAAACTCAGCAGAATTACAGCTGACTTCTCAGTGCAAACTATCAAAATCAGAAGATCCTGGAGCCATGTACTCCTGGTTCTAAAGGACCAGATGTTGGAACTTCCTCTGGGCCAGCCAGAGAAATTCAGGTCCCAACCGAAAAATGGGGTTGAGTAGATGGCGGAGTCAACACACAGACCCCAGGTGTCAGGTGAAAAGCAGGCAAATTTCGAGCTCCTGCAGACTCATTTATTCAGGGAGAAATAATTATATATATGCGTGTACTCATCTCTGCTTCTTCTGCAAACATGCCAGGTGCTGATCATTGGCCCAGATAACTGACTCAGCTCTTTGCTATGGTTAACTTCCGAGAACAGGTTAAACTTGTTTTGGCAGGCAAAGTGGTAACCATGCTGGTGTGCAGGTGCCTAACACTCTATACATTTCCACCCCTTTGTTTTAAAAAGAGAGCGACAGAGTGGGAGCCTGAGTGCATAGTTCAGACATTGTTGGCTCCACCTCTAGTATTCTGACATTTGACTGTGCCTGTCTTAGGTTGTCCTGATTAACAGGATCTTACCCATCATTGACTAACCAGCCACAGAGGGAAGAGGCTTGGATCAGTTTGTCTGGGTGGGAGTACAGGCATGGGGGTTTATCCCTGCCAGTCATGAATGGCAGAGAGCCAATCATGAACTACATCATCAGGAAGGGCTCAATGAGAGCCTCTGTTGATGACAGCAGTCAGGACCTGGGCCGTGGTCTCAATAACTTGTCACTGGCTGTGGGAAAAATGGAGCAGGTAACTGAGGAGAAGAAGACAGAGGAGGGACAAAAGGCTGAGAAGGCCTCAAGTGACAAGGGCTGAGGGGTCAAGGGTGGCCCACATCTTGGACCAGAACTAGGTAACAAAAATTGACCATTTAAATAGACTGGTCATGTATTCAACTGCCTAGGACTTTACTTGAGCACATAAAACAAGTAGTAAACATTTGATAAAAAATATCTATGGTATCCAAATTTTTCGCTTTTAATGTATTTTTAAATATCCATATTTTAAACTTTGCATGTGCATATCTACTCTGGCATGCCCAAACAAATAATTCTGTGCACTTAAAGGATGGAAACTTGAAGTGGCCACTTTGACAGAAACAGCCTGAGACAATTACAATGACTGACAAACTCACCCAAAAACTTAGACTGAGAGGACACTAGACACATCTTACACACAAAAACTTAGATGCATGAAGAACACGAATACATAAATCTTAGACAAATGGAAGAACAGTCACCATAAACAGAAAGCATGAAAAAGTTGGATCCCTGTCTTCTTGAACGTTTTTCGAGGGCACCCACAGAGGCTTCCCAGAGGATTCTGGAAAGATACAAGCAAAGCCTTGGCCTTGTGTTAATAGGGAGTCAGGGCCCCTCCACTGTGTGGACAAAGGATCCCTACATCTAACGAGAGGGAGGGGGGTGGGGCAGGGAAGGGAGCTCCAATGTTTATAAGCTGGTGAAATTCCATGCTGGTTGAACATAAGGAAGTTGAGCATAAAGAGGGTCTCTGTAAGGAGGAGGTGGGGATCTGTAGGGGAGGGGAAGGGCTTGAGTCTAGAGAGATTTTCCTTGATGGAGTGATTGGATTACTCAATGTTGGCCTGGCCCTGAGGATTATATGGAATACCAGTGGAGTGTTTAATGTTCCAAGAGCAAAGAAAGGCGTTGAAGGGACTGGAGGTATATGCTGAACCACTGTCAGTTTTGAGTTCTCAAAGAACCCCCATGAGCAGTCTGGCCATTTTCAATGCCTTGATGGCATGGGATGCAGTTTCACCCAATAGAGGAACAGCATCAATAAGCCTGGAGAAGGTGTCAACAGTTACATGGACATATTTAAGTTTACCAAAGGCTGGAATGTGCATGATGTCCATTTGCCAGAAACAGTTGGGGGCGAGACTATGAGGGTTAACCCTGGAGTGCTGGAGGGGGCCTAGTGGGGCCAATGGGATGCATGCCAAGCATGAATAGGAAAGGTGCTTACGTTGGGAGAGAGAGAGCTCGGGGTATAGACAATGAAGTGACTGTGGGGAGAGATGCAAACACTGATGGAGTGCACGAGCCTGTTCCAGGGGTCCAGATGGGCAGATAAGATAAAGGAATTGACCCCGGTATTGCCCTTAACAATGGCACCCTGTAGGCCTGTGTGGGAGTGAAGGTATTCAATGAACCAAGGATAGGCATGGTGCCCAAGAAGATCCTTGATAGTGAGCAGAGTGACATCCAAAGGGGAATTGGAGGCACTTGTGGTGGAGAAAGGGAGGGACTTGAGAGCCCGTACTGTGTATTGATTATCAAAGAAAATATTCAAAGGGGTATCTTGTGCCAAGAAGAGGACTTGGGTGATTGCAAGGAGCTTGCCAAGTTGAACATATCCAGGATTAGGATGGAGAAAGCAAATACGGTCATCGTCGGAGTGGAGAATAGAAAGGTCATCGTCGGAGTGGAGAATAAACCCAAAGTTGTTTTTGCTGGCATCCATAAAGGAGGTGGGAGCATGGGGGATGGGCTGGATTTAGGGAAGGAGTATGATTGGAAGTCATCAGTAAGCAATGGAAGGACCTGCAGTCTTTTATCACATAGAAAATGGTTGTCAATAATATCAGAATAACCCAATATAAATATTTGAAATAGGAAACTCTCTCCATAGGAAATTAATTTGGAGATAGGGAGTGACAGAGTAATTTTATCAGGCTCAGTATGGTAGATTTGGTTGCAATAAGATTGAGGAACGCAAGCAGGAGCAGGGTCTCAACAAAGGGAACAATCTTGTGGCAGTCACTTCCCAAGGGGTGAAGCCAGAAAAGAGTACCATTTTGCCAAATCACCCCAAGGACCCCCCCCCATAGTCCCCAAGACAAGAACAGCTACAGGTTTATCAGGTTGAAAACGGTCTGTGGATAGGGCAAACAGGTGGCTATTGATGTCATTTATTATGGACCTAGCTTGGGGAGTGGTATCAATTACTTCAGAAGAGGATCACCTTCTTTTTAAAAGGGAGAACAGGGGTTCAAATCTGTTGGCAGGGGGTATTGGGAGAAAAGGTGTGAGCCAATTGATATTGCCACAGAGTTTTTGGAGATCACTGAGGGAGTACTTGTCCTTGAGATGGATGTGAGGGTTAAAGGGCTTGATAGATTTGGAGATGTGGAAGCCTAGAAACTGATAGGGCTGTGTAAGTTGTACCTTGTCGGGCAAAGTATGAAGATTGAGGAACTGTAAAGATTAAATCAAATCATGAAAGAGAACTTTAATTTCAGAGGGAGAAGGTTGGGCCAGGAGGATGTCATCCATGTAATGCATGTATTTAGAGGATGAGAGGAAATTGTGGAAGGTGGAGGCCACAAAATTTTGACATGTGGTAGGGCTGTTTTTCATGCCTTGAGGCAAGACCTTCCATTGATACCTTTTGCCCACTTTATGTACATTAGGTTCCCAGATGGAAAAGACAAAGTAAGGGTGATCCTTTTCAGCCAGAGGAATACTAAAGAAGCAGCCCTTGAGGTCAATGACTGCAATATGACAATCAAGGGGAATAATTTTTCTGAGGTCTTGCAAGAGTTTATATTTACCAGATTTATTTTTAATGACAAAGATAGGGGTATTATATGGGCTAAGAGAGGCTTTGATATGTCCTAGGGCAAGGTGCTCATCTACTAGGGATTAAAGAATGGACAATTTAAGTTAGAGGATAGGCCACTGCTCAATCTAGATGAGTGGTATCCCAGTGGATAGGAGGAGTCAGGAGAGTTCTGGCCCTTAGAATTGGGGGTCGTGGTCTGGAGCAGAGAAGGAGTTATTCCTCCTGGAAAATCCACATTTGTCTTCACCAATAGTATCCTTGAAGAGGGCACCACCATTGGTTGTAAGGGCAGCACCCATACTGAACAGAACATCCTTCCCCCAAAGGGTATGGGGATGTCAGCAACATGGGGCTTAATGGTACCAGAATTACCATCATAGTCCTCCAAAATGACTTCATACACAGGTGGAGTCTGTCAGGTGGACTGTTGGCTGCTGATGCCTTTGATGAGCCTGCCGGATGTGAACATCCAGGTGGAGAAGGAGGCTTCATCATTGGAGTTGATTATAGTGACATCCTCTCCAGTGTTTGTTTTATGTGCCATAAACACATAAAACAAAAAGGGGTCTAATCACTGAAGCCACAGAAAGGGTGTCTCATAAACACTGGGAGATCATAGACCATGTGGGGTCTACTCACTAAATCGCAAAGAGGGTGTCTTGCAAACCCTGGGCAGCATTTTATAAACACCAGGGGTTGTCTCACAAACGCTGGGGGGACCAAAAGCCAAAACCATAGAGACGGTGTTTTGAAAACACTGGGGGCATTTTACAAAAGCAGGGGGAGTCTTGCAAATGCCAGGGGGTTGCAGACCACATGGGCGCCAGATGTTGGAGTCTCCTCTGGGCCAGCCAGAGAAGTTCAGGTCCTGACCGAAAAATGGGGGAGAGCAGACAGCAGAGTCAACACCCAGACCCTGGGAGTCCTGTGAAAAGCAGGCAAATTATGAGCTCCTGCAGACTCATTTATTCAGGGGAAAAATAGTGATATATATGATCATCTCAAAATGTGTAGAATGTTATGCACCTGCGCACCAAAGTGCTTGCAAAATATTTGCAAACTAAATATAGGCCCACACCCAAAATATCTTCCACCATGATCAAGTTGGCTTTATTCTAGAGATACAGAGATGGCTCAATATACATAAGTCAATAAATGTCATAAATCATATAAATGGACTCAAAGACAAGAATAAGATGATAATCTCAATAGATGGGAAAGGTCTTTGATAAAATTCAACATGCATTTATGGTAAAAGTCCCAAAGGGAATTGAACTAGAGGGAATAGACTTCAACATGATTAAAGCTGTATACAAGAAACTGACAGACATCATCATTCTAAATGGAGAAAAAGTGGAAGCATTCCCCTTAAAATCAGGAACCAGACATGGCTTTCCACTATCTCCACTCTTTGTTCATATATTGCTTGAAAATCTTGCTAGAGCAATGAGACAAGAGAACAAAATTAAATGAGTACAAATTGGAAAAGAACAGCTCAAATTATCATTTTGCAGATTATATGATATTATAATTAAGATGCCAAAAATTCCAACATAAAACTCCTGAAATGATTAACACTTTCGGTAAAGTGACAGGTTAAAAATTAATCCACAAAATTGGTAGCTTTTTGATATACCAATAACAAGCAAGTGGATAAAGAATACAATGAATCCCACCCATTCATAATAGCTTCAAAAAAATTTAAAATATCTTAGAACATGACCAAAGATAGTAAATATTTCTACAAAGAAAAATTTAAATCTTTAAAGAAATAGATGGAAAAAGACACCAGAAGATGGAAGACCTCTTATGCTCATGGATTGAAGGAATTAATATTGTGAAATTGACCATTCTACCAAAAGAAATTTATAGATTCAATGCAATCCCTAACAAAACCCCCCTGTCATTCTTCACAGAATTAGAAAAACACATCTTAAAACTCATATGGAAACACAAAGGACCCCAGATAGCCAAAGTAATGCTCATCACAAAGAGCAATGAAGGAGAGATTACTATCCCAGAGTTCAAACTATATTACAGAGCTATAGTTATAAAAACAGTATGGTGCTAGCACAAAAATAGAACTGTATAAGAATGGAATATAATTGAAGACCTCAGCATGAATACATGCAATTTCAGCCACCTGTTATTTGACTGAAGGGACAAGAAAACTCACTGGAGGAAAGATGACATGTTCAGCAAATTGTGCTGCCAAAACTACATGTCTACCTTAAAAGAATGAAACTAGGTCTTTATCTTTCACCTTACACCAAGGTCAACTCCAAATGGATCAAAGACCACAATGTGAAACCTGAAACTCTGAAAATGTTAGAAGAAAAGGTTGGAGGCAACCTAAAAAATGTATCTGTAGGAAAAGACATTCTAAATCAGGCAGTAGTTGCATTAAGGTCAACAATCAATAAGTAGGACCTCAATAAAATAAAAAGTTACTAAACACCCAAAGAAACAACAAAGGAAGTGAAGAGAAAAACCCACAGAGTGAAAGAAAATCTTCCCCAGTAACATATCTGACAGAATATATATATATGAATTAGGAAAATAAGTGACCTAATTAAAAGATGGGCTGAGTATCTGATTAGAGAATTCTCAAAAAAAGAAATAACCATGGCTAAGAAACATGCTAAAAAGTGTTTGACTCTGTTAGTAATCAGGGGAATGCAAATTAAAACCAATTTAAGATTTCATCTTACTCCAGTCAGACTGGCTAAGGTCAAGTGAGCAAATGATACCAGATGGTGGAGAGGATGTGGTAGGATGTGGTGAAAGGGGAACACTCATTCCCTACTGGTGGGATTGCAAGTTCATGCAACAGCTATGGAAAGCAGTGTGGGGAACTCTTATAAAACTAAAAAAAATAACCTACTGTTTGAATCTGCTATCCCACTTCTTGGCATATACCCCAACAATTCATCATATTGCAGAGTTACCTCTACATCCATGCTTGCTGCTGCATTTTACATAGTAGCAGAGAGATGGAAGCAACCTAAGTGTCCCTCAACTGCTGAGTGGATAATGAAAATATGGTAGATTTACACAACGGAGTTTCTACTCATTGTAGAAAGTAGTAAGATGAACTCATGAAGCTTTTAGGTAAATGGATGGAATTAGAAACTGCTATGCTGTAGTTGGTCAGGATCCCAGTGGATTCGGGTATCTCAGGTGGGCTGGGAAGCCACAGGACCACACACTAGCACCTGGAGTCGTGCCTCAGGGTCCAGGTGGGTTACCACACCCCAAGAAGCTGGTCAGGAGCCCAGTGGACTCTCGGGACTCTCAGGTGGGCTAGGAAGCCACACATAGACACCTGGAGGTGTGTCTAGGGTCTAGGCTAATTGCCACGCCAGGTCTGGGAGCTACCCCCACCACCACCCTCACCCATCTGAACAGTGGTGCAGGGGATCCAGTAAGCTGGTGGAGTTACAGTGGATACAATCCAGTAGGCACAGTCTTGGTGACCTTAGGTTCCACAGACAACATAGAGGAATTGAAAGGCAGGAAGCACAGTGAGTGACCATCCGATCCTCCATAACAACAATTGAGACTCGCACCAGAATCCAAACAAAAAATAAACTCACATGCCAAAGCCACAACAAAAAAATAACAACATGGGAAAACCCCATGATAAATCCACACCAAACTTGACCAATACTAAAGATCCCTACAATGAGATCCTCCCTGGAAGGAAACCAAGACATGGACCTTAGAAGAGCAGTCATACACATATTTAAAGAAATAAAAGAATATAAAGAACAAATCAGAGAAGGGGAGAAAATGAAAAACTGAGGAAGGATCTAGAAAGGAACAATGATAAATTCTGGAAAGAGGTAGAGGGGGAGAATGACAAACTCTGAAAAGAACTAGAGGAAGAGAAACCCAAATTCTGAAAAGAACTAGAGGAAGAGTAACACGAACTCCAAAAAGAACTAGAGGGACAGAATGACAAACTCTGGAAGGAAGTAGAGACATTGAAAAATCCCAGGCTGAAATGAAAAAAGAAGCAGGCCAGTGAAGCAAGGAGCTACAAGTAGAGAATGATAAGCTCTGAAAGGAAGTGGAAATACTAAAGAAATCACAGGAAGAAATGAACGAGGAAATGGAACACTCATCAAATCAACAGAAAAGGATGGAAGAAAGTCTCAAAAGCAGAATGGATGAAGCAGAAAAGAGAATATCAGACCTGCAGGATAACACAGAACAACTAAAATGCTCAAGTAAAGATTATGAAAAATTAAAAAAAAAACACAAGAACGGAATAACTAGGAAATGTGGGATATTATGAAATTGCCACATCATAGGGATAGAGGAAGGAGAAGAATACCAAGACAACAGCATTGATCAGATCTTCAACAGGATAATAGAAGAAAATTTTCCCACGCTGAGAAAAGACAAACCTATACAAATACAAGAAGCACATAGAACACCAAATAGACAAGACTAGAAATGAAATTCCCCACACCATATATATAGTTAAAAAGATATAGTTAAAAAGCTAGATGCTCAAAACAAAGACAAAATACCGAAAGCCACAAGAGAAAAACGACATATTACATATAAGGGGAAAACGCATCAGAATTACAGCTGACGTCTAAATGCAAACAATGAAAGCTGGAAGAACATGGACCAAAGTATTCCCAGTGCTAAATGACTTTAGATGCTAACCCAGATTACTATACCTAGCAAAAATGTCAATTGTAGTTGAATGAGAAAGAAAAAATATTTCATGACATAAACAAAATGAAGGAATATATGTCAAAAGAAAGAACAGAGGAAAGGAGCAACTATCCCCAAGCAACCAAAGAGAGAAACTAATAAAAGCATAACAGCATAAATACAAGCCTAGACCAAGAATGCAAACAAAGAATAAGTTGAAAGGAAGCAACACACATCTCTCAATAATAACCTTAATTATTAATGGTCTAAACTCCTCAATCAAAACACATAGACTGGGAGAATGGATTAGGGAACAGAATCCATCGATATGTTGTCTATGAGAAACCCATCTCACCCTCAAGGAGAGACACCAACTTAAAGTGAAAGGATGGAAAAAAATATTTCAAGCAAATGGTATAAAAAAACAAGAAGGAGTTGCTATTCTAATATCGGACAAAATAGACTTCAAAGTAAAACTAATCAGAAGAGACAAAGAGGGCCACAACATACTTATGAAAGGAACAAATAACCATGAAGATTTCACAATCATAAATATATACACATCAAACTCCAGCGCACCAAAGTTTATAAAGACAATTCTACAGGACTTCAAAGCACAGATTGATCCCAGCACAATAATAGTTGGGGATTTCAATACTTCACTGAGCCCAGTAGATTAGTCAACTAGACAATGAATAAACAGAGAGACATCAGAACTGAAAAATACAATACAGCAAATGGACATCACAGATATCTACTGAATATTCCACCCCAAATCCAGAGAAAATACTTTCTACTCAGCACCCCATAGCACGATCTCCAAAGTCAACCACATACTGGGGCACAGAAAACAACTCTACAAATACAATGCATTGAAATAATGTCATGCATTCTATCAGACCACAGTGCAATAAAGCTCAATATGAACACCACAATAAGCCGGACTAGCTACAAGAACACATGGAGACTAAACAACACAATCCTGAATAATGAATAGGTCAGGGAAGAAATAAAGAATGAAATAAAAGTATTCATGGAACTAAATGACAATGACAGTACAGCACAACAAAACCTGTGGGATACTTTAAAAGCAGTCCTAAGACAGAAACTTATAGCACTAAGTGCCCACAAAAACAAAACAAAACAAAACAAAACAAAACAAAACAAAAACAAACAAACAAAAACCCAGAAAGGGAACAAATAAATGATCTAACTGTACAGTTAAAAACACTACACTTGAGAGACATCAACAAATGGACCCTACACCCAACAGACAGTAACAAATAACAAAAAAGTCAGAGTAGAAATCAATGAAATAGAAACAAAGAAAACAATACAAAAAAAATCATCGATTCCAAAAGTTGGTTCTTTGAAAGAATAAACAAGATAGACCTCTAGCCCAGTTAACCAAAAGAAAGAAAGAGCAACTCCAAATTAATAGTATTTGTGATGAAAAGGGAAACATCACAACAGATAAAAAAAGATTCAGACATTCATATGAGAATACTTCAAAAATATATACTAAGTTTGGAAACCTAAGAGAAATGGATGAATATCTGAGATCCTGGGAACAAAGCTTTACCAAGAGGATATTGAGAGTTTAAACAGACCCATAACATCTGAGGAAATTGAAGATGTAATACAAAAAAAAAAAACCCTCACAACTAAAAAAAGTCAGGCCCAGATGGTATCACAGCAGAATCCTCTAAAACATTTACAGAGGTCTTACAACCATTACTACTCAAACTATTCAGAAGGATGCAAATAGAGGGAAATCTCCCAAACTCCTATGAAACCAGTATCACTCTAATATCAAAACCAGGCAAAGACCCAACCAAAAAAGAAAACTATAGACCCATCTCACTAATGAATAAAGATGCAAAAATTCTCAACAAAATACTTGTAAATCGCATACAGACCCACATCAAAAAAGATTATCCATAATGACCAAGTTGGAGTCATACAAGAGATGCAGGAATGGTTCAACATATGAAAATCAATAAATATCATAAAACACATAAATGGACTGAAAGACAAAAACCACACAATCATCTCAATTGATGCAGAGAACGCCTTTGACAAGATCCAGCATCCCTTCATTTTTAAAGTTCTAGAGAGAATTCAACTGAAGGGAATGTTCCTCAATGCAATCAAAGGCAGATATAACAACACAGCCAACATCATCATAAATGGAGAAAAAATTAGAACCATTCCCCTTAAAGGCAGGAACCCGACAAAGCTTCCCCCCATCACCACTCGTCTTCAACATAGTTCTTGAAATGCTTGTTAGGACAATAAGACAAGAGAAGGAAATTAAAGAATGCTAATCAGAAAAGAGGAAATTAAACTATCCCTTTTTGCAGATGATATAATAGTTTAGCTGAGGGATGCTAAAAACTCCACCAGAAAACTCTGAGAAACAATTAAGTGTTTCAATAAAGTGGCAGGATACAAAGTTAACCTAGAAAAATCAGTAGCTTTACTTTACTCCAACAACAAGCAACTGAAGAAGGAATATAAGGAGACCTTCCCACTCACAATAGCCTCGAAAAATATCTGGGGACAAACTTAACCAAAGACACCAAAGATCTCTAAAGCGAAAACTTAAACCCTGAAGAAAGAGACTGAAGAAGTCATCAAAATATGGAGAAACCTCCCATGTTCATGGACTGGAAAAAATAACATAGTAAAAATGTCCATTCTACCCAAATTAATTTACAGATTCAATGCAATCCCAATTAAAATCCCTCTGAATTTCTTCACAGACTTGGAAAAATAATCCTTCAATTCATATGGAAAAACGAAGACCCTGAATAGTTAAAGCAACTCTGAGTGAAAAATGCAATACAGGGGGAATCAACTTACCAGACTTCAAGCTATGCTACAAGGCTATAGTCATAAAGACAGCCTGGTACTGGCACAAAAACAGTCCTCTTGAGCAATGGAACAAAATTGAAAATCCAAACTTGAGCTCATACAATTTCAGGCACCTCATATTTGATAAAGGGGCCAAAAAAGCTCATTGGAAGAAAGATAGCATCTTTAGCAAATGGTGCTGGCAAAAGTGGATCATGATATGTAGAAGAACAAAATTAAACCCCTACATCTCACCCTGTAAAAAAATCAACTCCATATGGATCAAAGACCTCAATATGAAACCTGAATCTCTGAAGGTGATAGAAGAATTAGTTGGCAGCAACCTACAAGACATAGGTGTAGGAAAAGACATTCTAAATCAGACAGCAGCTGCATAGGAAATAAGGTTGACAATTGACAAGTGGGACCTCATTAAACACAAAAGCTTCTGTACAATGAAAGAAACAATCAGGGAAGTGAAGAGAAAACTCACAGAGTGGGAGGAAACCATCACCAGTTATACATCTGACAGAGCACTAACTTCTAGAATATACAAACTCCTCAAAAAACAAAGAAGTAGGAAAACAGTTCACTCACTCAAAAGATGGAGTAAAGAGATGATCAGAGACCTCATCAGTGAGAAAGTAAAGATGGCTGAAAAAAATCTCAAAAAGAGTTTGACATCTTTAATAAGTAAGGAAATACAAATTAAAACCACTGTCAGATATCATCTTACTCTGATAAGACTGGCTAAGATCAAGGAAACAAAACATACCTGTATTAGTCACTTTTCTGTTGCTGTGATAAAACCATCATGACCAAGGGAACTTATAAAGGGAAGAGTTTATTTGAACTTACGATTGACAGTTCCAGGGAATCAGGGTCCATTGTAGTGGGAGGCATGGTGGCCAGGGTTGGAGCAGAAAGCCGATGTTCACATCTTGCAATAAGCACTGTCAAGAGAGAAAGAGAGAGACTGGAGACCACAAGGCTTGTTAAACTCACTAAGTCTGCCCCCAGTGATGTACTTCCTCCAGCATGGCCACACCTTCTAAGATCTCCAAGAACAGTGCCACCAACTGGAGACAAAATGTCTGAATACTTAACGCCTATGGGTGACACTCTCATTCAAACCACCACATTCCACTCCCTGGCCCCCATAGGCTCCTGACCCATATAAAATGCAAAATGCATTTAGTCCAACCTTAAAAGTCCCCATAGTCTTTACCAGTCTCAATTCTATTCCAAAGTCTATAGTTCAAAATCTCTTCTGAGACACAGGCCAATCTCTTAACTGTAAGCTCCTGTAAAATCAAAAGGCAAATTACATATTCCCAACATACAGTGGAACTGAATACACAGCCCCATTCCAAAAGGGAAGAACAGAGACACAGTGAGGAAATAAGGACCAAAACAAGACCGAAAACCAGCAGGGAAAACATCAAGCCCAGTAGCTCCATGTGTGACTTCTGGGACTTTACTTCCAAAGGGCTTAGTTGGCTCAGCTCTTCCAGGATTGCATGCAACATGGATCTCTTCCTTAGGCTGGTACCACTCCCTGTATGCAGCTCTCCTTGGCAAATATATCACAGCTCTGGCATATCAAATGTCTTCTTGGGGTCTCTGCTGCCAACCAGGCTTCACATTCACAGCCTCATGCAATGGCCTATCATGGCCTTCTTTATTCAGGGATGCCCCTGCTACACTTTGTCTGACCTTGGTGTCTCTCTGAAACCATGGAGGAAGAACTGATGACCCCTTGACTCTTGCAAACTTCATGCCTCTAAAGCCAGCACCATGTGAATGAAACTGCCAAGTTTGGTTGCAAGTTTGGGATGGACCCTGGCCTATTTCAACCACATTTGCAACTTTTCTCTGCCCTGGACTTCTTGGAGCAGAGAACCCTTTCAGTATTTTCCTTTCAAAAGTTGGAGGATTAGCTGGGTGTGGTCTTGCCCTTAAAGTACTGTTTCTGTTGTTTACTTGTAAATCTCGAGGCCCCTCCTTAATCACTTTAATCTCACTGTTTCCATTGTTTACTTGTAAATAGCTAGGCCTCTTCTTAATCACTTTAATCTCCTTATCAACAGGAACCTCTCCTTCACATGCCTTGGCCCCACCTTTAATCTTCCTAGTGCAGTTTTCAGATCCAAATTGTACATTCTGCATTTCTTTCTGCCCCATTTGCTCTTTTTCATTGTAGATATTCACCATTAAAAGCCACACCACCATTTCTACATTAGGCTGTCTTGAAATATCCTCTGCCAAAGACATTAGTCCATTGCTTTTCAACTTAGTATCAGGCAAGCATTTGGGCTGTGGGCAAACTGTGGCCAGACTCTTTGATAAAAGATCCCAGTTGTTGGCTAAGTCTTTATTTTCCTCTGGAACTACAATTTTTGCAGAAATGCTTTCTTCCAGGCTTCTACTAGAGTGGTCCATTAAGCTCTGCTTAAAGTAATCAACAGCTTTTCTAGCCCAAAGTTCCATAGTCTTCCACATTTCTCCAAACATCCACATGGTCAGGTTCTTCACAGCCAACAGCTCACTCTCTGGTACCAAATAACTGTATTATAGTCACTTTTCTGTTGCTGTGATAAAACCACCCTGACCAAGGGAACTTATAATAGGAAGAGTTTATTTGAGCTTACAATTTATGGTTCCAGGGAAACAGAGTCCATTATAGTGGGAGGCATGGTGGTCAGGGCTGGAACAGAAAGCCAAGGTTCACATCTCGAAATAAGCACTGTCAAGAGAGAGAGAGACTGGAGACTGCAAGGCTTGTTAAATTCATTAAGCCCACCCCCAATGACATACTTCCTCCAGCATGGCCACACCTTCTAAGACCTCCAAGAACAGTGCCACCAACTGTAGACAAAATGTCTGAATAGTTAAAGCCTGTGGGGGACGCTCTCATTCAAACCACCACAACACCAAATGCTGGAGAGGTTGTAGGGAAAGGGGAACACTCATTTACTGCTGCTGGGAATGTAAACTTGTACAACCTCTGTGGAAAGTAGTGTGGAGGACTCTTATAAAACTCAAAATAAGCCTACCACCTGACCCAGCCATACCACTTCTTGGTTATATACCCACAGGACTCATCCTACTGCAAAGATACATGCACACCTATGTATATTGCAGCCCTCTTCACAATAGCAAGAAGCTGGAAGCTACCCAGGTGCCCCTCAAGAGAGGAGTGGATACAAAAATGTGGTATATCTACACATTGGAGTTCTATGCAGTGGTAAAGAAAGATGACACCATGAAATGTGCAGGTAAATGGATGGAACCAGAAGACTTTTTGCTAAGTGAAATAACACAGTCCAAGAAAAACAAAAGACAGATAGCATCCCTCATTTGTGGATGCTAGCACCAAATCCCCCAACTGAAAGACAAGCTGAAGAATGTTATTGTTATATCTCTTTCTATCTGAAAGTAACTGTGATATTATAAGGTCAATCTCTCTTTTTTTTTTTTTTTGACTTTTGAGACAGGGTCTCCCTGTAGCCCCAGCTGGCCTAGAACCATGCCCAGCTTGTAAGGTCAATGTCTTAATGAGCCTTAGAGTTAACTTACCACATACTTTCAGACATGGTAATTAATATTTGTGGGTGAAAAGTATATATCCATATTTTAGAGTAATATAAAATTAAAGGGAAAAATATGAACTCCTAAACATATATCTGAGTTAATATACAGTTTATTCCTGGAGGACATAACTCTGTTAAATGTATAACGTTTATATAGGCATATTTTGGAGCAATACAATAGGGAGGGAACCATAACAACATAGGGACTGTGTCAAAGAACGGACTGACATAGTTAAATTTTGACCAAAACAATGAACCTTTACAGAGAAAAACTTTAAAAAAGACTGAGAGAAAGTCAAAATACATGTATGGCAGAATGCATTATCTGGGGTGGTGTGGGGGGAAGGGAAGGGGGAATGTGTCTAAATGGAACTGAGACATGATGTGTGAAATACAGGAAACAATAAAAGTATTATAAAAAAGAAATTGCTATGCTAAGTGAAGTAATGCAGACTCAGAAAAACAATTTATGTATGTTTTCTCACATTTGTGGATCATAGCATGGAATCCTTATATGTGAGTATGTATCTCACATATAACAAGAATCAGATCCAGACAGGAAAATCCTTCCCTTGAGCTGTTGGCCAGGGTAGTTCCAGGGACTCCTCAAAATACACAGACTATTACCACAGCCCTGATTGTCTTCAGAAAACTTGAAGCTAAGATGATAAAGACAGGACATATTTTGGAGGCCAGGGATGCTAGCTCTCATAATTTTTAGAGTCTCAGAAAACAAATGGGGAATGTTTTCCTTCATTTGTGGATGATACCAAATCCCCCAGAAGAAAGTCACACTGAACAACATTATTATATATTTCTGTTTATCTGAAAGCAACTATGTTGCTATAATGTGAATCTCTCAAAAGGCTCTAGAATCCACCCACCACTTATTTTCAGACTCTGCAATTACTGTATATGGGTGGAGAGTATTTATCCATATTTTGGAGTAATATAAAATTAATGGAGAAAAATGTGAATTCCTAAGCATAAAGAAAGACTGAGACAAAGATGATGCAGGACAGTTATGGCAGAATGCATTATCTGGGCTGGGGTGGGGGGAAGGGAAAGGGAAATATACCTGAACTGAATTGAAAAATGATGTCTGAAATACACAAAACATCAAAAAAGCACAAAAAAAGAAAATAAATAAAAAAACCCCAAAACTTCACTATCCCAGGACTCAGTGAAAATTGGGGAAGAGGAGGCAGAAAGATTGTAAAGATCCAGGGAGGAGGAACATGACCATATGCAAATAGAATCATAAAGCTCCTTGAACCCTGCTGATACGAATGTACAACAGTGGTGTCAAAATGCACAATACTCATGCAAACCCAAGCAGACAAATCCCAGCATAAAACTGGAGAAATGGCTACAGGGAGACCCTGTCTTGAAAAGACCAAAAAAAAAAAAAAACCTGAGGAACTGGGTAGCAGAAGAAATATTGGCAGCTGATTACTGCTTTGTGAAAAAGAGCTGATGTTCTTAAAGTGAGGGATCCTGGGTAGGCTGACTAGACCTAAGTAGGGGAACTTGCACTGACGACAGTTCAGGGACACTAACTTGACCCAATAGGTATTAACACAAATGCCAGAGGGTATGAATTCCGGTGTGTGTGTGGGGGGGGGCTGTGGGGGTCTACCAATGGAAAAGGGGGTATTTAAGATTGAGATGCTTTGTACAAAATACACAAGAATTCAATAAATTTTTTTAAAGAAAAGATGCCAAAGCCTTATACTGCACTGGATAGGGAACCCTGACCCTGGCCCTGAGGGCGGGATGCCCATGAATTAATTCACTTAGATCCTCATAGCAGAGAGTAATTACAGAACAAACAGAAGGAGCATAGCATTATTTGAAGGGCAGTCGATGCATGTTTAAAGGACTGGGCAGGGCCAGGAGCATAGTGCACGGACACTGAAGCGGATATGTGCCAACATTTCCTCCTTGTGGATACTTCCTGAAATAAACAAACAAAACGATAGACATAGAAACAAGGACACAAATAAGCATACATTTGGAACTCAGGTTTTTTTTTTTTTTTTTTTTTTTTTTAGCACAAACACCGAGGCGGGAATGGGTAAGACAACGTAGCAGGGAAAAGCTTGCTACATCAGCCTCAACACTTGTGTTTGATCCTTGTAACCCATGTAAAGTTGGAAGAACTACTCTATAAAGTTGCTCTCTGATGTCCACATGCCAATATGTGCACTGTAGCTATTATGACTCACCGTCCCACTACTTCTACTAAGTGAATAAAATAAGTCTTTGAAAAAATAATACTCAGCACAAAACAGCACAGAGACGCTCCATGGAAATCAGCGAATAGATAGACTTTTAGTCAAATTAAAGGGTGTTCTCACGTATTTTGGAAATATCATCATCCATTTTTTTTCTCCCTGATTACTGGCAGCCATGTGACTATAGAATGGGAATTCACTTTGAATCACAAGCAAAAACAAAAAAAAAAAAAAAAAAGCAAACAAGAAGCTGGGTGTTGTGTTGTATAAATGTACTCTTTCACTTAATCTTTTCTTCTCTTGTTTCTTGGTCTTAACCACTAGAAGTAGAATCCTGGAACCAACCTCACGCATGCCTGGCAAGTGCTCTACCACTGAGCTCCATTTCCAGACATGTTTCTCCTTTCAGGACTCAGGAAAGCCATGTACACACTCTATTCTATTCTTTTTCTTCCAAACCCATACATTTCTTTCATGTTGAGTATTTCTCCTTATATAGCCAAGACTTCTTAAAGTTAAACAGACTTCAGTGTCCGGACCTTTATGAAGCTCTAGCCTCAAATCCAGCACGCACCCCCACCTCCCTGCCTTTTACTCTTCCTGGCTGGCTGCTCTTCCTTTAGCCACCTTCAGATACTGGAGTTCCCTGCTGTATATCTCAGCCTCATCATGGACTGCTAACTGTTACCCAACCTTTATTTTTGCTGAGAAACTTGTTCAGAATTCTAGTACGTGTACTTACCAGGCTCCTGAGAATCCTCACACAAATATCTCATGGGTATTTCCCACTTGATGTGTTCAAATTCTCGCATTTTTAAAATTCAAATTCTGGTTAATGCTTTTGTACTCCAATTGGTTATCCCAGGAAGAAATGTGTGAATTATCTTGCTACCCTTCTTTTCTTCATCCTCCTTTTCCAAATGCTTATTAAGTTCTGTGAATGCACCTTGTGAGCTTCTCTAAGATCTGTCTGTCTTCATTCCTGATGACTTGCTCTAGATCTTCATTATCTCTCTCATACACCCTTGCCATCACTTTCTTATGGGCCCCTTCTGTCAGGTCAGCTTCCTTCTAATCAGCCTGTATTTTGAGGGCAGTTTTTAAACTTCGTGCTTGATCATGTTACTCTTCCCTTTAGAAGAGTTCCTTTCCATTGCCCATAGGAAGTTTTTATATTGTTCACAGAACACATGAGCTCTCTTGTCTAGCCTCTGCTCAGGTCTCTAGTAGTGATAAGCTTTGCATGCATTTCTAGCTCTACTCATAGTAAAATGTTGGCAGTTGGTTCTGTTTCTATTTCTTCCCTTTTCTCTTTGGGCGATATTTTTCTAGCCTCTACTTTTACATTTATAATTCTAAAAATTCCATCTCCCTAGTCTTGCCTTCCATGTTAGAACAGCTGTGTGTACTGTCTACCTCTGTTATTTTGTGTCTTCATTTAATCTACTTCTCACATTAACCATGTTCTAATAGAAGCTCCCTATGTCCTCAAAAAATCCTGTTCCCCTCATAGCCTTCCCCATATCAAGATCTAACAACTTCATGTCTCTTCTGTCAAGAATAGACCTTGATACGTGTCTTTTCCCTTTGTCCCACATCAGAGTTAATGTGCAGATCTTGCCAACAGCATCATTAAAATGTATCCAAGGGGCTGGAGAGATGGCCTAGTGGTTAAGAGCGCCGACTGCTCTTGCAGAGGACCCGAGTTTGATCCCCAGCACCCATATGGTGGCTGAGAATCCGACAGCCTCTTCTGACCTCTGCAGCATTGCCCGACACGGGTGCCCAAACCTACATGCAGACAGTACATTCATACACATAAAATAAAATGTATCCAAGATCCAACCTACAAATATGTTTTAAAAAGTATTTTATCAGGATATATTACTTATACATAATAACAGGTTTCATTATGATATTTTCATACCTGTGTACAATGAATTTTGATCATATTCACCCCATTAACTTCTCTTATCAGCACCACTTTTACAGATCACCTACACATTCCTAGCCAGCCTTCATATTCCCAACTAGTCTCTCTTCTATTTTTATGTCTTTCTCTTTTTGGTGAGGCGATTAGATTGTGTGTGTGTGTGTGTGTGTGTGTGTGTGTGTGTGTGTGTGTGTGTGTATGTGTGCTGTGTTTGATTTTAACAATCTCATACTTGTATACAATGTACTGTGGTCACATTAATCCACATGAGCCCTCCATTATCATCCCCCTCCCACTCCTTCTGGCCCTCTTCTTGTTTCTAAGTAACCCCTTCTCCTAGGCATATGACCAACTCTTCCCTCCCCCCTCTGTGTGTGTGTATGTGTATGTGTGCACACCTTATGCAAGCATTCACAGCTGCTGTGTGTTCATGTCATATGAACTTCATTGGCCATATCATACACAAAAGATAGTGTTTCACTCCCAATCTGCTGACCCCCCCCAGTCCTTCCTGTCCCTCTTTTGCAAAAAAAAATAAAACAAAAAACATTTCCCTAGGACTTGGACAGGCTGCCCCAGATATCCTTTCAGGGTCAGATATTCTCGTCACCTTCTGAGTCTCTACATTGATCATTGCCAAATGACTTTCACAAAAGTGTTTTCTTACCAAGGCAGAGATATGAACTAGTACATAGGTGTAAACATAAATATTTAGAAAGGAATTTGACTACAAGTCCATTTAGAAACATATCAGTGGTATATACACCAGGATGGTCTGTGAATTCTCTAACCATAAGCTTTTGACTAGATTTACAATGCGAGACATATATTCCCTTCCATGGAACAGGCCTTAGATGATATCAGGAAAATAGCTGATTACTCCTGGATCATTTGTGCCATTGTGGCACCAGTGGGCGTATCTAACCAGGCATTTCAGTATATAAAATGTATTATACATATAGTATACATACTATATATATATATGTATTCTATATACTATATATAATATACTATATTATATATTCACTATATATAGTATGCAGGACTATGGCTGGATGCAATTATTGGTGACCTTTCTCCCCAAACAGAAATGTTCCATCTCAATTTCATCTTGATTTCTCTTTGTGGGGTTTCCTGCGTTTGAAGTATGCCACCATCTTTTTGCTAGTTTTCCTTCCACTTATTGACTGATCTTATACATATTCTGGTTTTCCTTCAGTCTGTTCTTACCAAACCAATTATTGTGATCTCATTAAAATACAAGCTGGATTATTTTCTGGTTCTGCTCAACCCCACAAACTCTTTATTCTACTCTGAAAACAACAATGTTACTTTCAATTGCTTTTAATTGAAATATTTTTATGTGAATGAGTGCTATGTAATTGCACCTATGCTGTGCAATGCCAGTGGCGACCAGAAGAAAGTGGCGGATCATCTGGAACTGGATGGAGTTACTTACCAATCTTAGCCACAATGTGGGTGCTGGGAATCGAACATGGTCTTCTGCAAGAACAGCCAGTGCTCTTAACCACTGAGCCATGTCTCCAGGATCCTTGCTTTTGCATTTTATGGGATATTTCTTTGCTGAATTCTCATTGAAAGGTTTATAGTCTGTGGTCCCAGGCCCAGAATTAATTAGATGGCTGTTTCTTTCTGCCTTCTAATTTTCACAGAACTCAACTCATTTATCAAATGCGTAATATTTTTATTACACCATTGTTATATAGAACAGATATTATTATTTAACTTTTAATATGCCTTACCATATCTGAATTATACTATATGGATAATGGAGGAGTCTATCTTACATTTTTTAATCCCTTACAGCTTGGTCTATAGTGAGAAATCCAGAAATGTTTATTCAAGTCATTGGTTACATTAACATTACATAATACATGTTGCTATGACATAGAATGGAATGGCAAAGCACTTTTTTGGTGTCCAGAGATCATATACTTTATTACTATATAAAGGTGAAATAGTTTTATGTGTATCTTATTAACCAAATCAACAGGCTGGTCTTGAAGAACTAAGCGTGAAATCAGCTCTTTGTCAATTTTGTTGTCAGAGCCCATGCAAATATTTCTTATTTGTAGCCAGATAAATTATATATCTCATTGAGATTAGATAGATACTCTACCCATGTAGACAGGTCCTTAGCATGTTGACTATTCATTCTTAACCTTTCAGATGTCATAGACTGTTGAATGATTTCATGAGAGCTCTGACCTGTCTCTGAAAATTCATGTAGAAAAAGCCACATTTGTTTCTAGGATTCAGAGGCTCTAGTTACCACTGTACCATTCATGGCTTTTCCAGTACTACATCCCAGTTTAAGGACAATACAACTCACGGGCTAGAATTTTTTTCTCTTCTTATTTTAAATGCTTGCATAATTTTAGATAACATATGTACCATATTTTTCCTCCCAATTTTCATCATTTCCTAAGACAGGAAAGTCTCTGACTGCCAGTTTAGCACACAGAGGGTGGACTGACCAAATCCCTTGGGCACTGTTTAAATTGAATATATAATCTCATCCAAGAGGAGAATTGAGTTATTAATAAATAAGTCAGTAACTTACCTCAGGAGTAGCCATGGCAAATTGAACTCAGTTAGATACTAGAGAATGTCAGCACAAAGGAAAATTAGTTTATCTGGACAAACGCTTCATTTGAAAGTGGATGCGGAGCCAGCCAGACTCTGGTCTACTTTTCTAACCTATAACAGCTCTTAGCATCAATCTCTCTTTATCCTATTATTAATTAAGCTAATCATCTCTTTCAAAGATTTTTTTTGTAAAAATTGATGGCATATTTTTAATGAAATTATAAATTCTGATCAATGTCCTAAAGTTACACAGAAAAAAAATACAGTTTGCATACACAGTAGTGATTTTAAAAATAGTTCTTTTTTTTTTACAAATCCATTTATTCCTAACAAAATTAATTAAAATAGATTTTAAGGCAGCAGAATCAAGTGTTTTAGGAATAGTTTCTCCTGGTGCTCTGACGTCCTAGAGGGCTTGGGGATGGTGACGGGGCCTGTACCCAGCCAGGGCTGCTTTCCTGGCTCTTCCCTAAAGAGTGACTTCTCACCCTTCTGCCTAGCTTGGCCAAGGCATGCTTATTAAATCCATCTCCTTGTCCTCCCCTGTCTCTTCCTCCCCTCTTCCCACTTTGCTCTTCCTCCCTTCCTCTTCCTCTTCATTACCCCTGATCACCACATCCTGGGCATCTAGCAGGAATCAGATGCTATGTAATTTTTCTTACCTTAGTTTTGCTGAAATGTGTAACTGGAAAATAAAATTGTACATATTTAAAGCTTAAAGATTTGATATAAATATACATTTTGAAATTATTAAAACAATCACACTAATTAAAACTTCTTTTACCATACACAAATGCTACTATGTTTTTATATAGTGTGAAAGCATGCAATCTGTTTTACCATATTTCAAGTCTGCATCGTTGTTGAATAGATCTACTGTGCTGTACACTTAGCTGTCCAGAAATTACTCCATTCCTGAACATCTGTATTCTTTAACTAACATCTCATCTTTCTCCAAGTTCTCAAATCTGTCAAAAAACCACTAATCTTTTCTTCGATTAGTTTAACTGTTTAAAATTCCTCATATAAGTGAGACTGTAAAGTTATCATCTTTTACTGTTTGACATATTTCATATAACATAACATCTTCCAGGTTTATGGTATTCCATTGTGTGTGAACATATATCACATATTTAACTATATATGATTATATATACATGATATAAAATTTATACTTTATGTAAAGAATCTTTGATAGCTTCTATTTTTCAAACCACATTGCATCTATACAGTCACCAATTGACTGATACCATCTTGTTTGTTGTAAAGAACGCTACAGTAATCATGGGAATGTAATAGCTCTCCAAGATACTTGTTTTACTCTTTTTGAGCTACAGCCAAGCATGGGTTATTGAATCATATGATAATCCTTGCCATTGCATCGGAATAGGGTTTGAATGTTTCATGTACAATATGGGTTGATTTATATTCTCACTACTTTTCTCCATGCACTTCTTTACTTCATGACTTCATCACACTTGTTATGGCTTTTCTTTTTAGTAATAAAGTCTTAAGAGTTTTTAGGTAGTGTCTTTCTTTAATGGATTGATTTGTGTGTCGTTTATGATTAGTGATATAAATATTGTTGTACCTCTTAATGTTTTCATTGGAAAACGATTTTTTTCAGTTCTTTGCCAACTTTTCATTAGGCTGTTTTTTATTTTATAATATTCTTGTTATTTAGTATGAATTCCATATATATCTTGAGTATTAACACTTTATTGAATATAAAGCTTACAAATATTCAAGCACTCACTGCTTGAAAGTAAGTGCACTCATGTCATGCAGGGTCCATAGAGGTCAGAAGAGGCCATTGAAGCCCCCATAACTCGAGTTATGGAGTTATGAACTTAACCGGGTCCTCTGAAAGAACAGCCAGTACTCTTTACTGTTGAGCCATCTCTCCAGCTATGATATACATTAAGTTTGTTGTATGCTTTTTCATTTTTACATTTGGTGCATGCATTTTTTACTCTTTTCAAAAGCTATTTTTATTAAAACTTTGGTTGTTATGGGTCTACTCTAATTCACTGCTTGTGGGAGAGAAACTATGGAAATCAGTGTGCGGAGATTCCTCAAAATGCTAAAAAACAGATCTACTGCATGATCCAGCTATACCACTTTTGGGCATATACCC
Organism: Rhizomys pruinosus; assembly: GCA_009823505.1. NCBI lineage: Eukaryota > Metazoa > Chordata > Mammalia > Rodentia > Spalacidae > Rhizomys > Rhizomys pruinosus. Next base: position 1,681,254 of record VZQC01011281.1, on the reverse strand, counting down.
AAAGGATTCTATATCTTACTACATAAATGTCTGTTTTTTCATGTTCATTTCTGTTCTATTCACAATAGCCAGGAAATATAAACAACCTGGATGTACATCAACAGATGACTAGATAATAAAAGTATGGTATATTTACACATTGGAGTATTTTTCCAGGTAAATATATGGAACTGGAAGCAATCATCATTATTGAGGTAACCTAGACCCAGAAAGGCAAATATTGCATATTTTCTATCATAAGTGGATGCTAGCTTTGATTCCTCAAATATACTTCTTTCAGTTAGAAAATCTATAAACTTCAGGAACCAGTAAAAGGCATGGTGAAGGGGCAAGGCTTCTTGGAAGGGGAGATAGAATACAATGATGGAAAAGAGGAAAAAGGAATAATGAAACAGGAATAATGAGGGTAGAGAATGGAGGGCAGCTCAGAGCAGGGAGTATGGGGTGGAATAACTAACACTAAAGGCCTTTAGAAAAAGTCATATGGAGACCTACCACTATGTAAGCTTCTTAAAGTGTCATAAAGTATATACATATCCAGTGTAAAAAGAGATTATAAGGAGTTATACTACATCAGGTGGAAATTTCTCCTACTAGGTATCTTAGGCTAGCAAAGCAAAACCCCAATATCAGGAACAGACTAATGCTTTTCAAGCTGTAGACCAGGGACTCCCATAGACCTTCAAAAATACTGGCCATTGCTCCTCCTCTTGGTTACTTCCAAGAACTTGATGGTAAGATCATATTACTAAATACCTCATACGTGAGTTGTAGAACAATCAAGCTGATACTTCAAGCTTCATCTTTAAAGTGCCGGAAGGTGCCATGCATACTACTGGAAGGGGAAATTACTCATCAACTTTGCCCAGATGTGAATCCAATGAGCAGCTATAGAAATAACTGGCTGCATAAGATATGCTCACTACTGCAATAGTGGTATGAATGTTACGGAAGTAACCATCTACTTTCTTATTGAACTTAAGGCCTATTTCACAACATGAAGCCCATACCTGACACTGATATCAGGCTAAAATTCTGTGGCTAGACAGATTACATGTCATAGGCAAGAGCCTATTATTATTATTCTGCTAAATTAGATAACTGTTAAACTGACTCCTAATGACTTATTGTTTTACCCATAGATAAATGTATCTCTCAGCACACAGCATAGAATCTTATTCATACAGTAGATGGTGATTGTATTAGTCACTTTTCTGTTGCTGTGATAAAACCACCATGAGCAAGGGAACTTAAAAAGGAAGAGTTTATTTGAGCTTACGATTGACAGTTCCAGGGAATCAGAGTCCATTGTGGTGGGAAGCATGGTGGCCGGGGCTGGAACAGCAAGCCTAGGGTCACATCTCACAATAAGCACAGGAAGCAGAGAGAGAGAGACTGGAGACTGCAAGGCTTGCTAAACTCACTAAGCCTGCCCCCAATTATGTACTTCCTCCAGCATGGCCACACCTTCTAAGACCTCCAAGAACAGTGCCACCAACTGGAGACAAAATGTCTGAATACAAAGCCTATGGGGGACACTATCATTCAAACCACCACAGTGATTAACACAGACACAACTGGCCAATGTGCGGAGAATAAGAGGCTTCAGACTGCTTATCTCTGAATAGGATGTTATATTATAATTATAACTCATGAGACTCAGGGATCATTGTGAAAGAATAGACATTCAGACAAACTGTCAAGAACCAGACATAGGGGATGACCAAAAGGAAAGATTTGTCTTCAGACAGCTGGTCAATTATTCAAATGAACTCACAAGAATGATGACAACATGCCCATATCCCACATAAGCCCAGCTAGACAAAAATCCCACCACAAACATTGGAAAGTGGGTAAGAATCTCCAACCCTACCTGAGGAACTACTAGTAACATATAGCTTCTGGGTGGGAAGATTCTTCTTAAATGGTATGATATTCATTAGGTTAACTAGCCTTCAAGGGATGGACCCCAAAATGAAGGGCATTTGAGAATACAAATTTGACATACAGGCCTTAAAATATGTGTACACACACACACACACACACACACACACACTAGATTACATGAAATGAAATTCAACTTGTAGTATTTAGAAGGGGTACAGAAATACGGGATGGTGTCAAATATTATCAAAATACATTATATGACATTTATAAAGTTCAATATTCAAAACCTTCTCCTACCTGCAACCATCTTACTATACCTCCACTTGATTTCATGTCCTTTATTAACATTTTTTCTCAGGCATACTGAGTCTAATTTGTGTCCCCAAATGCCACTGATTTGGGCCCATCTCTTGGAGCCTGATCAACCTACCCTGTGTCACACCCTTACTTTGTGTAAATCATCCAAAATATCATATTGAATATCAATCTGAAAGAGTTTTTGTTCTTTTTTGCCAGGGACATTAGCAGTTTTATGTATTACATTTATGCAAATTTATACTGAGATGATTCTTGGCTTGGTGTAAGGTATGGATTTAATTTATGTTGCATGTGGATATCAAATTTTGCCACTCACTATTGATACCTTTACTGAGATTAATTGAGTGTATTTGTGTCGGTTTATTTCTGGGCTTTTCTCTTTCATTCTGATCTGGGTTTATTTTATTTTTTTAAGTTTTAATTTTTTATTAAAATAGGGTCTCCCTATAGCCCCAGCTGGCCTGAAACTCACTCTGTAGACCAGGCTGGCCTTGAATTCACAGAGATCCGCCTGCCGCTGCCTCCCAAGTGCTGGGATTAAAGGTGGTTCTTAGCCACCATGTGGGTGCTGGGATTTGAACCTGGGTTCTCTACAAGAGCAGTCACGCTCCTAACCTCTGAGCCATCTCTCCAGCCCCTCAAGTTTTAATTTTTTACACTTATTTATTTAAAAATATTTGTATTGAGTTTTGTGTGTTTCATATAACAGATCTCAATGAAATTAAACCTCCTCCCCTATCTGCATCTCTAGTACCCCCAAAACTAGATTTCATGCCTTCTGTCATATGTTAAGTCCTTTCCCCTCAAGTTTTGTACCAAGAGGTTTCTCAGTGCTAGTTTATCCACGGGAGTCCAGTCAGCCTATCTAGAGTCACTCCCTTAAAAAAAAACACTACTTTCCCTAAGCCAATAGTAATCAGTTGCCAATAATTCTATGGCTGGAGTTGGGGTCTGCTTCCCATTTCCCTTGTTCTATGCTGAGTATTTATCTGAGTTGGCATGGGATTTGTGCAAGCTATCACAATTGTTGCAAGTTCATACAAGCAAGTTCTCAGTGCCATGAAAGCCTTTGTTTCCTAATTATCAGGCACCAACCCTGGCTCTTACAATCTTCTGCCCCCTCTTCCACAATTGTCTCTGAGCCATGGGTGGGGGTGGGTGAAGTTTAAAACAGGAGTCCTATCCAGGGACATGCACTGTCTTATTCTCTGAAACTTAGCCAGTTGTGAGCCTTCTGTGTGCATCACACTCTATAGTGTGAGGAAGCTGCACTGGAGAGAGTCGTAAGATGTGTTAGTATTCTCTTTACCCACCATTCTGCTATGCTCCATGAGCCTTGGGTGTAAAAGTTTCAGTGTAGATGGTTCGCTTAGGGCTAGGCATCACTTGGACATATATTAGCTGTATGTGATCAATTGTGAAACACTGCAATATCCTCTATATGTTGCGAAAGAACCTTCTTTAATCAGTGACGTATGGTATACTTGTCTACAAATATAAGGATACATATTGATATTTAGTAAGAAATTTCATTTGTCTAGTGATATGCCAGAGATAGGGTTTTCTGTAGAATCCATGACCTCTCCACTCATATTTAGTTGGCTATATTTACAGTGCTACTCATGAATTCACTCCCAATTGAGAGGGCTTTAAGTCCAAGTAGATAGCTGTTGGTTACCTCATAGATAAAAGTGCCACTACTGCACCAATAGAGACAGTTTTTTTGTGCCATTTGCGGTTATTATGCTTTAGAGCTAGGTTGGAATGTTGATTTTTCTCCCTTAGAATCTTGCATAGTATCCTCTATAACTATGAGAGCTAGTCTTTAGGGAGGAGGCTTCCACTCAGTTCAAGCTCCATTGCTACAAGTTCTGTGTCTGAAGTACATACTGTCTTCAGCGATAGGGTCCTACCTTCGAGTTTTGGTGGGTGATCAAGGGTCATATGAATAGCTTGTTTGATTGTGGGAGTCTGACAACTCTGGCCAACAACTCCAAGGAGGGTTTCTTCTTCCTACCACTGTATTCCTTTTTATATAGCCTTCAGGTATACACATGCACTCAAGTTCAGATCTTGTATGAGTGCTTTTCAGAGGGTTTTTGAATTAGAACATTTCATTCTAGCTTTTTATGCCACATAAGCTTTATTCTTCTTTCTATCTCCCTAACCTTCCGCTCCACTGTCCTATTTAAATACACCCATTTCCCCCTGATCATACCCATCCCCTATTATCACCTCCTCTTGAATTTGTTCTTCATCTTTATTCCATGATTTCTTGCATGTCCTTCCCTCATCCTTTCCCAGTTGAATACCACCATTTTCCCAATTTCCCCCCTTGGTAACACTTTTTCCACTATCCACCCCCCCCCAGGCTTTTGTTTCCTTTTATCTCTATGCTTCCTTTCCATTTTCATGGTTCCTGCAGTTACATCGAGTTATATACTCACATATAACAGATGGTGCTAAGACCCACAACAAGAGAGAACATATGTCATTTACTGTTATGAGTCTGGTATTTCACTTATTATAGCAGTTTCCAGTTCTATTCACTTACATACAAATTTGATCATTTCCACTTTCCTTACCACTGAGTAGCATTCCATTGTAAATGGACCATATTTTCATTATCCATTTCTCAGTTGAGGTATGTTTAGGTTGTTTCCATTTCTTAGATATTGAAGAACAGCAACAAACATTGAAGTATGTGTATCTCTATAGTAGGATAAGTACTTTGGACATATGTCAAGGAGTGATATAACCAGAGCATATGGTAGATTCAATTTTAATTAAGAGTCCTCAAAAACAATAAAATACCTAGGAACAAACCTAACCAAATACACCAAAGATCCCTACAACAAAAATTTTAAACCCTTAAAGAAAGAAATTGAAGAAGACATCAGAATATGGAAAAACCTCCCATGATCATAGATTGGGAAAACTAACATAGTAAAAATGTCCATTCTACCCAAACTCTTGTATAGATTTAACGCAATCCCAATTAAAATCTCCAAGAGTTTCTTCACAGGCTTGGGAAAAAAGGTCTTAATTTCATTTGGAAAAACAAAAGACGCTGAATAGCCAAAGCAACCCTGAGTGAAAAGAGCAACACAGGGGGGGATCTCTATACCAGACTTCAAACTATACTACAGGGCTATAGCATAAAAACAGCCTGGTACTGCTAGAAAAATAGACCTATTGATCCATGGAACAAAACTGAAGATCCAAACTTGAGCACATACAATTTCAGCCATCTCATATTTGACAAAGGGGCCAAGAACACACAATGGAGGAAAGACAGCATCTTCAGCAAGTGGTGTTGTCGAAACTGGATCACCACTTGTAGAATGAAATTAAACCCCCTACCTCTTGCCCTGTACAAAAGTCAACTCCAGATGGATTAAAGACCTCAACGTGAAACCCCAAACTCTGAAGATGATAGAAGAAAAAATTGACAGCTGCCTACAAGACATAGGCTTAGGAAAAGACTTCCTAAATCAGACAACAGCTGCACAAGAATTAAGGTCGACAATTGACAAATGGGACCTCATTAAACTCAACAGCTTCTGTACATCAAAAGAAACAATCAAGGAAGTGAAGAGAAAACCCACAGAGTGGGAGGAAACCTTCACTGCAGAAACATCTGACAAAGCATTGATTTCCAGAATAGAAAAAACTACTCATAAAACAAAGAAAAAAGTAAACAAATGACTCAATAGATGGAGCAAAGAGCTGAACAGAGATTTCACAAGTGATGAATTAGAGATGGCCGAGGAACAACTTAAGAAGTGTTCAACATCAGTAATCATTAAGGAAATGCAAATCAAAACCACTCTAAGATATCTTACTGGCTAGGATCAAGAAAACAAATGATGCCAAGTGCTGGAGGTGTGGGGAAAGGGGAACACTCATCCACTGCTGGTGGGAATGTAACTCGTACAGCCACTATGGAAAGCAGTGTGGAGAACCCTTGGAAGACTTGGAATGAACTTGCCACCTGACCCAGCTATACCACTCTTGGGTATGTACCCACAAGACTCATCTTACCGCAGAGATACATGCACAGCCATGTTTATTGCAGCTCTCTTCACAATAACAAGGAGCTGGAACCAATCCAAGTGCCCCTCAACTGATGAGTGGATAGAGAAAATGTGGTACATCTACACAATGGAGTTCTATGCAGCAGTAAAGAAAGATGACAACATGAACTTTTTTAGGTAAATGGATGGAACTAGAAGATATTATGTTAAGTGAAGTAACACAGTCCTAGAAGCACAAACAATGAAAGGTATCCCTCATCTGTGGATGCTAGTGCCAATTACCTAGTAGTAAGTATTTCTTGTGCAATGCTCCTTGAGCTTTGGTCCAAGTAATTGAGAGTGGCCCATATTGGAAAGAACAACAACAATGACGATGACAACAACAACAACAACAACAGCAGCAGAAATGACTGCATCAAAGAACTGACTGAAACAGTGAACTTCTGCTCGAAACAGTCAATTTCTGTATCGAGAATTTTGTGAAAGAGTGAGAAAAAGATGAAAAACATGTTTGGCAGAATGCATGAGCTTTGGTGGGGTGGGGAGCTAGGGAGGGGGAGCACGGGACTGGATTTGATTTTTAACATAATCTTCTACAAATATATATATATATATATATATAGTATATATCTATATATATATACAAAAAAAAAATAAATAAAGAGTCCACCACACTGCTTTACATAGTGATTGCATGAGTCTGCTTTCTCACCAAGCAGTGAAAGAGCATTCCCCTTTCTTCACATTTTTTGTTCTTTATATTTTTAATTTATTTTTTTATTATTTGTTTCTTTCATTTTTTCATTTTTTCTTTTTTTTTTTTTTTTTTTTTTTTTTTTTTTTTTTTTTTTTTTTTTTTTTTTAGTTCAAGCATCCTTCATGTTAAACCAATTTGCCAGCAGTTGTGCCCAAACCCACACAGCCCAAGGGTCCCACCATCCAGCTGGGGGGCTTATATGTACAATCAAGTTGGTCAAATGAGTGTTCAGTCTATATTGCTGTAGTTTCACCATTCACCCCAATTGCAGCCCTTACATTCTACCATGCCTCCTCTTCTGCAGATTGTTCCCTAGGCTTAGAAAAGGGGCACAGGTGGATGAGAAGCAAAACAGTCTACTTTCTCTGGAGATGTCGTGTTGGACTCTGATCAGTTCTGCCTGTTTCCTTTCATGGGCTGACAGTTTGTCCAGGAATAACCTTTCAATCTTGCTAATGAAGCATAAGCAATTAGATATATAGGTATTTAAACAGTACTAATTATTATGGTAGGTTACTTTGGTATAGACACAGATGTTTGGATGGTATGCTAATCCATGAATTATGTTTCTTTTGTAAAAGATGATAAGGTCTTACTGTGGCTTATAACATCTCCTAACCATTAGAGGATGTAAGCTTGTGGCATCAGCCATGAGTTATTCCTCCAAGGAGAGAGCTAATAGCCAATTAGATTTGGGATATACAGACATATGACTGCCTCTGCTGCACAGTATTTCCAGGCAGGTGAGGTGTAGCTGATGCTGATGGAGGAGTCTTGCTTGACTCAAGGAGACCAATTTTTGCTCTATTGGTTTAGTGGCCTTTGCTAACACTCTCTGGCATTCCAGACACCAACTGTATACTTGCATGTGTGGTCTCAATACATCTTTCCCATGCTTACATCAGGTCTTCAACAGCAGGGCCTTACTGCCTCTCTTCTTGCCGGTATTCCAGTTTACAGGCAAGAAGCCTTTACCTTTTGGTCGGGCTTGGATTCCCTGGCCAACATCTCCTTGTCAGAATAATCCATTGCTGATATAAGATCTCTCCTGTATTAATATATTTTGCTTAAATGCACAGCCTAAAGAGACTTTAGTCTCTTTATTTGGTTCTGAATAGAGAATAATCCTTTTCACAGTTCCTATGTCTACTAGTCAATTAAAGAAAGCAGTTTTACTGGTTTTATAAGAGATTACCCCTATAACAGTCGGCTCTAATTTACAGTTATAGAATGACTTCATTACCATCATTTTTTTCTTTGTTCTATGAAAAAGAGGTAAGAAAGTCTCTCATATTGTAACTGTATGGCACCTAGAAGGTAAGGTTCATTAGGACTCATTATAAACAGTTGTTACAAATAGGATCCACAGAGATGTTTGATGCCTGTAGCAGTCTGAGGTTTTTCTTCCTTTTAGTGTTTAGATGGGCCAACTTCTCTGCTGGTATTTCTTGGTACATCCTACACAATGCAAGGCTGTATCTTTTCTTTCTCTGCCATTAAGTTGGTGACTTTTTGACCTATGGGAGCATACAAATCTTTTCCCATAGTTAGTTTTAAGATTAAATTGAAAAATTTTTGACAAAAAGGTTTAATATATAACTGTATTCTCCCTTTTTTATTGCATTAATTTCCAGAGTATACAAACTACTCAAAAAACAAAGAAGAAAACAAATGAATTACTCAAGAGATGGAGCAAAGAACTGAATAGAGACTTCACAGAGGAGGAGTTAGAGACAGCCGAGAAACATCTTAAAAACTGTTCAACATCACTAATAATTAGGGAAATGCAAATTAAGACCACTTTAAGATATCATCTCATTCCAATAAGACTGGCCAGGATCAAGAAAACAAATGATAACAAGTGCTGGAGAGGTTGTGGGGAAAAGGGAACACTCATACAATGCAGGTGGGAATGTAAACTAGTACAGCCACTATGGAAAGCAGTGTGGAGAACCCTTGGAAGACTTGGAATGAACTTGCCACCTGACCCAGCAATACCACTCCTGGGTATATACCCACAAGACTCATCTTACTGCAGAAATACATGCACAGTTATATTTATTGCAGCTCTGTTCACAATAGCAAAAAGCTGGAATTAACCCAAATGCCCCTCAATTGATGAGTGGATAGAGAAAATGTGGTACATGTACACAATGGAGTTCTATGCAGCAGTAAAGAAAGACAATGTCATGAACTTTGCAGGTAAATGGATGGAGCTAGAAGATGTTATCTTAACTGAAGTAACACAGTCCCAGAAAAACAAATGACAAATGGTACCCCTCATCTGTGGATGCTAGCGTCAATAACCCAGTTGTAAATATTTCTTGTGGAGAGGGATGCATACTAAAAGAACAACAACAACAGAAAAACTGCATCAGAAAACTTACTGAAATGGTGAATCGGGAGGAGAAGGAGAGGGACACAGGTGTATATTCTATTAATGCATATTTATTTGACATGAGTCAAAAAGTATCCAATTTCGCCCAAAATCTATCTACAAATTACATGGTATTTTAGGACTTAGTAACAGTAAAAATTTATATATTGAACAACATTGCTTTGAATATTTTAATATAAACAGTAATACATCTAAGTTAATTGGAAACATAAATTGTTGTTTTCCACATCTGTTTTACTTAAAATCTGTATAACAATAACTTTGGGATTGGCATATACAAATGTTCTTTATAATTTTTGTGTTATACAGCATCCCAAATTAACAACATACAGTCACCCAAAACAGCTTGGATAAATATAATGAAATTCACACCTTGATCCCTGCCTATAGGTATGTGTACTACAACTGGCTTTTTGAGACTCATGGGTCAAAAAATAAAAACCTAAAATATTTGTTTATTTTTAATGGCTTCTATAATATAAGAGCACAGTCATTTTCAGATCACATTAACGTTGCTCAGTTTGCCATACAATTAGGTAATTAGTGCTAGCATCCACAGATGAGGCATACCATTCATCGTTTGTTTTTCTGGGACTGTGTTACTTCACTCAGCATGATATCCTATAGCTCCATCCATTTACCTGCAGAGTTCATGATGTCATCTTTCTTTACTACTGCATAGAACTCCATTGTGTAGATATACCACATTTTCTCTATCCACTCATTAGTTGAGGGACACTTGGGTTGGTTCCAGCTCCTTGCTATTGTGAAGAGAGCTGCAATAAACATAGCTGTGCATGTACCTCTGTGGTAAGATGAGTCTTGTGGGTACATACCCAGGAGTGGTATGGCTGGGTCAGGTGGCAAGTTCATTCCAAGTCTTTCCATGGTGGCTGTATGAGTTTACATTCCCACCAGCAGTGAATGAGTGATGCCTTTCCCCACAACCTCTCCAGCACTTTGTATCATTTGTTTTCTTGATCCTAGCGTCTTATTGGAGTGAGATGATGTCTTAAAGTGGTTTTAATTTGCTTTTCCTTAATGGTTAGCAACATTGAGCAATTTTAAAGCTGTTTCTCAGCCATCTCTAATTCCTCACTTGTGAAGTCTTTGTTCAGCTCTTTGCTCTATCTTTTGAGTGGGTCATTTGTTTTCTTTCTTTTTTGTTTTTTGAGTAGTTTACATATTCTGCAAATCTATGCATTGTCAGATGTATCCGCGGTAAAGGTTTCCTAGCACTCTGTGGGTTTTCTCTTCACTTTCTTGATTGTTTCTTTTGATGTACAGAAGCTTTTGAGTTTAATGAATTCCCATTTGTCAATTGTTGACCTTAATTCTTGTGCAGTTGCTGTCTGATTAAGGAATTCTTTTCCTATGCCTATGTCTTGCAGTCTGCTGCCAACTTTTTCTTCTATTGCCTTCAGAGTTTTGGGTTTCATGTTGAGGTCTTTCATCCATCTGGAGTTGACTTTTGCACTGAGTGAGAGGTAGGGGGTTTAATTTCATTCTTCTACAAGTGGTGATCCAGTTTTGCCAACACCACTTGCTGAAGATGCTGTCTTTCCTCCATTGTATCTTCTTGGCACTCTTGTCAAATATGAGGTGGCTGAAATTGTATGTGTTCAAGTTTGGATCTCCAGTTTTGTTCCATTGGTCAACAGGTTTGTTTTTGTGACAGTACTAAACTGGTTTTATGATTATAGCTCTGTAGTTTAGTTTGAAGTATGGCATAGAGATCCCACCTGTATTGCTCCTTTCACTCAGGGTTGCTTTGGCTATTCGGGGTCTTTTGTTTTTTCAAATAAATTAAGGACTTTTTTCCAAGCCTGTGAAGAAACTCTTGGGGATTTTAATTGGGATTGCATTAAATCTGTACAAGAGTTTGGGTAGAATGGACATTTTTACTATATTAATTTTCCCAATCCATGAGCATGGGAGGTTTTTCCATGTTCTGACGACTTCTTCAATTTCCTCTTCAGGGGTTTAAAATTTTTGTTGTAGAGATCCTTGGTGTCTTTGGTTAGGTTTGTTCCTAGGTATCTTATTGTTTTTGAGGCTATTGTGAGTGGGAAGGTCTCCTTGTATTCCTTCTTCAGTTGCTTATTGTTGGTGTAAAGAAAAGCTACTGACTTTTCTAGGTTAATTTTGTGTCCTGCAACTTTACTGAAGCTGTCAATAATTTCTAGGAGTTTTCTGGCATCCCTTAAATCAACGATCATATCATCAGCAGAAAGGGATAGCTTGACTTCCTCTTTTCCAATTAGTACTCCTTTAATTTCCTTTTCTTCCCTTATTGCCCTAGCAAGTGTTTCAAGCACTATATTGAAGAGGAGCGTTGACAGAGGGCAGCCTTGCCAAGTTCCTACCTTCAAAGGGAATGGTTCTGTCATTTCCCCATTTAGGATGATAGTGGCTGTGGGTTTCCTGTATATAGCTTTGATTACATTGTGGAATGATCCCTCCAATCCAATTACCTCTAGGATTTTAAGCATGAAGTGATGCTGGATTTTGTCAAAGGCTTTTTCTGTGTCAATTGAGAGGATCTTGTAGCTTTTGTCTTTCAGTCCATTTATATGTTTTATCATATTTATTGATTTTTGTATGTTGAACCATCCCTGCATCTCTGGTATGAATCCAGCTTGAGCATGATGGATGATTTTCTTGATGTCGGTCTGTATGCAATTTTCAAGTATTTTGTTGAGAATTTTTGCATCTGTGTTCATTAATGAGATGGGTCTATAGTTCTCATTTTTGGATGTATCTTTGCCTGGTTTTGGTATTAGAGTGATGCTGACCTCAGAGAAGGAATTTGGGAGAATTCCCTCTGTTTGTGTATTAGTCAGGGTTCTTTCAATAAACAGAAGCAACAGGACGAACATATAGCTATATACAATTTATTGATTTGCTCACGTGACAGAGCTCAAGTAGTCCAACAGTCGCCGCACTGCACTGGAGAGGCTGAGAATCCAGGGAACTGCTCAGTCTGCAAGGCTGGATGTCTCAGTAGTCCCAATCTGGTGCTGAAGGCCCAATGGATTCCAGGAAATCTGCCAGTCTCAGTACATACTGGGATCCATAGGGTTGATCACAGCAGCAAGAAAAAAATCACCAGTGAGAGAGAGGCAAGCTGCAGGAGAAAAGGGACCAGCTCCCTCTGCCATGGCCTTTTATACTGCCTGCCAGCCGAAGGTAATGCCCACATTTGGGGTGGGCCATCCAGGTTGAGGTGGTCCAATCCGAAGATCCTTTTTGTGTTATTTGTTCCTTAGTCCAGTCAAGTTGTCACCCAGGATTAACCATCACAAGTCCACCCCTTGTCAACTTGACAGCCAATAAGTAGCCTCTCCTTATGTTATGCTTAAATGTCAATTGCAAGCAATGGCAAGGTCATAATTCCACCTAACATGTTATAAGTGTCTCATGTGCAATAGCAAAGCATTATATCTTAGAGTAGGTGGTAATATCCTTGAGGAACACTTAGTCCTTCAGTATCTAATAACCTAAATATCACAACACTTAACACTTATCTCAGTTGCACATTTAAAAGGGAACAACACAAGTATCTGCTTAATATATATATTATATCTATATATATATATAATATATATATATATGCACATTCTTAACAAATAGGACAAAAGTTAGTATCAATTATAATCCACATTTCTACAACTCGTCCCATGGCCTCAGCAGATATTTATGACTACCTTCTTCTACTACCCATTCTGTATTTCCTCCACCAGCAGCAAGCACCTCTGCAGGTCTTGGCTCTTTCCCTGGAGTGACCCATACCTTCATCCCTAAAGGGTCTGGGCCATTTTTTGTCCTGTCTGGTTTGGGTTGTTGGAGTTTCCCATTGACCTTAATCATAGGACATGGTAGCACCAGAAGGCGCCCTACAGCATCTTCTGCCTTCCAAACATAATCTTCCTTGCCCACATTGTGGAGAAAAAGTCCAATTTCCTCCTGGTAGTCTGGAACAATCACTCCTCCTACTACTGTTATTCCCTTTATCCTGTTGGCTTAAGGGCAGTAGAAGCCCAAAATGGCCAGGGGAAAGTCTTATCTTCCAGTTCAATGGAACGTTTACTGTATATCCTGGCAAAAGCATTCCCCCCTTTGGAGCCAAAACATCTAGCCAGCAGAAACAAGGTCGTTGAGTACAGGAAGCAAAATTTTCCTACTGGGTTACTAGGGGTGATAGTGAGCGGAATCATTCCCTTCCACCCTTGGTTCCTGGACCCATGAATTCTGGCTATAGGAGAAACAGTACCATATAGTGGGCGCTTATTCAAAGCATTTACTGTCTGCTGGAGAACCTTGTCCCAGCCCTCGAGGGTATTGCTAAATAATTTGTGCTGTAACTGTGTCTTCAAGAGGTTATTCCATCGTTCTATCAAGCCAGCTACTTCTGGGTGGTGGGGAACATGGTAAGACCAGTGGATACCATAACCATGGGCCCACTGTCGACTTCTTTGGCTGTGAGTGATTTCCTTGGTCAGAAGGATGCTGTGAGGAATACCATGAGGTGGTGGATAAGGCATTCTGTAAGTCCCTGGATGGTAGCTTTGGCAGAAGCATTACGCGCAGGAAAGGGAATCCATAACCAGAATAAGTATCTATTCCTGTAAGGACAAAACGCTGTCCCCTCCATGATGGAAGTGGTTCAATGTAGTCAACCTGCCACCAGGTTGCTGGCTGGTCACCCCAGGGGAATAGCACATATTGGGGGCTCAATGTTGGCAAATCTGGCACTCAGCCGCAGCGTGTAGTTAGATCAGCCTTGGTGAGTGGAAGTCCATGCTGCGAGCCCATGCATAACCTCCATCTTGCACACCATGACCACTTTGTTCATGGGCCCATTGAGCAACAACAGGGATAGCTGGAGAAAGAGGCTGACTATCCACAGAACGAGTCATCCAATCTACTTGATTATGAAACTCATAACCTCTGCTGAGATACCTTTTGATGAGCATTTACATGAGCACAATTTATCTTCACATCCTTTGACCTTCAGAGAGCTCTATCCACATACTTCTTCCCCCAACTGTCTTTCTCACCAATTTTCCATCAGTCATCTCCTTCCAAGTCCCTGACCATCCAGCCAAACCATTGGCTACAGCCCATGAATCAGTATATAATTGAACCTCTGGCCATTTCTCCTTCCAGGCAAAATGCACAACCATGTGCACTGCCCGAAGTTCTGCCACTGTGAAGACTTCCTTCACCAGTGTCCTTTAGGGTTGTTTTCAGAAATAGGCTGTAATGCTGCGCAGCTGTCCACCTCTGGGTGGTGTCTGCATAGCATGCAGAACCATCAGTAAACCAGGCCCTCGTCTTCTCTTCCTTGGTCAACTGATCATATGGCAAACCCCATGAAGCCATAGGTGCATGCTTAAGCACAGGAGGCATTGTAAACAGGAGTGGAACCATAGGCATTTGGGCAACTTCTTCATGTAGCTTGCTTGTGCCTTCAGGGCCTGCCGGCCTGTCACGTATGTACCACTTCCATTTGATAATGGACTGTTGTGCGACACGTCCTATATTTATGGTCATGGTTGGTCAGATAACACCCAGCTCGTGATGGGTAGCTCAGGTCGCATGTGACTTGGTGGCCCATTGTCAAAGTTCAGTTTCCACTAAGGCCCAATAGCAGGCTAAGAGCTGTCTCTCAAAGGAGAATAGTTGTTTGCAGATGAACAGGTAGAGCCTTTACTCAAATACCAATGGCTCTCTGCTGTGATTCCCCTAGGGAGATCCTGCCACAGACTCCAGACAGCTCTCTATCTGCACTGATACCTCAAGCACCATTGGGTCTGTGGATCATATGGCCCTAGGGGCAGAGCAGCCTGCACTGCAGCCTGGACCTGTGTGAAGAGCCTTTTCCTGTCAAGCCACCACTCAAGAGTGTGCTGCTTCCGAGTCACCTGATATATGGGTTGTAGTAACACACCCAGATTAGGAATGTGCTGACCTCCAGAATGCCAAAAAGGCCCACAAACGTGTGCTTCTTTCTTGGTGGGGGAGGGGCCCATGTGCAACACCTTATTCTTTACCTTAGAAGGAATGTCTCTGCGATGCTCCACACCACTGAATTCTCTTACGAAAAATTTCACCGAGGTAGATGGCCCTTGAATTTTAGTTGGATTATTTCCCATCCTCTCATGGGCATATGCTTTACCAACAAGTCTAGACTAGCTGCTACCTCCTGTTCACTGGGTCCAATCAGCATAACATCATCAATATAGTGGACCAATGTGATATTTTGTGGAAGAGTCAGGTGATCAAGATCCCTTCTAACTAAGTTATGGCACAAGGCTGGAGAGTTAACATACCCTTGAGGTAAGACAGTAAAGGTATACTGTTGGCCTTGCCAGGTGAAAGCAAATTGCTTCTGATGGTTCTTATGAACCAGTATTGAGAAGAAAGCATTTGCCAGATAAATACCTGCATACCAGATACAAGGAGACATATAATATGCTCAAGTAAGGACACCACATCTGGTCAGCGGCTGCAATTGGTGTCAACTACTTGTTGAGTTTTCGTAGTCAACTGTCATTCTCCATGATCCATCTGTCTTTTGCATAGGCCAAATTGGAGAGTTAAATGGAGATGTGGTAGGAATCACCACCCCTGCATCTTTCAAATCCTTGATGATGGAACTAATTCCTGCAATCCCTCCAGGGATACAATACTGTTTTTGGTTCACTATTTTCTCTGGTAGAGGCAACACCAATGGTTTCCATTTGGCCTTTCCAACCATAATAGCCCTCACTCCACAGGTCAGGGAACCAATGTGGGGATTCTGCTGTGATTATATCTATCCCAATTATAATTCTGGGACTGGGGAAATACCACAGGATGAGTTCTGGGACCACTGGGCTACTGTGAGTCAGACTTCAGCCAAAACTCCATTTATCACCTGACCTCCATAGCCCCTACTTTAACCAGAGGGCCACAAGTGCTTTTTAGGGTCTCCTGGGATCTGTGTCAACTCAGAACTAGTATCCAATAGGCCTTGAAAAGTCTGATTATTTCCTTTTCCCCGATGTACAGTTACCCTAGTAGTAAGAGGCCTCAGGTCCCTCTGGGGAAGGACAGGAGAAGGCAAACAGCATAACTCTTTGGTATTGTGACAAGGTCCTTCCTCATTGGAACCTGGCTACCCCTTCATTCAAGGCATTCTGGGTCTGTGAACTGTCTCAAGTCTGGAAACTGATTAACTGGATGGGATTTGCTACTGCTGAAATCTGATGTTAACTTCCTGTCATTTGTTCTAGAGCTTTTCTGCTTATACAGATCAAATAAAAACTTATCAAATAAAAACTTCTTGTTTATTTGGTTCCTGGGAATGCCATGATTAATTAGCCAATTCCAAAGATCATTTCGGGTCATGCCATTATAGGCATTGTTTTGCCTTTGCCACCCATTATGATAACTATGATAACTATGCTCATCTGGCCTTCTGCGATTCAGTGCTGCCACCTGACGCCTACCCTGAGGTCCTGTTAAACCTATTACATGTACATTTAATTTATGCAAGCGAGCCACAACTTCTCTAACTGTAAGATCTGGCATAAGAAATAGAGCAAAAACAAAGCTCTTCAAATGTTCTGGTGTCTCTCTTAGTACTTTCCATCTTATAAATTCAGTGAATGGCATGTCCTCTGGGTCCTCATATTGTGGAGAATATGGTTTTACACTTCGAATCCACTCGAGCATGCCCATCTGCCTGACCCTCACAATCCCTTCATCACTACTAAGCCATGGAATATCAGGCATCTCTAACTTGCTGTTAGTAGGCCATGTTTTAATAAATAAATCAGCCAACCATTCAAATAAACTTTTAACACATTTTTTAACTGCTCAAGCTTCCATGTTAAACCTAGAATCTCTACTCAGTGGACTCATATTGATAAACTCAGTCTGATACAATTTTATTTTCCTTTTACCATTATCCCACACCCTTAAAATCCATTCCCACACATATTCCTTAGGCTTCTACCAGAATGAGTCAAAATTTCTTTAGTGGTGTAGTGCACTTCCTCATGGACCACACTTTCTATCTCACCTTTAGTGGCTTGCTTAGATTTCAAGGTCTACAGGCAACAATTGTTGGGCCCTAAGGGACATTAGCTCCCACTGAGAGGGGGGGATTAGTTTCCTCAGGCAAGGGTAGGGAGGAGGGATCTGCAGGGTGTGGATTCTCTGCTGAGGGTGGGGAGATTAATTCCTCAGATAAAGAAAATCCCTCAGAATCCAAGGGTTCAAAATCCTCATCATCGTGGTTCTCCCACATATCTCCATCCCAAGTTTCAGGGTTCCACCCTTTCCCCACCAGTGCTCTCACTTTAACTGCTGACACTCTTCGTGGCTGGGAATTAAATTTGCATTATAAATCAGCCAAACGTATAATAAGGGCTCCAGCTTGATTTTCTGCCACTTTAGCTCTTTGGCTGCCAGAGAGAAGATTCTCTTCCAAGAGCACACTTGGAAACCTTTAAACTGTTGTTTCGAATCCGGAGCTGGTCATTTTTATCACTGAACTCCTTATTTTTCTCTATCACTTTATCCAGAGATGCTAGGAGCAACAAGGCAACATCATTATTTTCCTTATTTTTCCACAATTTCTCAAACGTTTTATATATAGAGTCGCTAAAGTCCTTGCTCCTCACAAGAGGTGAGTCAAATGGATCTATCTTCATAATTACATCAAATAGTCTGCACCAAGGATTATCATTCCTCTTCATGCCACCAGGAGTACCTTCAGTAACTCTAGGCTTCATTGGATTGGAGAGCTGGCTCCAGAAACTACCAAGCCCACTAAAGAAATTCCTCCTTTCAATTCTGTTTCTCTAGAACCACTCCTGGTACCAAAATCTGTATTAGTCAGGGTTCTCTAAAGAAACAAGCAACAGGATGAATATATAGCTGTATACAATTTATTGATTTACTCACGTGACAGAGCTCAAGTAGTCCAACAATAGCCATGCCGCACTGAAGAGTCCAGGCAACTGCTCAGTGTGCAAGGCTGGATGTCTCAGTAGTCCCAATCTGGTGCTGAAGGCCCAATGGATTCCAAGAGATCTGCTGGTCTCAGTACACACTGGGATCCGAAGGGTTGATCACAGCAGCAAGGCAAACTCACCAATGAGAGAGAGGCAAGCCACAGGAAAAAAGGGACCAGCTCCCTCTGCCATGGCCTTTAATACTGCCTGCCCGCAGAAGGTAACACCCACATTTGGGGTGGGCCATCTGGGTTGAGGTGATCCAGTCCAAAGATCCTTTTTCTCTTATTTGTTCCTTAGTCCAGTCAAGTTGACACCCAGTATTAACCATCCTTCTAAGCAATTTGAGTAATAATGGTTGTAAGTCTTTTTGAAATGTTTTATAGAATTCTGCCATGAAACCATATGGGGCTGGGCTTTTTTTAGTTGGGAAGTTTCTTATTACATCTTCAGTTTCCTCATATATTATGGGTCTGTTTAAGCTGTCGATCTCTTCTTGGTTGAGCTTTGGTGATTCCCAGTATTTCAGATATTCATCCATTTCTTCTAGGTTTTCAAACTTAGTAGAGTATAGGTTTTTGAAGTATTCCCATATGATTGTTTGGATCTTTTCACAATGTCTGTTGTGATATTTCCCCTTTCATCACAGATTGTACTGATTTGGAGTTATCCCTTCTTTCTTTTGGCTAACTGGGCTAGAGGTCTGTCTATCTTGTTTATTCTCTCAAAGAACCAACTTTTAGGTTTTTAATTGATTTTGGGTTTTTTTTTGTCTCTATTTGATTGATTTCTGCTGTGATTTTTGTAATTTCTCCTTGTCTGTTGCATTTAGGGTTCATCTGTTGTTGTCTCTCAAGTGTTTTTAGCTGCAGTGTTAGATCGTTTTTGTTCTTTCTGTTTTTCTAATACTGGCACCCAGGGCTATAAATGTAAGTCTTAGGACTGCTTTTAAAGTATCCCATAGGTTTTGTTGTGTTGTATTATCATTGTCATTCACTTCCAGGAATGCTTTTATTTCTTTCTTTATCTCTTCCTTGACCCATTCATTATTCAGGAGTGTGTTATTTCATCTTCACGTGTTCTGTGTTCTTGTATATAGTAGGGCTTATCCTGTTGTTGATAATGACCTTTATTGAGCTGTGGTCTGATAGAATGCATGAAATTATTTCAATCTTTTTGTATTTGTGGAGGTTTCTTCTGTGTCCCAGTATGTGGTGAATTTTGGAGAATGTTCCACGGGGTGCTGAGTAGAAAGTGTAGTCTCTGGTATTGGGGTGGAATATTTGGTAGATGTCTCTGAGGTCCTTTTGGTGTATCATATCATTTAGTTAGGATTTCTTTCTGTTTATTCATTTATTCCTTATCTGGTTAAGCTGTCCAAAGGTCTCAGTGGGGTATTGAAGTCCCCTACTATGAGTGTACTGGGGTTAATCTGTTCTTCACATTTTTTAACCATTTGGTGACTTTCGTAAACTTTATCTTAGCCAGTCTGACTGGGGTAGGATGAAATAATAATCTACTAAGGATGTTGAACACAATCTAAGGTACTTCTTAGCAATCTTTATTTCTTCTTTTGAGAACTCTCTTCAGATCCATAGTTCATCTTTTAACATTTATTGATTTTCTTAATTCTTTGATTTTGAGTTCTTTTGCATTCTGAACATCAATCCTCCATTATATGTGTCACTCATAAATATTTTCTTCCATTTTGTGGGTTTTCTCTTCACTCCTTTGGTTGATTCTTTTGCTGTGCAGGAACTTTATAGTTTAATGAGTTCCCATTTTTTAATTGTTGACCTTAATTCCTGAGCAAATGATGCTCAGGAATTTTGAAAGTGCTTCCTGCATCTACATCTTGTTGGGTACTACCCATGTTTTCATCTAACAGTATCATTTCAGGTTTCATGTTGAAGTCTTTGGTACATTTGGAGTTGAATTTTGTGCAAGATGAAAGATAAAATTCTACTTTTGTTCTTAAGTAGGTGGGGATCCTGTTTTCTCAGCACCATTTGATGAAGATGCTCTCTTTCTTCTGGCCTGTGTTCTTGGCATCTTTGTCAAATATCAAGTGGATGAAAGTGCATGAACACATGTCTGGATCTTCAACTATGTTTCATTGATCTATATATCAGTTTTACACCAGTACCATGCTGTTTTTTGTGACTGTAGCTCTGTTAGAGATCTGGTATGGTAATTCCTCCAGTGAAGTGATGTTCTTTGTGCTCAGGACTGGTTTGGTTAGCTGGGGTATTTGATAATTCTGTATGTATTGCAAGATGCTTTTTTCTAATTCTGGGTGGAACGTCATGGGGTTTTTAATTGGAATTGCATTGAATCTATATATTGCTTTTGGTGGGGAGGTCATTTTCACATTATTAATTCTTCCAATACGTGACCATGGAAGGTCTTTCCATCTTGTGGTCTCTTCTTCAGCTGAAGGTGTTAATCATTTCTAGGAGTTTCCTGGTAGAATCTTTGGACTCTCTTACATGTAATACCATATAATCTGCAAGTATGATAACTTTACCTCTTTTCAATTAGAACTTTAATTTCCTTCACTTGTCTTACTGCTCTAGCAAGAATTTCAAGCACTATATTAGAAAGGAACATATATTGTGGACAGCCTTGTGTGGTTCCTGATTTTAAGGGGAATTCTTCCAGTTTTTCTCCATTTGGAATGGTGTTGGCAATGACTTTGTTGCATATAGCTTTAAATATGTGGATTTATATTCCCTCCAGTCCATTTCCTTCTAGGACTTTTAACATCCATGTTGGATTATACATCCATGTTGGATTTTGTCAAAGGCTTGTGATGGTATCCATTGAGATGACCATGTAGTCTTTGCTTTAAATACATTCATATGATTTATGACATTTATTTACTTATGCACTTTGAACCCTCCCTGCATCTTTGGAATTTAGCCAAATTGATCATAATGAATGATCTTTTGAAATGTGTCTCTATGTGTTTTGCAATTTTTTAAAGAATTTTTGCATCTAGGTTCATTAAGAATATTGGTTTATAGCATTATTTTTGTTGTCTTTTTACTTGGTTTTGGTATTAGAGTATTACTGGCTTCATAAAAGGGGTTTGGGAGTTGTCCCTCTGTTTCTCTGCTTTTGAAATTTAAGTAATACTGATTTACATCTTTTTTAAATGTCTGGTATGATTCTGCTAGAATTGATCTGGGCCTCAGTTTTTTTTAAATCAGGAGGTTTTGAATTACTGCTTACATTTCCATATTTGTTATGGGTCTGTACAAGCTGTCAATCTCTTCTTTGTTTAGCTTTGGTGGCTCCCATAAATTTAGATATTCATCAATTTCTCTTAGGTTTTAAAATTTAATAGAGTATAGCTATTCCTTTATAATTTTATAAATCATTTAACATTTTCTGGATCTTTTTGTTGTCTATTAGGATATTTCCCCTTTCATCGCTGATCTTATTGATTTGAATTTGCTCTTTCTTTATTTTGATTAACTGGGGCAAGTGTCTGCCTATATTGTTTATATTTTCAAAGAACCAGCTCTTAGTTTCATTGACTCTTTGTATTATTTTTGTTTCTATTTCTTTAACCTTTGCTCTTATTTTTGTAACTTTTTTCTTGTCTGCTGGATTTGGGTTTCATTTGTTCTCACCTTTACAGTGTCTTTAACAACACTGTTATGTCATTTGTTTGTGCTCTTTACTTTTATAAAAAAAAATACAGGCAGTAGAGCTATAACCTTCCCTCTTAGATTGTTTTTTAAACTGTCCTAGATGTTTGATTTGGTTGTATTATCTTTGTCACTTAATTCTAGGAATACATTTATTTCTTCCTTAATTTCTTCTTTGACTCATTCAGTAGGGTTTAGTTTAATCTCTGTAAGTGTCTGTAGTTACTATAGCTTCTTTTGGCATTGATTTTAAGCTTTATATAAATTGTGGTCTGATAGAATGAGTGGAATTATTTCAATTTTCGTATTTTGATTTTGCTCCAGTATGTATTCAATTTTAGAGAAACTCCCATAGGCTACTGAATAGAAAGTCTATACAATGTGCTTGCATGGAATAGTAGATGTCAATTTTATGTATGGTATCATTTAATTCAGATCTATTTCTGTTTATTCTTTGTCTAGTTCACCTGTCTCTTAGAAATAGTGGGGTACTGAAGTCACCTACTATTACTGAGTTGAGGTTAATCAGTCTCTTCAAGTCTTCTAGCAAATTAAGACCACCCTAAGATATCACCTCACTCCTATAAGACTGGCCAAGATCAAGAAAACAAATGATACCAAGTGCTGGAAAGGTTGTGGGGAAAGGGGAATACTCATCCATTGCTGGTGGAATGTAAACTTGTACAGCCACTATGGAAAGCAGTGTGGAGAACCCTTGGAAGACTCAAAATGAGCTTGCCACTTGATCCAGTCATACCACTCCTAGGTATATACCCACAAGACTCATCTTACTGCAGAAATACATGCACAGCTATATTTATTGCAGCTCTGTTCACAATAGCAAAAAGCTGGAACCAACCCAAATGCCCCTCAACTGATGAGTTGCTAGAAAAAATGTGGTACATGTACACAATGGAGTTCTATGCAGCAATAAAGAAAGATGATATCATGAACTTTGCAGGTAAATGGATGGAGCTGGAGGATATTATATTAAGTGAAGTAACACAATCACAGAAAAACAAATGATGAATGGTATCCCTCATATGTGGATGCTAGCATCAATAACCCAGTTATTAATATTTCTTATGGAGAGGGATGCATATTAAAAGAACAACAGAAAGACTGCATCAGAAAACTGATTGAAATGGTGAACTGGTGGGGGGAGGGGGGGGGGGGGTGGGAGAGGGACATGGGTCTATATTTACTATTATGTACATTTAATTTAAAATTACATGTGTATTTTACTTAAATTTTATATAACAATAACTTTTGGGATTAAAATACACAAATGTTCTCTATAATTTTGTGTTATGCAGTATCACCTTGCTAACATTCTCTTTTACCTGAAGGATAATTTAACTTAAGGAATTAAGTTTGCTTCCCAAATTAACAACATAACAGATCACCCAAAAAGCATGGACAAATTTGATGCAATTTACACCGTGATCCCTGCCTATAGGTATGTGTACTACAACTGCCTTTTTTTTTATGTCGTAAAAAACAAAATAAAAAAAAGGAGGGATACAGTTACATATTAAACCTTTTTGTCAAAAACTTTCAATTTAATCTTTTTTTTTTTTTTGTCTTTTTGAGACAGGGTCTCCCTATAGCCCCATCTGGCCTGGAACTCACTCTGTGGACCAGGCTGACCTTGAACTCACAGAGATCCGCTTGCCTCTGCCTCCCAAATGCTAGGATTAAAGGTGTGCCATGGGAAAAGATTTGTATGTTCCCACAGGTCAAAACGTCACCAACTCAAAGCCTGAGAGAAGAAAGGATACAGCCTTCCATCATGTAGGTTGTACCAAGAAATACCAGCAGAGAAGTTGACCCATCTTAACACTAAAAGGAAGAAAAGCCTCAGACTGCTACAGGCATCAAACATCTCTGATGACCATAGGTATAACATCTGTTGATATGAGTCCTAATGAACTTTATCTTCAGGTGCAGCAAGTTCAATATGAGAGACCTCCTTACCTCCTCTTTTTCATAGAACAAAGAAAAACATGGTGGTAATGAAGTCATCCTCTAACTGTAAATTAGAGCTGACTGTTATAGAATTGTATCTCTTATAAAACTGGTAAAACTGCTTTCTTTATTGATAATATACATAGGAACTGTAAAAAGGCATCTGTGTCGATGCTCACAGCTTTAGCTTGACAAATAATTAGTACTGCTTAATGCCTGTACATCCAATTGCTTGTGCTTTGTTAGCACAAGCTAACGATAATGACTAAAAAGGGTATCACTGGAAAAGCTGTCAACGCCATGAAGGGAAAACAACCTGACAGACTAGAGTCCAAAATGACAACTCCAAAGAAATTAGACTGTTTTCTTCTCACCCACTTGTGCCCCTTTCCCAAAGCCCAGGGAACAAACTGCAGAAGAGGAGGCGTGGTAGAATGTAAGGGCTGTGGAGAGATAGGGGTGAATCATGAGACTACAGGAATATAGTCTGGACTCCTAAGTGATCAACATGCCTGTGCATACAAGCTTCTCCAACTGGACTATGGGAACCTTGGGTTGTTCAAAATTTGGACATAGATACTTGCATAATGCACCAATTAACTAATTGTATGACAAACTGAGTAACATTAATGTTATCTGCAAACAACTGTGTCATTATTTTGTAGAATCCCTTAAAAATAAACAAATAAAAAAAGTCTTCTAGTACTATTTTAATAAAATTGGGTGGACCTTATTTGGTGTGTCTATTTTCCTGATTATAATATCTTCTTGGTCAATTTTTCCTTTGATCAGAAGGAAGTGACTTTCATTATCTCTTCTGATTAGTTTTAAACTGAAGTCTATTTTGTCAGATATTACGATTGCAATCCCTGAATGTATCTTAGTGCCATTTGCTTAGAATATATTTTGCCATCTCTTTACCTCAAGATAGTGTCTATTCTTGAAAGGGATATGAGTTGCTTGCATATAATAAGATATATTTTGTTTCTTTTTTGTGCTTTTATTGATGTTTGTGTATTTCAGACATCATTATTCAATTCAGTTCAGGCATATTCCTCTTTCCCTTCCCCCCACTCCACCCCACTCCACACCAGATCATGCATTTCTCCACTTGTCTTTCTGGGACTGTGTTGCTTCACTCACCATAATGACTTTGAACTCCATCCATTTACCTACAAAGTTCATAATGCCATCTTTCTTTACCACTGAATAGTACTCCATTGTATAGATGTAGCACATTTTTGTCATCCACTTGTCTATTGAGGGGCATTTGGGTTGGTTCCAGCTCTTTGCTATTATGAAGAGAGCTTCAATAAACATGAATGTGCATGGATCTTTGTGGTATGATGAGTCTTTGGGGTATATACCCAGGAGTGGCATGATCGGGTCAGGTGGTAGGCTCATTTTGAGTCTTTTAAGGGACACTCTTTTCCATAGTGGTTGTACACGTTTACATTCCCACCAGCAGTGGATGAGTGTTCCCCTTTCCCCACAACCTCTTCAGCATCTGTTGTTTTTTGTTCTCTTGATCTTAGCTAGCCTTATTGGAGTGAGATGATATCTGAGAGTGGTTTTCATTTGCATTACCTTAATTATTAATGATGTTGAACACTTTTTAAGATGTTTCTCAGCCATCTTTAATTCCTCTCTTGTGAAGTCTCTGTTCAGCTCTTTACTCCATCTTTTGAATAGGTCATTTGTCTTCTTATTTCTTTGTTTTGTGTGTTGTTTATATATTCTTGAGGTTTATACTCTGTCAGGTGTATCACTGGTAAAGATTTCCTCCCACTCTGTGGGTTTTCTCTTCATCTCCTTGATTGTTTCTCTTGCTGTACAGAAGCTTTTGAGTTTTATTAGATCCCATTTGTCAACTGTTGACCTTACTTCCTGAGCAGTTGCTGTCTGATTTGGAAAGTCTTTGCCTATGCCTATGTCTTGTAGGTTGTTGCCAACTTTTTATTCTATCACCCTCAGGGTTTCAGGCTTCATGTTGAGATCTTCGATACACTTGGAGTTGATCTTTGTACAGGGTGAGAGGTAGGGGTTTCATTTTGTTCTTCTACAAATGATGATCCAATTTTGCCAGCACCATTTGCTGAAGATGCTATTCTTCCTCCATTGAGGGATTTTTGCCCCTTTGTCAAATATGAGGTGGATGAAATTGTATGAGCTCAAATTTGGAACTTCAATTTTTTTCATTGGTCAATGGGTTTGTTTTTGTTCCAGCACCAGCCTGTCTTTATGACTATGGCCCTGTAATATAGTTTGAAGTGTGGTAGGGCAATCCCCCATGTATTGCATTTTTCACTCAGGGTTGCTTTAGCTATTTGGGGTCTTTTGTTTTTCTATATGAATTTAAGGCTTTTTTTTCCAAGTTTGTGAAGTAGCTCATCAGGATTTTGATTGGAATTTCACTGAATCTGTATATCAATTTGGGTAAAATGGACATTTTTACTACATTATTTTTTTCAATCCATGCGTGTGGGAGGTCTTTCCATCTTTTGATGTCATTTTTGATCTCCTTCTTCAGGGGTTTAAAATTTTTGTTGTAGAGGTCTTTGGTATCTTTGGTTAGGTTTGTTCCCAGGTATTATTTTTGAGGCTATTGTGAGTGGGAAGGTCTTCTTATAGTCCTCCACTTGTTTATTGTTGATGTAAAGAAAGGTTACTGATTTTTTCTAGGTTAATTTTGTAGCCCAACACATTACTAAAACTCTTAATCCTTTCTAGAAATTTTCTGGTGGAGTTTTAGCATCCCTTAATTAAACTATCATATCATCTGCAAAAAGGGATAGATTAATTCTTTTCTGATTAGTACTCCTTTAATTTCCTTCTCTTGTCTTATTGCCCTAGCAAGTGTTTCAAGCACTATGTTGAAGAGGAGTGGTGATAAGGGGCAGCCTTGCTGGGCTCCGGCCTTTAAGGGAAATGGTTCTAATTTTTCTCCATTTAGGATGATGTTGGCAGTGGATTTGCTATATATGGCTTTGATCATATTGAAAAATGTTCCTTTCAGTCCTATTCCCTCTAGGATGTAAAACATGAAGGGATGCTGGATCTTGTCAAAGGCTTTTTCTGCATCAATTGAGATGATCTTGTGGCTTTTGTCTTTCAGTCCATTTATGTTTTATGATATTTATTGATTTATCTATGTTGAACCATCCCTGCATCTCTGGTATGAATCCAACTTGATCATGATGGATGATCTTTTTGATGTGGGTCTGCATGTGATTTGCAAGTATTTTGTTGAGAATTTTTGCATCTATGATCATTAGTGAGATGTGTTTATAGCTTTCTTTTTTACTTGCATCTTTGCCTGGTTTTGGTATTAGTGTGATGCTGGCTTCATAGAAGGAATTTGGGATTATTCCCTCTGTTTGTATCCTTCTAAACAGTTTGAGAAGCAGTGGTTGTAGGACCTCTTTAAGTGATTTATAGAATTCTGTCATGAAACCATCTGGACCATGGCTTTTTTTAGTTGGGAGGTCCTTAATTACATCTTTAGTTTCCTCAAATATTATGGATCTGTTTAAACTGTCAGTCTCTTCTTGGTTAAGCTTTGTTGGTTCCCAGGATTTCAGATATTCATCCATTTCTCTTAGGTTTTCAAATTTTAGTGAAGTATAGATTTTTGAAGTTTTCCTATATGATTGTCTGGATCTTTTCTTTGTCTGCTGTGATGTTTCCCCTTTCATCATGAATACTGTTGACTTGGAGTTTCTCTCTCTCTCTCTCTCTCTCTCTCTCTCTCTCTCTCTCTCTCTCTCTCTCTCTCTTTGTTAACTGGGCTAGAGATCTGTCTATTTTGTATATTTTTCAAAGAACCAGCTTTTAGATTCATTGATTTTATGTATCGTTTTCTTTGTTTCTATTTCCTTGATTTCTGTTCTGATTTTTGTTATTTCTTCCTGTCTGTTGGGTTTAGCATGCATTTGTTGTGGTCTCTCAAGTGTTTTTAGGTGTACTGTTAGATTATTTATTTGTTCCCTTTTTGTTTTTTTGATGTGGGCACGTAGGGCTATAAATTTACCTCTTAGGACTGCTTTTAAAGTATCCCACAGGTTTTGTTGTGTTGCACTGTCTTTTTCATTCACTTCCATGAATACTTTTTAAACATTTTTTTTTATTATTTATGTGTATGAATGTGTCTGCATGTAGATTGGTGCACCTGTGTCATGCGATGCTGCAGAGGACAGAAGAGAGTGTCCTATTCTCCTGGAACTGGAGTTAAAGATGGTTTGTAGCCACCATGTGGGTGCTGGGAATTGAACCCAGGTCCTCTGCAAGAGCAGTTGGTGCTTTTAACCCCTGAGCCATCTCTCCAGCCCACTTCCATTAATACTTTTGTTTCACTATATCTTCCCTGACCCATTCATTATTCAGGATGGTGTTGTTTAGTCTCCATGTGTTCTTGTAGCTAGTTGGACTTATTCTGGTATTCATATTGAGCTTTATTGAACTGTGGTCTGATAGAATGCATAGGATAATTTCTATCCTTTTGTATTTGTTGAGGTTCCTTTTGTGCCCTAGTATGTGGTCGATTTTGGGGAACGTCCTGTGAGGTGCTCAGTAGAAAGTATATTCTCTGGTATTTTGGTGGAATATTCTGTAGATGTCTGTGAGGTCCATTTGGTGTATTATATTGTTCAGTTCTGATGTCTGTTTATTTTTTGTCCTGTTCATCTATCCAAGGGGCTCAGCGGGGTGTTGAAGTCCCCTACTATTAGTGTGTTATGATTGATCTGTGTCTTGAGATCCTGCAGAGTTGTATTTATAAAGTTAGATTCACCATAGTTTTGTGCATAGACATTTAGGATTGTCAAGTCTTCATGGTTCATTGTTCCCTTGACAAGGATGTAATGGCCCTCTTTGTCTCTTTTGATTAATTTTACTTTGAGATCTATTTTGTCTGATATTAGAATAGCCACCCAGCTTGTTTCTTGGTACCATTTGCTTGCAATACTTTTTTCATCCTTTCACTCTAAGGTGGTGTCTGTCCTTGAGGATGAGATGGGTTTCTTGTAGACAGCATATAGAAGGGTTCAGTTTCCTAATCTATTCTCCAAGTCTATGCCTTTTGATTGGGGAGTTTAGAGCATTAGTATTTAAGGTTATTATTGTGAGATGTGTGTTGCTTCCTTTTACCTTAGTTTTTGTTTGCATTGTTGGTCTAGTTTTATATTTACTCTGTTGTGATTTTTTTGCTTTCTCTCTTTAATTGCTTAGGGATAGTTGCTCCTTTCCTCAGTTCTTTGGATTGCTTTGAGGATTTTCGGAAGTGGTGGTTTCTTAGACATGTATTCTTTCATCCTGTTCATGTTGTGAAAGTTTCTTCTTTCTCCTTCAACTATAATTGACGTTTTTTGCTGTCTATAGTAGTCTGGGTTGGCCTCTAAAGTCATTTAGTACTGGGAATACTTTGGTCCACATTCTTCTAGCTTTCACAGTTTGCATGAGAAGTCAGCTGTGATTCTGATGGGTTTCCCCTTATATGTAACTTGCTGTTTTTCTCTTGTGGCCTTCAGTATTTTGTCTTTGTTTTGAGCATGTAGTGTTTTAACAATTATATGGCAATGAGAATTTCTTTTCTGGTCCTGTCCGTTTGGTGTTCTATGTGCTTCTTGCATTTGTATGGGTTGATCTTTTTTCAGTTTGGGGAAATTTTCTTCTATTATCCTGTTGAAGATCTGGTCAATAGTGTTGCCTTGGGATTCTTCCTTCCTCTATCCCTATGATGCTGAGGTTTGGTCTTTTCATAGTGTCCCACATTTCCTGGTTGTTCCACTCTTGTTTCTTTTTTCTTTTTAATTTTTCATAATCTTTACTTGAGCATTCTAATTGGTCCATGTTATCCTGCAGGTCTGATATGCCTTTTTGTGCTTCCTCCATTCTGCTTCTGAGGCTTCTTCCCATCATTTCCTGTGGATTGGATGAATGTTCAATTTCGTTTTTCATTTCATCCTGTGATTTCTTTAGTGTTTCCACTTATTTCTGGAGCCTGTCATTCTCATCTTGTAGCTCCTTGGTTCCTTGGTCATTTTCTTTTTTTCATTTCAGCCTGGGATCTTTTCAGCATTTCCATTTCCTTCTGGAGTTTGTCATTCTCCTAGTTTGTCTTCCATTTCTGTGACAAAACACTCTGACTGACACCAACTTGGGGAGGAAAGGGTTTATTCAGCTTACATCTCCTGGGTCACAGTTCATCACTCAGGGAGCCCAAGACAGGAACTCAGGGCAGGAACTTGGAGGCAGGAGCTGAAGCACAGGCCATGGAGGAATGCTGTTCACTGGCTTGCTCCTCTGGCTCATGCCCAGCCTGCCTTCTTATAACAGTACACAACAACCTGCCCAGGATGGCACCACCCATTGTGGGCCAGGCCCTCCCACACTGCTGGACAATCAAGACAATACCCCACAGATGTGGCCACAGGCCAGTCCAATGGAGCCAATTCCCCAATTGAGGCTCCCTCAACCCAGGTGTGTCAAGTTGACACTAAAGCTATCCAGCACAATTGACCCCTTGTCAACTTGACACACAAAACACATCACTATTAAACCACCACCTTTCCAGTTCTTATCCCCAAAGTATGATGTTAACATTAATCACAACCTAAGACAGTACAACCTTAAAAGCCCCACAGTCCTTAAAATGTCCAAACACTTAAAAGTTCAGTCTATTAAAAGTCTCTTAACTGTGGGCTGCTGTAAAATCCAAAACAAGTACTGTCTTATTTCAAAGGGAAGAATCAGGCACNGGGTTTCTGTAGACAGCATATAGAAGGTTCAGTTTCCTAATCTTTCTCCAAGTTTATGCCTTTTGATTGGGGTAGTTTAGCGCATTAGTATTTAATGGTCATTATTGTGAGATTGTGTCTGCTTCCTTTTACCTTAGTTTTGTTTGCATTTTAGGTCTGTTTTGTATTTACTTTGTTTGTGGATTTTTTGCTTTCTCTCTTATTTCGCTTAGGGATAGTTGCTCCTTTCCTCAGTCTTTGATTATCTTTTCTTCTTTTTTTTGGTTTGTGGTTTATTGGACATGATTCTTTCATCCTGTTTCCATGTTGTGAAAGTTTCTTCTTTCTCTCACTAGTATTGACATTTTTGCTGTCTATATTAGTCTGGGTTGGCCTCTAAAGTCATTTAGACGAGAATTACTTTGGTCCACATTCTTCTAGCTTTCACAGTTTGCATGAGAAGTCAGCTGTGATTCGAATGGGTTTCCCACTTACTATGTAAACTGCTGTTTTTTCTCTTGTGGCTTTTCAGTATTTTTGTTCTTGTTTTGCAGCATTGTAGTGTTTTAACAATTATATGGCAATGAGAATTTCTTTTCTGGTCCTGTCCGTTTGGTGGTTCTATGTGCTTCTTGCATTTGTAGTGGTTGATCTTTTTCAGTTTGGGAAATTTTCTTCTATTATTCTGTGAAATCTGGGTCATATGTGTTGCTCTTGGGATTCTTCCTTCCTCTATCCCTATGAGCTGAGGTTTTGGTCTTTTCATAGTGTCCCACATTCCTGGTTGTTCCACTCTGTTTCTTTTTTCTTTTTAATTTTTTCATCATCTTTCTTGAGCATTCTAATTGGTCCATGTTATCATGCAGGCTCTGAACATGCCTTTTTGTGCTTCCCCCATTGTGCTTCTGAGGCTTCTCCCATCATTTCCTGTGGAAGGATGAATGTTCAATTCGTTTTTCATTTCATCCTGTGATTTCTTTAGTGTTTCACTTCTTTCTGGAGCCTGTCTTCTCATCTTGTAGCTCCTTGGTTCCTTGGTCTTTTCTTTTTTTCATTTCAGCCTGGGATCTTTTCGCATTTCCATTTCCTTCTGGAGTTTGTCATTCTCCTAGTTTGTCTTCCATTTCTGTGACAAAACACTCTGAACTGACACCCAAATGGGGAGGAAAGGGTTTATTCAGCTTACATCTCCTGGGTCACAGTTCATCACTCTGAGCCCAAGACAGGAACTCAGGGCAGGAACTTGGAGGCAGAGGCTGAAGCACAGGCCATGGAGGAATGCTGTTCACTGGCTTGCTCCTCTTGCTCATGCCCAGCCTGCCTTCTTTATAACAGTACACAACAAAACCTGCCCCAGGATGGCACCACCCATTGTGGGCCAGGTTCCTCCCACACTGCTGGACAATCAAGCAATACCCCACAGATGTGGCCACAGGCCAGTCCAATGGAGCCAATTCCCCAATTGAGGCTCCCTCAACCCAGGTGTGTCAAGTTGACACTAAAGCTATCCAGCACAGTCATTTTTTCCCTTTAGTTCCTTCCAACGTTTTTCATCATCTCCCTCTAGGTCATTCTTGAGTTTTTCAATCTCTCCCCTTAGTTCTTTCCAGTTGTATTAGTCACTTTTTTGTTGCTGTGATAAAACACCATGACCAAAGGAACTTATAAAAGGAAGAGTTTATTTGAGCTTACGATTGATGGTTCTAGGGAATTAGAGTCCATTGTGGTAGGAGGCATGGTGGCTGGAGCAGCAAGCCGAGGGTCACATCTTGCAATGAACACAGGAAGCAGAGAGAGAGAGAGAGAGAGAGAGAGAGAGAGAGAGAGAGAGAGAGAGAGAATCTGGAGACTGGCAAGGCTTGTTAAACTCACTAGGCCTGCCCCCAATAACGTACTTCCACTAGCAGGGCCACACCTTCTAAGACCTCCAAGAACAGTGCCACCAACTGGAGACAAATGTCTGAACACCCAAAGCCTATGGGGGACACTCATTCAAACCACCACACTGGTGTTTGTCATTATCACCCTCTTGGTACTTCTTGAGTTTTTCATTATCTTCCCTTAGGTCTGTAATTTCTTTGAATATGTCCACAATTGTTTTTCTAAAGTCTGTGTTTTGGTTTCCTTCCAGGGAGATCTCCTTCTAGGAGTCTTCTGTAGGGTTGGTAGAATTCGGTATGGATTTATTATGAGCTTTTCCCATGTTTTTTATTTTTGTGTGTGTCTTTGGCATATGGATTTGTTTCTTTGGGTTTGGTGCCTCATCATTGGCTGTACAGACTATAATCACTAATACTGTGCCTGCTAGATCCTCTTTCACAAAGCATTGTGCGCATGCTGGTGTTGTGCTGTGTGGTGAGCATCTAACTCCGGCCATGTTGCAAACTGGGACTCGAATGTTGGAATGTCTTGGGTGATACCAGGGCTTCATGGGGCACAGGGGTGCCTAAAGCACCCAGGCAGGCAGGCCTCACCTGGACTTTTGCAGGTTGTTGTTCTGCAGAACATGGGTGAAATATGCTCACCCCACGTGATGGGTGCATGCTAGTAGCTGGTATTTTGCTGTGTGGTGTGCGTCTAAATTTGCTCAAGTCGTAAACTCGGACTCAAAGATTGGAAGGTCCTGGGTGATACCAGGCCTCCATGGGCATGAGGGTGTCCAAAGCAACCAGGGAGGCAGGGCTCACCTGGATTTTTGCAGGTTGTTGCTCTGTAGGACAGCGATGAAGTCCACTCACCCCACACACTGGGTGCACACTGGTATTGTGCTATATTTCGTTTCTTTTTTTAAATTTATTTATTATTTTTTATGTCTACGAGTGTACTGTCTGCATGCAGGTCTGTGCACCCGTGTCGTGCAATGCCGCGGAGGTCAGAAGAAGGTGTCGGATTCCCCTGGAACTGGAGTTAAAGACGGTTCTTAGCCGCCATGTGGGTGCTGGGAATCGAACCCTGGTCCTCTGCAAGAGCAGTCGGTGCTCTTAACCACTGATCTATCTCTCCAGCCCCTATATTTTGTTTCTTTTTTTTTTTAATTTAATTTTTATTGATGCTTTGTGCATTTCGTACATCATTTTCCAATTCAGATCAGGCATATTTCCCTTTCCCTTCCCCCCCACCCCCACCCCATCCCAGATCATGTATTCTGCCATAACTGTCCTGCATCTTTCAGGTTTTTTTTTTTTCATTTTTTAGCTATAAGTGATAATCCATGAGTATAAGCATCCTTCGTGCAAAACCAATCTATAGACTGTTGTGCCCAAACCCCCACAGTCCCACCATTCAGTGGAGGTTGACAGGTTGTTTGTTCAATCAAGTTGATCAAATGAGTGTCCAGACTACATCGCTGTAGTTTCACCGTTCACCCCAATCGCAGCCTTTACATTCTACCACGCCCCCTCTTCCGCAGATTGTTCCCTAGGCTTAGAAAAGGGGCACAGGTGGATGAGAAGTAAAACTGTCCTCTCTCTCTGGAGCTGTTGACTTGGATTCTGGTCAATTCTGGCTGTTTCCTTTCATGGGCTGACAGTTTGTTCAGGAGTAACCTTTCGATCCTACTAATGAAGCACAAGCAATTAGATATATAGGTATTTAAGCAGCACTAATAGTTATGGTAGGTTACTTTGGCATAGACACATATGTTTGGATGATATGTTAATTCATGAATTACATTTTTACCCCCTGATAAATATAACAGGGTCTTACTGTGGCTTATGACATCTCCTAACCTGTAGAGGATGTAGGCTTGTGGCATCAGCCATGGGTTATTCCTCCAAGGAGAGAGCCAACAGCCAATTAGATTTGGGATATACAGGCACATGGCTGCCTCTGCTGCACAGTATTTCCAGGCAGGTGAAGTGTAGCTGGTGCTGATGGTGGAGTCTTGCTTGACTCAGGGAGACCCGTATTTGCTTTATTGGTTTAGTGGCCTTTGGGAACACTCTCTGGCATTCCAGAGGCCATCTGTACCCTTGCATGTGCGGTCTCAATACATCCCTCCCATGTTAACGTCAGGTCTTCGGCAGCAGGGTCTTATCGCCTCTCCTCCTGCAGGTATCCCAACTTAGGGGCAAGGAGCCCTTACCTTTTGTGGGGCCTTGGATCCCCTGGCCAACATCCCCCTGGTAGAACAATCCATTGCTGATGTCAGAGCTCCTGCATTAATATACTTTGCCTAAGTGCATAGCCCAAGGACTTTAGTATTATATTTGGTTCTGAACAGAGTATAATCCTTTTCACAGTTCTTATGTCTATTAGTCAATTAAAGAAGGCATTTTTACCGGTTTTATAAGAGATTACCTCTATAATAGTTGTCTCCAATTTACAGTTGGAAAATGACATCATCATCGTCATATTTCTCCTTGTTCTATGGGGGGGGAGGCAAGAAAGTCATATCAAAACCTTTGTTGCACCTAGAAGGTATAAGTTTCATTAGGACTCATTATAGATAGTTGTTACATGTAGGATCCACAGAAGGGTTCGATGTTTATGGCAATCTGAGGCTTTTCTTCCTTTCAATGTTCAGACGGGTCAACCTTTCAGTTGCCACTTTTTGGTACATCCTACTCAATGCAAAGCTGTATCTTTTCTTTCTCAGCTGTTAAGTTGGTGACATTTTGTCCTGTTGGAACAAACAAATCTTTTCCCGTAGTTAGTTTTAAGATTTGAATTGCAAGGTTTTTGACGAAAAGGTTTCATGTCTTTCTGTATCCCCCCCCTTTTTTTAACCCATGAGTCTCCAGAAGACAGTTGTATTATACATAACTATAGGGTGGTAGAGCAATAACTTTGGGACTGGCACATACAAATGTTCTCTATAATTTCTCTGTATCTATTTACTGTATTCTACAGTATCACCTTGTAGCATTCTCTTTATGATGATTTAACGCAAAACTTAAGTTTGCTTCCCAAGTTAATCATATATAGTCACCCAAAACAACATGGGTGAATTTGATGAAATCTGTGCCTTGATTCCACCCTATAGTTATGTATATTTTGTTTCTTAATCCACTACACTAGCCTGTGTTTTTTGACTGGGGAGTTCATGCCATTGATAGTTAAAGTTATTGTTGAAAGGTGTGCATTGGTTAACATCATCATAATTTCTGTTTGCCCTCTTGGTCTGATTTTGTTTTTTCCACAATTATACCTTAATTTAATATTTTCCTGTTGCCTCTTGTGTTTAGTAGATCTTTTCTTCTGTCCTTTGGATTACTTTGAGTATTCTTTGTAGGGATGGTTTTGTATACATAAATTCTTTTAGCCTATTCATATCATGAAGATTTTTCTTTCCCCTTCCACTATGATAGACAATTCTGTTCGGTAAAATATTTTGGGTTGACATCTATGGTCATTTAAAACCTGGTATACTTTGATCCATGCATGCTTTTCAGGATTTTGTAGTTTGCACTGAAAAATCAGCTGTAATTTTAAATGATTTTGTATTTTTATTTATTTTTTTATGTGTATGAATGTACTGTCTGCATGTAGGTTTGTGCGCCCATGTCATGCAATGCCGTGCAGGTCAGAAGAGGGTGTCAGATTCCCCTGGAACTGGAGTTCTCCTGGAATTGGAGTTACAGACAATTCTCAGCTGCCATGTGGGTGCTGGGGATTGAACCCTGGTCCTCAGCTGTAATTTTAATGGGTTTTTCTTTGTATGTGACTTGTTTCTCTCTTGTACCTTTCAGTAATCTCTCTTTGTTCTATACATTTAGTGTTTTTACTATGATATTCTTTGAGTTTATTTTCTGGTCATGTTTATTTGGTGTTGTATGTGCTTCTTGTACTTGTAGGAGTTTTTCTTAAATTTTGGGAAAATTTCCCCCAAATGATGAAGATCTGTTAGTAACATTCAATTGGAATTCCCCTTCTTTAATACCTATGACATGAAAATTTGGTTTTCTCATGGTTTCCCACATTTCCTACATATTCCATTCCTACTTAAAAAATTTTCATAGTCGTTGCTTGAGTGGTCCACTTCTTCAACTTTTGGTCCTATCTTGATATTATGTTTTCTGTTTCATTTATTGGTGAGAGTTTCTCATGTTGCTTCAAATTAGCTTCTTTAATTTTTACTTCCTTCTTCATTTCAGTCTGAGTTTTCTTCAATATTTCTATCCTTTCTGTGAATTCAGTCAGAATTTTATCTCTGTCTTTGTGTGTGTTTGTGCGTGTGTGCATGTATGTGTGTATGTGTGTGTGTGTGTGTGTGTGTGTGTGTGTGTGTGTGTCCTTTAAAATCACTGAATTCTTTGATTATGTTTATGGTTGGTCTTTTAAATTCTGTGTCCTGGGTTACTTCTAAGGGTTTCTCAATGCAGATCTCTTCTACAGAACAGGTGGTATTCTGTTGGGACATAGCACTTTTTCATTGTGTTTTTCTGGCATTCAGATTTGTTGCTTGTTATTGTGGTATGGAATAAGCCCAAGCCTTCCTTTGTTGAGTTGTTGTTTGATTCTGTTTGTATTATTGATATCCCTAGGTTGTTTTCTGATTGGGTATGAAAAGCTGGTTGGACTAGGCTTAAGGTTCTCACTTTTAAGTTTATATTGGAGGAAATAGATGGCTGCACTTGAGCTTCTTGGAAGCACTCCAGGATGGTAAAGTGGCCATGACTAGTTAGGAACACTTCAGTAGCCTCAGATTGATAGTGCCAAAGTCAAGGAAAGCATATGGGAAATAGATGTGCTGGTCCCAACTAATCGACAGGCAAGGCAGATTAAGCCCTGGAGCAAGAGGAAGGACTACAGAAGATCCCACAGCAAGGGCATGGGCATGCCATGATTTTTCCAGTTCAACACCAAGGAGGAGTCAGGTACTCTAAAGCAGTTTCAAAATGTCTGCATGTGCAAGGAGAGTTTATGGGAGGAGTAAGTCAAGGCCCCCACTGGCTGGCAGATAAGCCTGGCACTGGTGTAGTGGGAGGGACTGCAGATGGTCCCAAAGCAGGGAGCAGGGAATGGCAGGATTTGGCCAATGTACCTTGGATGCTGAATCAGCCCTCTCAGGTCTCAAAAGGTCTCCTTTTTAAGTCTTTATCAACTGTTTTGGGAAGGTCAGAAACATCCAAATGATACTGATGGCCAACTGAATTGCTGCTAAAAAGGCAGCAGATTATGGTTTCAGTTTTGTCAAGTAGCTGCTTACTGTATCCCCCAGTGGCGCCTGTGATTTCTGGGCTTATTAGGAGGTTGGATACTTGTGGATTCTGTCTGTCTCTTCAACAATTATAACCGTTACCAGGACCTTGGCCATGTTTCAGGGACTTCAGCTGGATGGTCCAATGATAGGCTTTTTACCAGATGAACTTACGATGTTGCTCCTATAAAGTCCTTGAGAAGGCTTAGTTAGTTCACTGGCCAGATCCTTTGGTAGGCAAGACTGGTTCTGCATGGTGGAGGAGAGCAACTGGATCCAAGTTAGAGGTTTGTTTCAGTATTTTATTTTATTTTATTTTATTTTATTTTATTTTTTGGTCTTTTCGAGACAGGGTCTCCCAGTAGCCCCAGCTGTCCTGGAACTCACTCTGTAGCCCAGGCTGGCCTTGAACTCACAAAGATCCGCCTGCCTCTGCCTCCCGAGTGCTAGGATTAAAGGCATGCGCCACCATGCTCAGCTCTATTTCAGTATTTTAAACCAAACCAATTGTATTGCCCTTGCCTCCATTGGAACAGAGCTAGAATACAGGTCTTTGTCAGGACCCACAATAGGATATGGAGACTCATGGTTCTTGTTGAACACTTTGAATAGCCAGGGTTACTCTCAGTCCACAACTGAGAGAGATTCAAGTCAGGTCCCAGAGCACTTTAGGGTGTACAGTTGGGACTGAGGTTAGAAGGGAATTTACCTGAGGTATGTTAGGCTGGTGTCCTTGGCTCATGGGAAGACCCAAAGCCTAATAGGGCTGTGCCTGAGTCCACAGGGATGTTTCCAGGTCTTTAGTCAGGACCTGTTATTAAGCTTGTCACCCGGGTAAAGGTCGGCCCTTCAAAATAACCATTCTCTGCCTTGTACTCCAACACAATTTTGAAACTTCCTACCTGGATTTGGAAATTCCCAGAAAAGTATATTTTTTTGTCTGCACATGTTTACTGCTATGGAGATTGTGAACAGGAAAGTTCATATCCATTCTTTGGTATCTCTTCTTCCTTTTTTTCTGCATTATTAAATTCTTTGTTTAAAAATTTAAAACATTTTGGAATTAACCTCGTTAATTCCAAATGTAGTTTATTTTCAGATGTCATAATTTTGGTATATGCGTGGAGTGTATATATGGATATTTTGGAACAATATAAAATTAAAGAGAACAACAAAAAGACTGGTTCAAAGAACTGACTGAAACAGTGAACTTCTGCCCAATACAGTAAACTTCTGCATTGAAAAAGTTTAAAAAGACTGAGAAAAAGATGTAAGACATGTATGGAAGGATGCAGGGAAGGGGTAACAGATGTAAATTTGATTAAGAAGTATATATACAATGCACAAAAGTTCAATAAAATTTTCAAAAAAGATTAAAACATTGTATTTATTATTTTTATTTTATGTGTATGAGCATATTGCCTGCGTGTATGTACTGCACCTGTGTCATACAGTGCCCATGGATCTCAGAAGAGGACATCAGATCCACTGGAAACGGAGTTACAGAAAGCTGCTGGCCACCATAGGAATGCTGGAAACTGAGCCCAGGTCCTCTGCAAGAGTAGTCAGTATACATAACCAATTACTAATATTTCTAGCTCCATGTATCACTAAATTCTTACAACAGAATTAAAAAAAATGGCTATTATTGAACCTGGAGAAATGGCTCAGCAGTTAGAACCGCTGGGTGCTACTCCAGAGGACCTGGGTTTAGTTCCCAGCACACACACACACACACACACACACACACACACAGTGGTTAACAACTGACCATGACTCCAGTTCGAGGGGATCTGATGCCCTCTCTTGGTCTCAGGAATTGCACACACATGGTGAACTTACAAATATTCAGGCAAAACACTTACATACATAAAATAAAAAGAGATTAAAAAGAATATTAGCTATTATAAATCAAATATTACATGTATGAAAAAGAAGGATCTTTAGTCTTTAGTATTTTGTGTCACATGGACAGAAAGCATTTCCTGGAATGTAACCAAAGTACATTTGATAATCTTCTTTCTTTGATCCTGTGTCTTTAGAAGGGGACATTGTAAATGTCCTTCACTATGCTGACATTTGACTCTAAAAAACCTTATTGAGTTTTCTTTCTACAGTCTTTAAAAAAAAACATTTCATTATTTTACATGTATGAGTGTATTGGCTGCATGAGTGTAAGTGCATCTGTGTCATGCAGTGCCTGAGGCAGTCAGAAGAGGTTGTTGGATCCCCTGGAATTGGAGTTAAGGATGGTTGTTACCTGCCATGTGGCTTCTGTGAATCAAATCTTGGTCCTCTGCAAAAGCAGCCCATTCTCTTATTGGCTGAGCCATCTCTCCAGCCCTTTATTCATACAATCTTAAGGATGCCATGTTACCTTTTCCGTAGATAGTCAATCTAAGGACTTTCAAAAGCCTACCACTTACAACACTTTCTGACTTAGAAAGTTTCTAAAACAAAGACACATTTCCCAATTAGCACTGGCCTTGTGCTAGTCTATAGGTATATAATAATGAACACAATATGTTTTATTCCTTCACTTGTAAAACTTCTCTCTCATACACAGAGGAATAATAGTAAAAGAAAATCTTATTCACCAAGTTTTGATTATTAATATCCTTTCTGTATTAAAGAAAGAAATAGAATCACCTCATTTAAACTTTTTCATTAAATAACTGATCTTATAATTTCATCTACAATTTCTACCTTTCTTCACCCCACCAACAGGGTGAAGAAATCATCCTTCTAGGATGGAGTGTGTATAACTTACCTGCTCAGCAGAGACAATGAGATCATGTCTCTTGTCACCACATTGCTTGGATGAGACCCACTCTTGAGTCTCTAGGGCTCCGGGGAGTTCAATGGGCTAATAGGCAATCCCAGTTGAACCTTGGCAGACCTTCCTACCAAACCTCAGGGGTTACTGGATTTGTAATACAACCCCAAAGACATTTATGAATCAGCAATAGTGCAAGTGTTTGCTTCTGGCATCTTGCCAAGACCCTATTAGAAGTCTCACACAAGTGCCTGGCAACAGATATAAAGGCTGCAAAAGGACGATTACAGTCTGTCAGTGGAAGAACATAGACAGTAACTATGCATTTAGTTTTCTTAATTACAGATGGAAATTCAAATGACCCTAAATATAAACTCTTTGGTTAGTACCACATACATAGGAACTACCCAAGCTGAAACGACGCTGAGAATGATTGTCATCTCCTCAGTACCTCCTTGGAATGATGATAAAGTTCAGTGATGGCCCATAATTCTGCTACAAATTTGGCATTCTAAAATGATCAGTTCCTGGCTTAATTAAATATTTTCCTAGACATCATGACTAGGTACTGGGAAAAGATAGCATTCAGAGCTTACATCTGATTTTAGAATCAGATGTATCCTATATATGTTCAGCAGCTTGAATCTTATAACACATGGACAAAGCTTTAGTTAGAAATAACAGAAAAAAAGGACAAAGAGAATTGCTTCCTTTAAATACTGACAGAGATGTTCAACACAAGTATCAGAGGAACAGAAGGGTAGGGAAGAAGTAATTAGGATGGAGTAGTGCTCAAAGTAAACAGTAAATCTCAGAAAAAGCATCCTTCCTAAACTTCGACCTTGATTTAAACTGGACTTTAATTATAAATGAATATTTTTTACCATGAGAGTTGCATACAAAACCCTTTTTATCATTGTACATAGTATATAAAACAACATACCTGCTACAACGATGTTTTAAAATAAGCTGGAGAGATAGCCTAGCGGTTAAGAGTGCCGACTGCTCTTGCAGAGGACCCGGGTTCGATTCCTAGCACCCACATGGTGGCTGAGAACCGTCTGTAACTCCAATTCCAGGAGAACTCCAGTTCCAGGGGAATCCAACACCCTCTTCTGACCTCCGCGGCATTGCACAACACGGGTACACAGACCTACATGCAGACAGTACATTCATACACATAAATAAATAAATAAAATAAAGTATATCATTTGGGGGAAATCCTCAAGAGATTAATCTACTTGTAGTATGAGGCTAATTTTAGGGACAAAATTGTTTCTGTCCTTTGCAGTCACTGTCAGTTGAAACAGAGTTTCAAACAGAATAGTAAGGAAAGTTTATTTGACATGTAAGTAGGAAATAAAATAATGTAGTTGGATGGGACAAGATTGGTAATACTTCAGAATAGCTTGACATGCATATTGGTTCAGTTAAAGAAGACATGAGCTGCTCAGGCATTAAGGGCAAAAATCATCGAGTGGGATCTCAATAAGCTAGAAAGCTTCTGATTCTCAAAAGAGACAGCCAAGGAAGTGAAGAGGAAACTCACTGAGTGGAAGAAAATCTTTACCAGCTACACATCTAACAGAGGATTAACATCCAGAATACACAAAGAACTCAAAAAACAAAGTAGCAAGAAAATAAACGACCCAATAAAAAGATGGGCTACAGGTACAGAGAATTCTCAAATGAAGAAATAAAATTGTGAATGAAACACTTTAAAAGAGCTCAATGTCTTTAGTAATTTGAGGAATGCAGTTAAAAACCACTTTAAGATACGATCTTCTTCTAATCAGACTGGCTAAGATCACAAAAACAAAGGACACAAGATGTCAGTGAGGGTGTGGAGAAAGGGGAATACTCATTCATTTGTTGGTGGGAATGCAGACTAGTGCAGCCACTATGGAAGGCACTGTGGAGAAAACTCAAAAGATTAAAAATGAACCTACTATTATGTTGGCTTCCTCTATGTCATAAGGTTCCTGTCTCCCAGATCAGTAGCCTCATGGCATGACTGCTGGGGCTGCAAGGAGGGAAACAGGAGGGAGAAGAGGATGGTCCCTGGAATGGCAAATGAACCTGAACAGATCTGCGAGTTGCATCAGAGAGCAAAACTCATTTATTACAGGCATTAGGCATAAACACATAGAATTTCTTTGGGCTCTTTGACCAGGAGGTGGGTGGGACAGAGGAGAAGCCTATGTGCGTTCTGCTATGGTTAAGTTTATATGGCTGGGAAACCATAGCCCTCTGACATAAGATTACATCTTGGTGTAGGAAAAGACTTTCTAAATCAAACAGCAGCTGCACAGGAAATAAGGATAACAGCTGACAAATGGGAGCTCATCAAACTCAAAAGCTTCTGTGCAGCTGAAGAAACAATCAAGGAGGTGAAGAGAAAACCCACAGAGTCAGAGGAAACCTACACCACTGATACATCTGACAGAACATTAACATCCAGAGTATATAGACTACTTAAAAACAAAGAAGTAAGAAAATAAATGACCTACTCAAAAGATGGAGTAAAGGGATGAACAGAGACTTCACCAACAAGGAAGTGAAGATGGCGGAGAAGCATCTTAAAAAGTATTCAACATCATTAATAATTAAGGAAATGCAAATGAAAACCACTGTAAGGTATCATCTCACTCCAATAAGACTGGCCAAGATCAAGAAAACAAAAGACAGCAAATGCTGGAGAGGTTGTGGAGAAAGGGGAACACTCATCCACTGCTGGTGGGAATGTAGACTCATACAACCACTGTGGAAAGCAGTGTGGAGAACTATTAAAAGACTCAAAAAGAGTCTATCACCTGACCCAGCCATACCACTCCTGGGTATATACCCACAAGACGCATCCTACCGCAAATATACATGCACAGTTATGTTTATTGTAGCTCTCTTCACAATAGCAAAGAGCCGGAACCAACCCAAATGCCCCTCTGTTGTTCAATGTCTTTGACTCACACGTGATAGCATTCCACACGCTGTTCTTCCCTTCTTGCCTCAGCTCCAGGACTTGTCTCCTACCTGCAGGCTGACAGTCTCTAGGCTTTGCTCCCTCAAGAAGGGGGAAGGGAAAACTGCAGAAGAGATCACCCATGGAAATGAATGGACTCACACATGTAGAGGGCTGGGGAGAATAGGAACTCCATTTATTTTCTGTCAGTGAGGTCTATATATTGAACGCTACTGTGCTCTGGGCAAGGAAATGGGGGGCAGGTATAAGGGAGGGGTTAGCCACCTTGGTTCTAATCAGGGGGCTGCAGAGCTCTGGTTTGTGCAACAGGTAACTAGAGGTATGACGTTTTGCTCAGTGCCTCAAGGGAAGGGGCCTGGAACTTTGCAGAGACAGGGCGAAGCAAGAATCATTGTAATATCCTGAATCTTCCTGCTACAGATAGATAACTCACAGAGGCAACTGAATGCCCACAGAGATATCAGATAACGGGAGGTCTTCTGGGACAGGTATTACAAGTTCTTGCTTCAAGCCACACACAAAGTTTCATTCCTACTCCTCTCAACTGATGACTGGATAACAAAAATGTGGTACATATGCACAATGGAGTTCTATGCAACAGTAAAAAAAGACGACATCATGAACGTTGCAGGTAAATGGATGGAACTAGAAGACATGCTAAGTGAAGTAACACAGTCCCAGAAAAAAAAAAAGGTGAATGGTTTCCTTCATTTGTGGATGCTAACACCAAATTCCCAGTTGGCAGGCAAAGTGAACAACTTTATATTATATTGCTTTGTATCTGAAAGCAACTGTGCTGTTACA
This sequence comes from Rhizomys pruinosus, assembly GCA_009823505.1. NCBI lineage: Eukaryota > Metazoa > Chordata > Mammalia > Rodentia > Spalacidae > Rhizomys > Rhizomys pruinosus. The sequence goes on along the minus strand of VZQC01011281.1, from coordinate 1,636,790 downwards.
ATGTGAATCTCTTAATGGGCTCTAGAATTGACCTACCACTTAGAGTCACACGTTGTAATTGCCATATATGGGTGGAAGATATGTATTAATATTCTAGAGTAATATAAAATTAAAGGGAAAATGTGAACCCCAAAACATATTTAGGAATCAACATACAGTTTATTCCCAGAGGTCATAATTTTGATACATATGTGGTTTTATATAGGGATAATTTGGAGTAATACAAAGGGGAGGGAACAACAACAACATAAAGACTGGGTCAATGAACTGACTGATACAGTTAAATTCTGCTCAAAACAACAAGCCTCTATAAAAAAAAATCCTTGGAAACACTGAGAGAAAGATGCAAGACATGTATGGCCGAATGCATATACTGGGGTTGGGGGAGGGGGCGGAGAGGGGAAGGTACCCAAATTGGAATGAAAAATGACGTATGAAACATACAAAATGTCAATTAAAAAAAGCTGGAAGAAAGATGATGCCTTGGGCCATTTGCCTCTGGAGGATGGGGTGGACACGCCCAAGGAGGGAAAAGCTTGGGGATGCTAGTCTTCAAGCTATACTCCCCTGGTGGTTGGGTTGCAGGTTCCTGATGTCCAGTATGGTGAGTGGGAGTGGATCCCATCTCCTGCCAGCCTTCTAGTTTTTCAGGGTAAAACCGACCTTCTAAGTTATGGAGGAAGGAAGCCATCTATCGTATACTCAGCCATAATGGATTTATCCCGTCCCACGCTATATGACCCAGTTATTCCACTCATGTGCATATACCCAAAGGACTCGTCATACTGTGATACCTATACATCCATGTCTGTTAATGCTCTCTCTTCAAAATAGCAAAGAAATGGAAACAACCTAAATGTCCCACAAATGTTGACTGGATAATGAAAATGTGGTGCATTTGCACAATGGAGTACTACTCAGCATTAAGAAAAGATGAAATTATGAAATTCACAGGTAAATGGATGGAACTAAAGAATGTTATTCTGAGTGAAGTAACAGAAAGACAGAAAACCACAAAGCCCTCATTTGTGGATTATTGCACTAATCTCCTCATGTGAGTATATATCCTGATGTAACACCAGGAGCCAAGAAATTGGAAAGGCTACATGGAGGTAAAGGAGAAGAAAAATCCCCAAACAGGGGGTCAGTAAGGAACAGACATTACTGGGGCAAAGTCGAGAGTGTGGGGGTGTTGGGTTGGGAGGGGAGGGAGGGTAGATAAATGGGGGGTATGATGGGAGATGGGGTGGTCAGGAGTGGGGGAGGATAGGGACAGTGGGGGCTCTGGGGCTAGGGAGGAGCTGGTGGTAAGGGAAGAAGAAAGAATAGAGATGATTGGAAGTTGAGAGGCCAGGAAACCCAGAGTGTAATGTGATGTCCCTGAGACCCCATGAGAAAGTTACATACACTCTCTGAACATTAGTGCATATGTTGTGCAACCAGGTGGGTGTGTGGCAGGAAACACATTGCAAGACAGAGGATATCTCCCTTTGAATAGTTGAAGAGAACAATCTAAGTGACTCTCAAAACAAAGCAGGCTATCTCCAAGGCTCTTTATTATCTATCAGAAATAGAAAATAAGACTCTGCTGTTCAGAGCAGGACATGCTTCAGGGATAGGACTTAGATTAATGGAACAGGAACTGACCTGCAAATTTCTATCTAAAGTTAAGCCCTCATAATGCTATACAATGTGCACACTGCTACAAGAGAAAATCAATCCATAATACAGTGTAGCATCAAATCTAACAACCATGAAGAGCTGCCCAGCAAACTACCTCTATTGGTGAAGTAGAGGCACTATTGTCTGTGGGATGGTCAATAGCTATCTAATTGGACTTGGAATCCTTTCCATGGGATTGAACCCACGAGAGCCACTATAAACTCAGCATAATGCAGAGGTCTGGAGAAGACACAGAGCCTAGAGAAAAGCGTATTGGGGTCCTATCTCTAGACAAATGAAATTTCTTAATTTCTTAACATACACTATGGAATCTTATATTTACAGACAAGCATATCATATGCCACTCATCAAAAAAGCTACTCTATGCAAAAGATGGAGGCCACTGCAGAATCTGACAACTGGTCAGACACAGAACATAAACAACTGAAAAATCCCCATTACTAGGAAACAAATCTACAATTGAATGTCTACACACAGAACGAGGGACAGAGACAAAATGAGCGCACCCCTCAATTCTCACAAGTAAATCTTCCTTACACAATAGAGTGTGATGCAAACAGAAGGCCACATGTAGTCTACCTCCAAAGAATATGAGCTCCCAGAGTGTGTATCTCTGGATGGGGCCCCTATATTAAACCTCACCTATCCATGACTCAGGGATCATTGCAGAAGAGGGGGAGGACAGATAAGAGCCAGCACTGGTGCATGAACATAGAGAAGCAGTGACTTACAATCCACTGTCAGTTTATGCATGTATACCTGCGGCAATATAGCATCAGAAACTGGACCCATGCCAACTGGGACAAAGTCTCAAAGAGGAGCAAGAGAAATGATTCGGGGGCTGACCCTGGTCTGGAAACTATAAGAGATTGAGTACTGTAGGGTGAGGAAGAGTATGCCTTATCTAGTATTCCTAGAAATGCTGATAGAGTCCAGCAGATCTATTTGCACAGAAGGATGTCTGGGTTTGGGAGCTTGACTGCCTAGGGATTAGCTTGGGTGTTGTCATGCATGGGTTCTGATGGGGGGTCTGGGCATGGAGGGGACCAAGTTTGATTGGGAACCATTGTATGAGTTGTACAAATGCTAAATTAGAAAGGAAGGCATTAGAAGACAAAACAATGGTTTTGTACAAGCATTTACTCTATGCATTTACAAGGAGAGCTATCTATCCCATCTTTCTTACCCAAACCACATTCTTCTAGAGGACTTAAGAGCAAGATTGATACAAGGTTCCTGCTTGTGACCCAGTAAAGAAAAGAGAGAACAAGGAAATATAGACTAGCCCAAAAGTAAGGGGAGAGGAAGCACAGCAAAGAGGCATAAAGTTAGTGATGAGAGACCTGACAAGTTTAGAGAAGGTGGCAGAAAATGCACTTAGAACATAGCCGAGCCCAAGACAGCTTCAGTGACATGGCTCCCTGGTGGAGAGAGGGAGGCAGACGCCTCATCCAAAAGGTAAACTAGATTAGATCTGGTGATAATAGTTTGGTAGTCCTTCCCTGCCTGGGGAGAAGCTCACAGCATTGACAAGCCTCAAACCCTGTTATGGATTTTTCTAAAGAAACTATGATCCTCACTTCATCCACTGTAGACATGAGGAAATGAAAGCAAAGCAGTTTTATATATGATCTTCCAAAGGCCAGCTTCAGCCTAGAATGGCACAGGCACTGAATAAGAGTAGAGAAGAGTGCATAAGCCCAAAAGCATAACCCTTCCTCACTTTTTTTTTTGATAAGCAGGATAGTACAATTTTAGGCACCATGTAGGTCTCATCTCTTTTTCACTTATGTTTGTTGCTTTCTCAACAAAACATGCTGTGTGAGTTTCTCTCTAGGTTTCACATCTTATTTTAAAACTTATCAGACACATGACCTTGCAGGAAAACCTGGTTTGCATTTTCGACTCTATATTTCCAGTTTGGGTTGGGCTGGGTAGCTGAGCAGAGTTTGGGTGAAAGTATGGACTATCTATCATTAACAAATGCCTATTGTTTTCTTTTAATTTTAATAAAGTTGGCTCTATGAGTCTTTGAAAATGAGGCATCAAATGTTATTTTGAACAGATGTTGGTGGGTAAGTCAGTGACTCCTCTGGCAGCTGAGTGAGCAATAGCAAAAAAAAAAAAAATCCCATTTTGTCACTTTACTACCACTTTAAGGGCAGCACTAGAGTGTATCTTAATAGGGAACCTATTACTTAAAATTGAGTTACTCTGGGAGACTGAGACCAGGGAGTGACCACAATTCAGAAAGCTTGTGAAGGACAGCTCTGGGAAACAGTTGTAGAGAGTGGTCTGGATGCTGACAAGCTGAAGGTTGCAAGTAGTTGTGCTCAGGAAGTGATGTGCATAGGGAAAGGGAGTCCACCCTTGGGAGCCAGGTGCAGATCTTATCAACTCAGAGTGACAATGGAGTTTGATAGCCCTAATGCTGGGGCCGGGGGGGTGGCTCAACCTCTGCAGCCAACTATTTGCCATTCGCTGCCATGGAGCCTGAATATTCTGAAGCTCCAATAGGCTACTTCAAATGCACAGTTGCATCCCTCCACCAAGGTGATTAATACAGGTGCTTGAAAATGTGAAGATGGGTCTTCTGCCTATACAGTTCTCATTGCTTTGGTTGCTTCTCACACTCTCAATGCACGTTGGAAACATCCTCTGCCCGCCAGCTCGAACAACCACCTCAGACGCTATGATCTAGGGAGTCTTGGGAGGGAGGATGGGAGACCTAGCTCATCTCAGAGGCTGCAGTTATCTGTGGCCAGCACATACCCCTTGTATGAAAAGAAGCTATTAAAGATAGCTCTAGTGGACAGTGGACATGTGTCCAGTACAGGTTCAGCAACAGCATGAACTGTAGGAAAGATAAGTGTTCACATATTCAAGTGACCGTGCCTGGATGGCTGGTAGTCTCCAATTCTCAAGGATGCAGAAAAAAGCTGAGTCAACATATACTTTTTTTCTGTTTTTATTGACTTATTTCTTCCTATTGTGATTGCCCTTTTACTTTTTTACTACACTTTTGGCAATGTTTTTACTTTTTGTACTTAAAAATATGATTTTATATTCCCTCTCATTGAGTCATCTAATTTTGTCCATTACTGGGGATCTTTTGCTTTCCCCCTCCACTGTTTTTCATTGCCTCTAGCATTTAGGCTGGAGAGATGGCCTAGCGGTTAAGAGCACCGACCGCTCTTACAGAGGACCCGGGTTTGATCCCCAGCACCCTCATGGCGGCCGAGAGCCGTCTGAAACTCCAATTCCAGGAGAGCTCCAGTTCCAGGGGAGTCTGACACCCTCTTCTGACCTCTGCAGCGTTTGCACGGGTGCACAGACTTGCATGCAGACAATACATTCATACACATACGGAAATAAATAAAATTAAAAAAAAGCCAGTATAATCTGATGCTAATATTGGGTAAGTGAATAACAAACCAAAAATAAAATAAAATAAAATAAAAATACTATATTTTGAGTTCATCTTTAGATCATTGGCTTTATTTAAAAACTCATATTTTTATTCCTCTTATATCATTTAACTAATTTTGCCTTCAAATGCTCTCATCATTGAGAAATATATTTAAACATTTTTTTTTTTTGCTTTTTAAATCTGTTGGATATTCTCTTCCCCCACTCAATATTTTTCTCCTTTCTTCTTCTTTTACCATTTATAGAAGTTTGTTTCTCCTTGAACATTCATTTCCCTTTTTCTGGTCCCTCTCATTCATTTACAATTTATGCACTGATCCTAAGTGATTTTCAATTTCTTAGCACATTCTTTATTAGTTTTGCATTTTCTGTTTCTAAGTCACTGATGAGGTGTTAGTGGACCTTAACAATTTCAAGTGTATTTCTGTATCTTCTATTGTTTGACATTGTTTTTGTTGTCATAGCAGTTTGTTTGCCCCCCTCTCCATGGTATGTGGTACTGAGGATCCAGCCTTAAGAGCAGGATGCTCAATAAGATCACAAAGAAAACCTGAAAACATATACAAACCAACACATGCATAAATCCAAACCCATAAATGCAAATACAAGCACAAAAATGCAAAGCAACGTGTCTTTCCCAAAGATCAGACTGTTCTCTTTCTGAAATAGCAAAAGTTCTTAAATGTCAGATAAAATTTCCAAAGTTTTCTAGTAAAACGTATCAGTGACCTTCAATCCAGGCCCTGGAAATGAAAGGCAACAATGACAGAGGAAATGGTTGGCAAACTGGATTAGAAGTGTATGCAAAAGCAAGATGAAATTTAGCAAAGAAAATAAGACTTTGAAAAAAATAGAATTGTCTGAAATGAAAAACTGAATGAAATAAAGACAAAGTGAAAAGCATCAGCCATTTCCAAGAAAAAAGAATGCCAGGGATGGGAGACAAAGCCGGTGACGGATCAAACACCAAACCTATGACTGCAGCATCCAAGATTTGGGTCACAATCAAGAGACCAAATCTGAGACATTCACAGAAACACTTGTCTCCATTACTTTTCCTGTTGCCACGATGAAACACTCTGATGAAAGCAACTCAAGGGATAAGGGGTTATTTTTGGCTCACAATTCAAGTTACAGTGCATCATGGTAGGGAATTCACAATAGCTGGACTTGAGATAGTGGGTCGGTCACAAGGCAACCACACTCAAGGAGCAGAGAAATATGGATGATTGTGCTCAGCTCACTTTCTCCTTTGGATACAGTTTAGGATTCTACCCCAGAATGGTGCAACCCACAGTGGCTGGAGCTTCCCACCTCAATTAACCTAATCAAGACAATTTCCCAAAGTACACCCAGGGGCCCATCTTCCAGATGATTCTAGATCTCATTTAATTAACAATTGAAATGAACTATTACAATATCCAAACAGGAAGCATTCAGAATCCCAAATAGATATGACCAGGATAAAACCTCTCTAAGACATATTGTAATTAAAAATTAGAAAGCAAAGAATCAGTACCAGAAGCTGTAAGGGAAAAATTCCAACTTACCTATAAAGATAAACACATCAGTATAATATCAGATCACTTACCAACAATCCTTAAAGCCAAGCAAGCATGGAATGACATATTCCAAACCGTTGAAAGACCAGTTGTAAACCTTTTGTATTCTAACTCAAATGTCTATAATTCTCCAACCCTGCATCATAACTTAGTTTGCAAGGATATTGATCACCTGTCTCTTCTACAAAGTATCAAAATGGTCCATTATGTTGTGATTACGTTATGGTGATTGGCTCTCAAGAGCAAGAGGTATAAATTACTCTGGACTTGTTGGTAAAGTGTATATGCATCAGAGGACAGGAAACAAATCTATCCAAAATTCAAGGGCCTTCTATCTTAATAACATTTCTAAGAGTCCAGGGTTTTGGGACATACAGAGATATTTCTTCTAAGGTGAAGGATAAGTTGTTGGATGTGACCCTCCTACCACAAGAGAAAACAACAATGTTTAGTGGTCCTCTTTGGATTTTAAAGGTGCCATAGTACTTTGATGTGTTACTCTAGTCTTTCTTTCAAGAGACTTGGAGTTTGTTTGGAACAGGGCTTGGAATAAGAGGAATCATCAATAGGTCCAAACTGCTGTACAGACAGATCTGATACTCGGCCATATGATCCAACAGACTCAATGATACTTGGGTCCAGGTCCAACAACTTATCATTCACCTTAGGCATTTGGCAAATTCATGTAATTTGCTTATGACTTCAGGAGTTCCTTTTAAATTTATTTTGCTTATTTTTATTTTATGTGTATGGGTGTATTCTCTGCTTATATGTAGGTGCACCTGTGCTGTGCAATGACCATGCCATGGAAGTAAGCTCAGAGGAGGGTATCAAATGCCACCTAAATTGTGTCCATATATTAATTGGAGAAGACTAGGTCCTATTTACATACAGTTCTGTACCCTGTCTAGAAGTGCATCATTAGCGTCACTTTCTAGGATAATTCTGAAGAACGGTGTAAACAGAAAATTTTACAGTGGACAGAACTTTAGGCAATGTGCATGATTGTGCATTTTGCTTAGAAGAAAAAGTGGGGCCTGAGCCACCAATAGCATTGGTTGTTCTTACAGAGAACCTGGGATTGGCTCCCAGCACTCACATGGTGGCTAAAAACTCTCCATAACTCCAATTCCAAGGGATTGGACACCTTGTTCTGATATCTGTGGGCATTGTATGATATGAGTGCACTTGCATACATGCATACATACTTTTCATATATACACTCATATATATATAATAAAACTAATACAGAAAATATTTTTAAAAAAGAAAAAGTGGCTGGGCATGGTGGCGCACGCCTTTAATCCTAGCACTCGGGAGGCAGAGGCAGGCGGATCTTTGTGATCTTCAAGGCCAGCCTGGTCTACAGAGTGAGTTCCAGGACAGCTGGTGCTACAGGGAGACCCTGTCTCGAAAAGACAAACAAACAAACAACAACAAAAAAAAAACAACAACAAAAAGAAAAAGTGGCCGGGTGTGTAATTATATACTGATTCATGGATTTCAGCCAATGTCCTGGCTAGGTATTTGGCAACTTGGAAGAGAATTTTGGTGAGAAAGATCTTAAGGAAGGTTTAGATTAATAGAGATCTCCAAATGGCCGAAGCATGTAAAATACTTGTGATTTATCAAAAGGCAACTCTTACCAGAGGAAGACTTATAATTAAGTAGATAGGGTGACTTGTTTGTAGATGATTCAAACTCTTTAACAAAAATCTCCATCATTGTACAGTGGGCCTGTGAATAAGGTGACCTTGTTGGCAGGGATGGAGACTATGCTGCTGAGTACCAAATGCTACCATTTCTGGGAGTGACCTGCCAGCAACCTGATGGCAGGGTTACTATACCATAAAATTTACATTGTGGAAAGGGTAGTATTTTGTCCCTTACTGGCATGGAAATTTACTCTAATTATGGGTTGACCTTTCTTGCATGTAATAGTCTGATAAAGCTACCCACCATCTGTGGGCTTACAGAATGCCTATTCACTGGTGGTATTCAGGACAGCATTGTTTCAGAACATGAAACTCACTTTATAGCCAAAGAAGTATAGTAGTGTGCTCATGCTAAAGAGTTTGCTGTTTTTACCATGTTATCAACCATCTTGAAGTAGGCGGCTTGACAGAATGATGGAATGGCCTCTCAAAGTCAGTTACAGCACCAATTAGGTGGCAATCACCTAGAGAGCTTATATGTTTTAAATATGTATCCAGTGTATGATGCTATTTCTCCTCGAGTCCTGGGTCCAGGCATCAAGGGCTGGAAATGAGGGTAATACCACACATGATAACTTTCAGTGGTCTTACTAAGAAACATTTGGCCTGTAATCCCAGCACTTGGGTGGCAGAGAAAAGTGGATCTCTGTGAGTTCAAGGCCAGTCTGATCTACAGAGCCAGTTCCAGGCCAGATGGGGTTACAGGGAGACCCTGTATCAAAAAGACCAAAAAAAAAAAAAAAAAAGAAAGACATTATTTTTAGAACAGCAACCTATTCTTAACAAAATTTAACAGGGAGCATAGAGATTTCCCATGTACCCCTTACTCCCCGACATGACATGAACATCTTCCCTCATTATCGGCATGCTTACCACATTGGTCCTCTTGTTTCAAGTGATAAACCTTCATTGGCTCATCGCTATCACCCAAGTCCATAGTTTACATAAAGGCTCATTCTCAGTATTGTATTTCAATATCAATCTTCTCACTTCTTAAGCTAGCCACCCTTCTCTTATGGACAGCTTAATATGCTATAACTTTACTGTCCTGTGATGATCACAAATTGTTATTTATTTATATTTGAATTTCTCAGTACTGCTACATGATTTCCTCATCCTCAAAAATTGTTCCATAACTTAATTTTTTTATTATTTCCCTAGCTTTTTAAATATCCCAAAACTTTGCTGATTATTTACTTTACATGTGATTTGAAATTTTAAATAATTTATAACTATCATTTCAGTGAAGTATCAAGTAGATTGCTTCAATTCTCTATCATTTCTGAAGCAGATGATGAGGCTGCCATAGATTGATGATGTTTCTGGTTTTTAGCTTCAACTTATCTCTGTTTTAGCTGATATTGTGTTTAATCTTTCATACTTGATGTTTTCAGTTAAATACTGATGCTTCTACTCTCAGTAAAACGTGTGCAGCCTCATTCAGACTTTGACTTCAGCCCTCTGAAAATGAAGTTGTGCAGTTCATTTTCTAGTTTCTTTCCTTTTCCTATATTCCTGTTCAGTTCCTTTCCATTGTTTTTGGAACATGTATTCAGCTGTTAATTTCTTTTTCTTGGACCCTCAATGATCTAAAAGTTTGTTTCCTCAAAGGGTAAAAATATGCCAAACATTCATAATTTTAAAAATATTCTGTGATATATTCTGTGTATAAAATTGTGATCTGCTGGGCATGGTGGTGCATGCCTTTAATCCCAGAACTTGGGAGGCAGAAGCAGGCAGATCTCTGTGAGTTCAAGGCCAGCCAGGTCTACAGAGTAGCTGGGGATGCAGGAAGACCCCATCTCAAAAACACTAAAAAAAACCAGTGAGCCATGTAAAATAAAAGATACAGAGCTGTGTATGTGGAGTGATGTGCAGTTTTTTTTTAAAAGAAATTTCATAAAGGAAAGTCTGAAAGGAAACACACCATGAGTTTACTGTAATAATCTCTGAGTGATGGAATTTTGGCTTCCTTTGATTTTGTTCTTTTCTCCTTGCTTTTAGTGATTATGCAATTCACACATGGTGCTTATTCGCAGAAAGAAATTTCTTTCTTTTTAAAAAATGTATTTATTTATTTATGTGTATGAATGTACTGTCTGCATGTAGGTTTGTGCACCCGTGTCATGTAATGCTGAGGAGGTCAGAAGAGGGCATCAGATTCCCCTGGAACTGGAGTCAAAGATGGTTCTTAGCCATCATGTGGGTGCTGGGACTCGAACCTGGGTCCTCTGCAAGAGCAGTTGGTGCTCTTAACTGCCGAGCCATCTCTCCAGCCCCAGAATAATTCTTATTAATGGAAGTTGGAAATAAAATACTTAAATACAATCATGTAACAAAATCTCAAAGATGCATATTATCCCATTTGATTTTAGGGATATATATGGTTGATTTTATGTTTCAATAAAACTTAATAAAATAAAAATACCTTGAAATAAGGAGTCTCAATCTTTTGAAGTTCTTAAGTTAAAGGAAACTGCTAATTCTCCATGTAAGAGAAAAGGATTAATGGACACTTAGAAAACACAAGATGGATATATTCTGAGGCTTTTACAAGTGGATTTTTTTCTTGATGCTTTTCTTCAGGTACTGAGTAAGCCACTCTGCTAAGTTTGGGCACTGGATACATTGCCTTGGTAGGCCTGGTGATTCTTATTGTCTCAGTTTTAAAGATCTCAGTTTTGCTTTCTTTCCTTCTTCAGATTTTTTTTTTTTTTTTTTTAGAGACAGGGTCTCCCTGTAGCCCCAGCTGTCCTGGAACTCACTATGTAGACCAGGCTGGCCTTGAACTCACAGAGATCCACCTGCCTCTGCCTCCCAAGTGCTGGGATTAAAGGTGTGTGCCACCACACCTGGCCTTCCTCAGATATTTTATATGACTTAATGAGACTCTGTAAGTCTACCAGATGCTGAGAATAAATTTGAATTAAAAACTGGAATTTATAGTTTGCTGTTTCAGTTACTAACTGGATAATCTTGGACAAATATCTTTTTTTTATTTTTTTTATTTTTTGTATGTGTATGAATGTACTGTCTGCATGCAGGTCTGTGCACCCATGTCATGCAATGCCGCGGAGGTCAGAAGAGGGTCTCAGATTCCCCTGGAACTGGAGTTCTCCTGGAATTGGAGTTACAGACGGTTCTTAGCCGCCATGTGGGTGCTGGGGATCGAACCCGGGTCCTCTGCAAGAGCGTCGGTGCTCTTAACCGCTAGGCTATCTCTCCAGCCCCTTGGACAAATATCTTAACTCACTGGGTCTAGTTTTAGTTTCCTTTCCTGAAGGAAAATGAAAAAAAATGTAGTGGAGATTATTTTTCTCTCTTGTTTCTGCAATTCTAAAACTTTTTAAGAACTGAGATGCTTCCTAAAATGTTAATATTTTCCTTCTATCTGCTCTGCCTCTACATGCAAAATTCACTTTACAAAATCTTTTGGTGAACATTTAGAATCTTAAGATTTGTATCAAACTATTTTAATGTGGAAACTAGAAAATACTATGCTTTTTCTGTTTTTTTTTTTTATCATTAGTTTCTTTTGGAACTGTATAAGTAATGAATAAAACATCTAACTGCATACGTGTAAAGATGCAAATAAAATCAGGCTTTTCATAGATGGTTGAAGCAAGAATTCCTATTCTAATTCTCTCCCTTCACTTACACTGTTACTTGCAAAAGCCAGACAGAGACATTTTCCATCCATTGCTAGTCATCAAGGGATTGTTGTCAAGGGTGAGAAGACAGAAAGGCATCATCAAACTCTGGAAATCTTCACAGCCAGACTTTTGAGATCTCAGACAATCTGGGTGCATTCCTGGAGATTTAACAGAAACCCTGAGGGCAATCTTTGAGGCAGCCTAGAGTTACCTGGAAAATTCAGACTGCTTCTGGCTGTAAAGGACATTGTTTCTGCCAAGAATGATGATGTACCATTCTCATGTAGGAGGACTGCCTCAAAGACCCAGGCAACTTAGAAGTTTCTGTGGTTCACAACTCTGAATGAGATGACAGTAGAAATAATAAAATTGAAAGCGTACTATCACTGAAAATCATAAAAATTAAAATCATTTGACAACCAGGGAGAATCTGAATATGCATTTACTTATCTCTGGTGATCTTTAACACCTTTTAGGTGTTAAATTCAAAATCTGAACTTATATTTAAAAGCAAATTGAAAAACCAATAAGATGCTCATATTTATTTGACTTTACACTTTAATATCTGGGACCATATGATGTTGGAGACAAAGGTTCAGATAAAATACACATCAATGTGTGTTTTCTCAACTATGAGTGAGATTAATGTTCATTAATGTGTGTGTGTGTGTGTGTGTGTGTGTGTGTGTGTGAAGGACCTAAAAGAGATTAAAATGAAAGAGCAAGGAAAGGGGGACCAGACACCAGCCTTGTAATGTGTGGTTTGTGAGTTACCTGCTAATTTGATTGCACTGTAAATTCACTAAAGCTTGTGCCTCCCATACCCCATGTGTCTCATTTTCAAACAATCATGCGTTTGAAATTTGTGGGTGTGAGAGGATGCGGAAGAGAGCAGAGGACTCCGTGTCAATCAAAGCTAATCACTGTACAGGCAGAGGGCTTTGGTTGGCCTCCATGCTCTAAGCTGCGCTTCCACATCTGTGTTTGAAGAGATTAGAGAGGTGCTTCATACGAGAACTGTGTTAGGTAGAGCTGATCGACAGTATTTGGAATAAACCACGAAGAAGTCGAGTGCCAGAAGGAAAGGCATAGCAAGTGAGAGGCGGAAACCAAGGAGGCCTCCCGATCCTCCCCCCGTTTCTATTCGGGGTCTACTCACTGGAGGGCATTACCAGACGCCAAGTTCTTGCTAAATCTTAGCACAAGGGCCGCAGCTCAGTCAAGAAGCCTGGAGCCAGTGTTTCCCTGACATCCTTGCTACGCTTTGGGGGAAGATCTCCAGTTTTATTTGAGGTGCTTTACAGAAAACAGATTAGCTCAAGTGAGTAAGTGGGATTTGAGGAGCAAGTATGGGGAAGAATGAGAAGTGAAAAATACCACGGCAAAAAAAACGAACATCCAAGGCCCCTCCTGGTTGGCAGCTCTTCTCCCCGCCTGAAGGCCATACACGGGCAAATAAATTATGAGTGACAATATTTGAACCAATAAAGAGGGCACTATATTTTATATGCAGTAAATTTAATTCCAGATTGTGTTTCACCTCAGCAGGGTGACATGTTTATTGCCAGTGAAAGATGAAAGCTGAGGGAGTTAAGAGACAAACGTCAGCACTTCTAGTGGGCACCCGCAAAATGAAGATTTGACAGACCGGTGGCCGAGCTCTTGAAATGAAATGCCAGATCAAATTTTACCCCAAAGGGGTCAGATGTACTGTCGTGCCCCTAAATTCGCAATACCGGCTGAATAAATGAGCCCAGTTCAGCAGAGTGCAGAGGCCAAGAGCACACTCTTTGAAGAAATCCCGCTCCCAATATCACAGTGTTCCAAGCCAAGCTAGCCTTGGAGAGGCAGAAAGAGAGATTTCTGAGGGAAGACGTGTGGGAGGATGTGGAGCGCTGCTGCAGCCTCTGCGGGGCTCTAAGTGTCGTTTTAAAAATCTATTAAACAGATCGAAAAGTAGAAGTGAGTCTAAATTGATCTGCTCGTCTCTCAATTTCATCCTACACGCGCTCAGCTCAGGTGTTCAATTTATTGAACCATAACCCTTTTTTAAACAATCAACATCAACACACAATAAATATGCTCAGCAAGGGCAATATTTACATGCACAACTCATTGTTTTGAAGATTTATTTATGGGGAAGCTGGCTGGAAATTACATCAGAGATCCCTTGGCAGACTGTGGCACAGTGGCACGTGGGCACAGTTCTGGTTACTGTGAAAGAAGACGCATTGGCAGAGTCAAGTACAGTTTCTCCCCACAAAACAATCTCTACATCATCTGTGCAAACTTGGAAAGAGATTTATATTATCTGCTATGACTTTGCTCTTTGTCTAAAAAGTAGGAAAGGAGAAAGAAGAGAGGGAAGAAATAGAGCTGAAGGAAAACGGGAAAGAAGAAAGGAAGAGAGGGAGAGAGACAGGGAGAGAGGGAGAAAGTTATACCAAAGAAGAGTTTCCATAGTAATTCCTGTAATGATGCTGATAATTCACACCACGATAGCCAATTGTTCCTCGTTGCACTTACAAAACAGGGTCGAGCACTCTAGTAACCAATATATGGATTTTACTAGCCAAATACTTTCAAACTCATTTGTGCAGACATAGTGTCATCAACTCTTGAATCAATCAAAAGGGCTAACGTTTTAATCAGCTTTCACTGACCATCTGTAGGGCAGGCAGTAGAATATACTTTTTAACTTCTTCTTCCTGGTCATGAAACTCTTTCCACTCCACAGGCTTTCTAAGTCATACAGTATGTGTCCTCCCAAATTTGTCCACTAGGTTCTTTTCTTTTTGCAAGTCATAAGGATTGATTCTATCTGTGATTCATTTAACTTTTTGGGATAAAAGAATCACGTTAAAGGGTGAGGGAATTGGTATATTTTAGAAAACTGAAAATTTTGATGATGTCAGAAGAGAAATATTTAACTTAAGAATGGACAAAATCGTTATTATCATTCTTACATAGGATTGAATATAATTCATAGTTAGAATAAATACATTTTATTTCATATAATGATAGGTCTAATAGTTAATCTTCATTGTAAACTTGATCAGTTTTACAATCACCATGGAAGTACGTCTCTGGCTGTGCCCATGAAGGTGTTTCCAGGAAGATTTAACTAAAGAGAGAGCTTTCAAAACTATGAACGGCATCCTCCCAAAGGCTAGAGTCTCAGACTGCAAGAACAGGAGGAAGCAGCCTGAACAGTACCATTCCTCTTCTCCGGATCCTGAGTGCTGATACAGTATGAATATTTGCCTCCCGTTTTATTCACCATGACTATTCCGCTAGGTTCTACTATTTCTTCAACCTGTGAGCCAAAATAATAAGCTCTTCCTTCAATACATTGTTTCTGTCCGTTACTTTTTCATAGCAGTAAGAAAAGCAACTAATGGGGCTGGAGAGATGGCCTAGCGGTTAAGAACATCGACCGCTCTTACAGAGGACCCGGGTTCGATCCCCAGCACCCACATGGTGGCCGACAACCATCTGAAACTCCAATTCCAGGAGAACTCCAGTTCCAGGGGAATCCGACACCCTCTTGTGACCTCCACGGCATTGCACGACACGGGTGCACAGACCTGCATGCAGACAGTACATTCATACACATACAGAAATAAATAAAATTAATAAAAAAACTTGTGATCTTAGTAAATAGACAAAAAAAAAAGAAAAGCAACTAACACAGCATGATTTTTATTTATGTTTTCTTTACTTACCTTTTATCCAGAAAGCCCAGAAATCTTGTGAAGTAAATTGCTTAAATACACATCTCCTATCCAAATCTATAGCTAATGCCAACATTGAGAACTTTTTAGCCAGAGGCAACCCGAGGAACCTTCTAAGGAATGTACTGACACCATCCCTTCTGTATCCTAACTTCCCAGAAGCTACTTCCTTTGTATCTTCTCTATAAAATTGAATTATTACTCTTTGTAGTTCTGTAGAACTCTCTATTTTTGACCCCTCCTATCCGGCCAGCTTGATGGTGGGTTGATTGGCAATTATTGGAGTGTTACTTTCCTCTAGAAAAGTGAAGCATCAAAGTTTACGAAGATAATGATTAAGCACAGTAAGTAAATATCCCAATGTTAGCATGTAATAGGTGCCCAAAAATTGACTCTGCATTTTTTATTGTGACATTGATTATTCTGATTTTGTGCAGCTAATATGTTCCTCTATCCCTGAAGCTGATTTCACCCCATCCGCTTCCTTTTGCTCATATTTTCTCTGTATATTTTCTCTAATTCTCCATCCATAAGATTTGGCTTCAAAGTCTCCTCTTGCCAGAAACCCCTCTCAAGTGCTTTTGGAGTATACAAGCCAAAAAGAAAGAATTAATAGATAGTAGGGCAGCTGTGTGGGCTATGCTTAGTGTCATTCTATATAGCTCAGATAATTTAAGATTATAGTTTAGAATAGTATCCAAATATATTCAATAACAACTTCTGTTAAATTATGCTAAATGCCCCATGCATATTTGCATATTGAAATTCTATCCATCCTTTAATATCCATTTTAAATGTTGATCTCGTTCCATCTACCCCTCTTCCACTACTTCATAGGAGTTACTCTGATGACCTTTGGTCTTTGATGCAATTATTTCTGGCTTGGCATGAATTCTATACAGTCAGATACAGTGGTTGCACACAGTGCATCTGTCTTAATGAAGATGGGGGAAGTTAGCTCTTGGAGGAAAGGGAAAGTATAGTTCAATCAGTCAAATGTTTACTGAAGATCTACCTTCTGGCAGTATTGCTCAGTGATAGAGCACTTGATCAACAGACATGAAGAAAATAATACAATAATGAAGTGGATGGTGCATTGAAGATCTAGAAGGCCCTGTGCCTAGAGCTGTAAGTGCTACGATATAAATGGAATATGACATCTACACTAGTATTTGCATCTCAGAAGGGCTGGGGGAACTATCAGAAGAAAAGAATCACAGAGTGAAAAACAAGAATGAGATTTTTTTCCCAGATTTTGTGCACATGCATGCGTGAAGTCTGAGTGTATGTGTTTGTGTGCTTGTTTATGCTTGCAGGCATGCCATGAATTGCAAGTGGATGTCAGTGGACAACCTTTAGGTGCTCATCCTCACACCTCCAATTAAGACAAGGTCTCTGTCACCAGCATAGCTGGCTGGTGAGCTTCTGGAGTCTTAATTTTCTCCCTCCTGTCATTTCATAGATGAGCATTGAAATTAAAGCTGCTGAGATGACTTCATCCAGTTTTTATGTGATCCTGGTGATACAAACTCATTTTGTCAGGGTTGCATGGCAAGCACGTTTACCCACTGAGCTATCTCCCCAACCTCTTGAATGGCACATTTCATAAAGGCTAGTTGGCAGTTCTGGCTTAATGGACTGTGAGGGCAAAGTTAAGGAAAAGTTTGGTTCTATTTCTACTTATATTAGAATTTCCTGAAAATACTTAAGAAGCAAGATTATTTTAAAGTATGTAGGCATTTATCATAGTATCCCCAAATAGTATATAGCTGGTGGATACTGAGTGAGTAGAAAAGTAAATGGCATTTTCTCTTCATATGTTGGTTTTTTTTTTCTAGTAGCATTTGAGTTCTGTACTATGTTTGCTGCTTAAAAGGCATTACTTAGGTGTTAATCTATAGAGCTTAACTTGAAATTGATTATACATGAGTCAGTGTTGAACTAAATTTGAATGAACAGTGGCTGAATTGAAACCAAGAAAATAAACAAAAGAGTTGTGAATACAGTGTAAAAACATGCATTTTTGAGCAATATTGAATAAAAATATTGCCTGAGATGTGAAAGTTCACTTGTGCTTATACTGCTAAAATGTCTTTGGATTTTCCTCCATACACTCTTCCTACAGAAAGTGTTAATTGATGTTGGCACTGAATCTTTTGAAGTAGTGGAAATATATTGTTTAAAATGTGCAATTAGTTGCAAAAATGATTGATGGAATGAATAAATATTTTCTTAATATTTTAATTGAATTTTGGAAAATTTCTTAGAATGTGCCTTGATCATGTTCAGAACCTCTCCCTTATCCAAATCTTCTCTAACTCCCCTTGCCCAATTCCATGCTATCTCTTCACTTAATATATAGTATATATTTATATGTAATGTATATAATGGCCCATCCAGTCTCATGTGTGTCCGCAAGTGCCCATCAGAGGAGATCTACCCACTGGAGTCTGGTTAAACTATTCAGTGTCACACTCTTAAAGAAAACTGACTCTTAGCAGTTATCAGTTACCAATAATTACTCTGCTAGAATTGGGGTTTCTTACTTCCTCACAACTATGCTAGGGTTTTGTCTGGTTTGAGCTGACATGGGACATGTTCATGCTGTCACTACTGCTGTGAGATCATATGATTAACTGCACTGTTGTCAATAAAATACTGTTCCTTGTAGTCATCTACCATTTCTTGCTCTTAAACTCTTCCTGCCACCTCTTGCACTCTGATCCCTGAGACTTTGGAAGAGAGGGTGTGACGCTGATGTCCCACTCAGGACTAAGCATTTGCAGTCTTTTCTAGTCTGCATGTTAAGCAATTATGGCTCTTTGGGTTAATCACAATCTACTGCATGAGGAAGCTTGTCTGGTGAGAGTTGAGATGTGCACTTATCTATGGATATAATAATAAGTCATTAGGAGTCAGTTTAATACTATGTCCATTTGGAAAGGCTGAAAACACCTTCTTTTTTTCTCATTTTTTTTATTGATGCTTTGTGTATTTCATACATCATTATCCAATTCAGTTCAGGCATATTTCCCCTTCCCTTCCCCCCATCCCACCCCACCCCATCCCAGATCATGCATTCTGCCATGACTGTTCTGCCTCTTTCTCTCAGTTTTTTTTTTCCATTTTTTAGCAATAGGTGTTAATTTATGAGTACAAGCATCCTTCATGTAAAACCAATTTGCAAGCAGTTGTGCCCAAACCCACACAGCCCCTTGGTCCCACCATCCAGCAGGGGGGGCTCGTATGTTCAATCAAGTTGATCAAATGAGTGTCCAGGCTACATTGCTGTAGGTTCACCGTTCACCCCAATCACAGCCCTTACATTCTACCACGCCCCCTCTTCCGCAGATTTTTCCCTAGGCTTAGACAAGGGGCACAGGTGGACGAGAAGCAAAACAATCTACTTTCTCTGGAGCTGCTGTCTTGGGCTCTGGTCACTTTTGGCTGATTTTTCTTTTCTCATGGGCTGACAGTTTGTCCAGGAATAACCTTTCAATCCTGCCAATGAAGCACAAGCAATTAGATATATAGGTATTTAAACAGTATTGATTGTTATCATAGGTTACTTTGGTATAGATACAGATGTTTGGATGGTATGTTAATCCACGAATTACATTTTTTTTCTGTTGAATATGACAGGGTCTTAATGTGGCTTATAACATCTCCTGACCACTGGAGGGTGCAAGCTTGTGGCATCGGCCGTGGGTTATTCCTCCAAGGAGAGAGCCAATAGCCAACTAGATTTGGGATATACAGGCATATGGCTGCCTCTGCTGCACAGTATTTCCAGGCAGGTGAGGTGTAGCTGGTGCTGATGGAGGAGTCTTGCTTGACTCAAGGAGACCCATCTTTGTTTTATTGGTTTAGTGGCCTTTGGTAACACTGTCTCGTATTCCAGAGACCATCTGTACACTTGCATGTGTGGTCTCAATAGATCTTTCCCATGCTAACAACAGGTCTTCAACAGCAGGGCCTTATCACCTCTCTTCTTGCAGGTATCCCACTTTAGAGGCAAGGAGCCTTTACCTTTTGTGGGGGCTTGGATCCCCTGGCCAACATCTCCTTGGTGGAATAATCCATTGCTGATGTCAGAGCTCCTGCATTAATATATTTTGCTTAAGTGTATAGATTAATGAGATTTTAGTATTATCTTTGGTTCTGAATAGAGAATAATCCTTTTCACATTTCCTATGTCTATTAGTCAATTCAAGAAGGCAGTTTTACCAGTTTTATAAGAGATTGCCTCTATAATAGTTGTCTCCAATTTACAGTTGGAGGACGACTTCATCATCCTATTTTTCCTTGTTCTATGGGGGGGGGGTAAGAAAGTCTCTCGTATTAAAACCTTTGTGGCTCCTGGAAGGTAAGCTTCGTTAGGACTCATTATACATAGTTGTTACAAGTATGATCCACAGAGGGGTTTGATGTTTGTAGCAATCTGAGGCTTTTCTTCCTTTCAATGTTCGGTGTGCCAACCTTTCTGTTGGCACTTTCTGGTACATCATACTCGATGCAAAGCTGTATCTTTTCTTTCTCAGCCATTAAGTTGGTGACATTTTGACCTGATGGAACATACAAATCTTTTCCCATAGTTAGTTTTAAGATTTGACTTGCAAGGTTTTTGACAGAAAGGTTTCATTTCTATCTGTATCCCCCCCATTTTTTTCCTTTTTTTGGGGGGGGTTATTTTTTGACCCATGAGTCTCCAGAAGGCAGTTGTAATATACATACCTAAAGGGTGGCATCAAGGCACAGCTTTCATCAAATTCATCCATGCTGTTTTGGGTGACTGTATGTGATTAACTTGGGGAGCAAACAATTTTTTTTTGTTAAGTCATCTTATAGGTTAAAGAGAATGCTACGAGGTGATACCATACAACAACAACAACAACAAAAATTATAGAAAACACCTTCTTTTGAGGGGATACAAAGAACTGCACTAGAACACCCTCTCTGGAGCTTTCTTTTACCTCTTTGTATACTTACTGAGGTTAGAACATCAACATACATCCCCCAGAAGGAAAATCCTCACAGTTTTCGTTAGAATGCCAACTGTTATAGTGAATGATAAATAACATTTCTGTAACAAGAGGCCCTTCTCCCTTACCCCAACTGGAATAAATGTTCTTTTTTTAAAAAATAATAAAAGCCTACACATATATCAAATTAAACAAAATATCATTATTCTAAATACAGATCAAGCAGTCTTCCCAGACCTTTGTCAGTAATTTCCACAGCACTCCACACCACTTTGTAGCATCTCTGAGCATTTCCTTATGCCTGAGTCTGGAATCACTGTGCCTAGACAAAGAAAGCAGGCAGGCTATGTCCCCCCTGACCATTGATAAAGTAAAAGTCCAACTAGGGACTTTGATGACAAAAATGATTACACTCCTGAAATTACAGATAGAAGCAAGCTACACAATCAAGTTAATAGCAATTGATAGGCAAGATACTATTTTGTTTATTGCCAGAACAAATATTTTCCCATTTGATGAAGCATAACTCTGGATTGATTTTAATGAACCAGGAAGCCAATTGCGTGGTGTGTGTTTGGACAGGATGGAGACACATGTGCGCTGGGACTACCTCATACTAATTCATAACTGTTAATTATTCAGAAATTTTAAGATGTTTGTCATGTAGCTATTATTAAAAGTTAATTAAATTACAGGAACACAATCTAATGTTGTATTAAAAGGAAAGATGATACCCCAAACTTGTTACTTTAGAATTTACTATGTTTATTGCAGTGTGTACTCTTGAGGGTACTGAATATTTTTTTGTCTATATGGTGGAAAGTTGATGGGATTATGTGAGACTCTTACCTGTTCCTGTTGGCATTCAGAGGTGTCACCTTGGTAGCCTGGAAATGGCCCACACCATAGAGTGCTGATAGTTAAACATTTACCAGAAAGAAACCTGCTTAGGTGGAAGATTTCTGAGAACATAAACCTCTCATGTGAACTTAGACTGCTGAACTCAACAAAAATTTGATCATGGGAAGCCATCAACAAGGTTCAGGTGTGTCTATATAGGCAGATTTTGCATTCCAATTCAGATCAGGCATATTTCCCTTTCCCTTCCCCCCTACCCCCACCCCATCCCAGATCATGCATTTTGCCATAACTGTCCTGCATCTTTCTCTCAGTTTTTTTTTTCATTTTTTAGCTATAAGTGATGATCCGTGAGTACAAGCATCCTTCATATGAAACCAATTTGCAGGCTGTTGTGCCCAAACCCCCACAGCCCCACCGTCCAGCAGGGGGTGAGGGGTTGTATGTTCAATCAAGTTGATCAAATGAGTGTCCACACTACATTGCTGTAGTTTCACCATTCACCCCAATCACAGCCCTTACATTCTACCATGCCCCCTCTTCCACAGATTGTTCCCTAGGCTTAGGAAAGGGGCACAGGTGGATGAGAAGCAAAACAGTCCTAAAAGTACACTTTGCAACTCACCACCTCCAGAACTTCATTTGGAATATTACTTACGATGAACTGGTTTTTAGTAAAGATTTGTACTCATTCTCATTCTGCATGGTATTTTGTAAACTTAATAAAAATATGGTATAAGTTTAGCCAGAATTGAATCATTAAACATCAATTTAGCACAACATGGGAACTGTAGCCTCTAACTTTCCTCTTCTTCATCCCCTTCCTAACATCCCTCTTCAAGCTGAAAAGGGGGACCAGAAAGAGGGAGCAGGTTGGAAAATAGATGAGTGCTCACACATGGCTCCTTCTGTAGGGCAACTTTTGTACCAAATGAGTGGTCTTCACTGAAAGCCAACCACCATGATTTCCTGTGGTATTTGTCACAAGTTTGAACTCATGAAGGGTTCGTATAATTATTTTCTTGCTAAATAAGCTCCTATAGCTGCATGACAATTAAATAATAATTATATTTAATTAAGATAGTTATAATAAACACTCATAAAATAGTCCTAAATATACATGCATTAGGTATGTTATAATAACACATGAATTTTGATGGGTTGATGTATAGATATATACACATACAAGCACATATATGTAGTAAATATTATTTTATTCAAATTAGAAATATGTGTGTATGTATGTATATTCAGGTAAAAATGGATGCATTCAGAAAAGCATGGTTGTAGTTGTACATATAGTCCAGGTATTTTTTCATTGAAAATATACCTGGAATATATGTCAGAGCTCATCAGACAATAGTTATGTCAGGCCAAAGGCAGTGTTTTTCATTAGAATAAACATTTTGCAAACCAAGCAAATGTTTATACAATGAACTAAGTTTCTATACAGTTTTAAAATTTTATGCTGCATGAAGCTAGTAACTATTGTAATATCAACTGCTTTCTCTTTTGTTTGAATGCATTATTTTTTTGGAATGTCATGAGATCTCTGTGTTTTCTGAACACAGGGTAATCCCTTGCAAAGCCTCAATGCACAACCGTGAGATACAGTACACTTTGAGGAGCAAATTCCTTATGTCACAATATTAAACAATTACTTTTGGCTACATCATTGAATTTAAAGTGCCTGAGGTGTTTCTTGTGTTCCCCCAAATCAAGTCAAATTAAGAACGTATACGCTAGTAAATTGAAGAAACAGATAAATAGAAGCAGAATGAAAAACAATGGAAAGATTGTCCTTGTAATGTTTCATTAAGCAACTTGCATTAGGATAGAAAAAATCATTAATGCTAACCCATGTTTGAACTTAAAACGCAAAATTGAAACTGATTCACACAGTGTGTTTTTATAAGTAACCTGTGCTTTTAATAGTCACTCTTTGATACATGACAAGTATCATCTTGAGTTTTATGTGAACTGATTCACAAAAGTCATTCAGCAAATTAATGTAGTTTCGGAAAATTAACAGCAAAGTAGGCATGCCGCCAAATGTCTAATGACAAATTGAAGGGTTTGGAGATGTGTCTGTCTATTTGCAGTACTGGAAGTGTTTTCAAAACAAAAACACACTGAAAATGGCGCTGGCATGCAGGAGATGCAGTCATTATGCAATTTTAATTGACAAATAATTCTATTTTTATGTGAGTAAATTCACCTTGCCAATAGCTGCATTATCATCTATCATGTTCTGCTTTCCCTTCCCATTTCATGCACCCTGTAATTTTGATGAATTTGATCAAATGTATCTGGCAGCATAGCTGAATCTGGCAAGTCAGGGGAAGACCACAGTGTGTTGGAGGAGGGGTCTGGAGGATAGTGATTTGTCACAGGGACGCAGACCATCTTTAGTATTACCTGTTGTGCAGATATTATTATTCTCCATTTATCTTCCAGGTTGAATATTAAGATTGTGATGTGTCCCATTCTTTCCACAAGGTGCCAAGCATGTCTCCAATTCAACTCAGGTATTTGAGGAGTATATGTGTGGGGGTGGAGACTGGGAAAATGGGAAAGCATTATCGATCTACATATAATTAATCTTCAGATGTTGGCTTTAAAGTCCAGCATAATAGCTGCAGTGTATACCTTTCACATACAGAGCAGCTGAAATGTAAAATGATCACAAATATGAACATACTCTTGTTAAGAGTAGGTATTCCAATGGCGGCATTAAATATAAATACAATAGACTATTGACATAATGTAGTAAGGTTCCCTTGCTATTAAAAGGCTTTGTTCTAAAGCGTATCTGTGTACACAATGAGATGATGAACACAGTGCATCACATAGCTAAATTTAATATATGCAGGGGTATGGTGTTTGCAATGCATGCATTTCAGCAGGTCCCATTAGTGCGCCTTTCCCCTCCAGTGAAAACAGAATGAACCACAGCCCCTTCTGGTTTGCATAAAGCAAACAAAATTAGATTTGCTTTGCTGAATTGAAACCCGCTTGGGATTGTGAGCCTCTCTCGGGGACAAATTACTTCAAACAATCCCTTTGTACCATAACAAAATCAAAAAATTCAGGCCAATCAACATGGCTCAAAACCCTTAACACAAGAATTAATAATACAACCTAGTCTATTTTTATTGCTTCTGTGCTACAGCTCCTTGTTTTAATGCAATTACACTTATTTGCCGTCCACATGTTAAGTAAGCTTGCATATGTTAACTACTGCGACATAGAACAACTTTCCTAATTTTACCATTGCTACAAGCATGGTTCCCTCCGGAATAAGATCCAAATGTTGGACAAGTAAAACACTAATGTTATTAAATTAAATCTATTTTTAGAGCCCTGATGAATGAATATAGACAAAGTGTCAAATGTTTCTTCAGATAGGGGTAGAAAGCTGATTGACAATCAGGTTAGTCTATTAAGACTATTGGTTTATGGAGTGTTATTCAGTTCATTTCTCTTGGCTTTTGGGCCTGTTCCTCTGAGAAGAGAAAGACATGTGAGTCTGTAAAATCAGACATCTTGGCAAAGATGACTCAAATTCAACAGTTTGAATTTGACACACCTACTGCTTTTAACACTTGAAAACCAAGAGAGGTTATACACCACTAAAACTTTTTCACCTGAACCACAAGTTCAGTTGTTTTAGAATTTGAAATTTAGAATTGGGGATGATGTTTTGCTCACTGCCTTTCAAGATATTTTACTTAGCTAGAATATTCGGGTTCAGACAATTTTGATCTCCTGAGATGAAACACTACTTTTCTTGTTGTCTGGTCCATCATAAGCATATCAAACTTAGGGAAGAAGAAGTAATAAAACATTTATATTTAAGGAATTATTGTCTGATTGTTAAAATGCAGTTAATTCTAAATAACTTGAGTTAGCATTACTAAATAGTGAAAATAGTATCTGAAGGGAAAGTTGAAAAGTGATGATCTATGAGCATGGTTTTATCTGTATAACTGTAGGAATATTTATCAAAAATGACTCATTAATAATTTGGCTAAAACTTGTCAATTCTGTCCAAAAGATCATTTATAATCAATGTTTGCTATTGAGCTCTTGAGTAGATTTATGTGTATTTATATATTTGGTTGACAAATTTCTACTCCTTTTAACCAGCTATTCAGATTAATCTGTTTCTAACACACATACCACAACACACACACACACACACACACACACACACACACACACACATATACAGAGTCAAAATCTTTATTTTTATTAAATCTCTCCTGTTAAGCATCTTGTTCTTAAACATCCTGGACAATTTATTTAAAATTATTATATTTGGCCATAAGTTAGATCTGTAGATGTATTTGCCAAGTGCAGGTTTTAAACTGGGTGAGAGTAGAATACAAAGCTGCTCAAGTTTCTGACAGGTCTTCTTATTTTAAGGCCCTTTCCTGACCCCTTAAAGTAGTTACATTGAGAATAGCTGATTGAGGTCTCCTGGTCAGTTACTTATATTGAAATAACTGATGTACTATGCAAAGTATCTGAAAAAAAGAAACAAAAATAAAATATGGTTTGCTTCACATTTACAAAGTGGACTCCTGAGAATTACATGGGAATGGATATGTTCTTATATAAAGAGACTTTTCATTTACAAGCTTCTTTATGCTTAACTCACCTTCAGTAACCCATTTTTAATGCAGGTAGAGGTCATGAAAATAAGATTCAATGTCAGTGGATCACATTGGCATTCTGTTTTGAAAGGCCATTTTCCATTTGCTTCAAGACATAATGCTAACAGCCAGTTCTTTTAAGGAACAAGGGATGATGTCATTATTTTAGTTTTATTCATAAGACAGGAATGCAAACTGCCTTAGTTTTCCTCTATTTTTGCTTTCTATTATTTAGGTCTTATATTAAGGTCTTGGATCAGTTCCCAACCTATTGTGATTCTAATTTGATTTGTATACCCTCCTCTTTCTCAGAAGTACTTAAAATCTTAGATAAAAGAAAATGAATTAGTTGTATATGCATGCTGGAGCAGCAGAGCAAGGATATAAGATCATGGAGCTAAGTTCAGCTTCAGAAAGAATAATTAAGTGTTCTTACACCTGACATTTCTCCTTGGTCTTCTATCTCTAAAAAGAATCACTTTTATCCTCCAACTTTACCTCACAGCTTTCTTTCTTTCCGGGGTGAGTGCAAAATGCAGAACTTACCTTTTGTGGGGGCTTGGATCCCCTGGCCAACATCTCCTTGGTAGAGTAATCCATTGTTGATGTCAGAGCTCCTGTATTAATATATTTTGCTTAAGTTTGTAGCTTAAGGAGACTTTAGCATATTTGGTTCTGAATAGCGAATAATCCTTTTCACAGTTTCTATGTCCATTAGTCACTTAAAGAAGGCAGTTTTAACGATTTTACAAGATGAATGACCTCTATAGTCCGTCTGTTCCAATTTACAGTTGGAGAACAGACCTCAATCATCATCTTATTTCTCTTCTCCTTATTCTATGGGGGGGGAGTTAGAAAGTCTCTTGTATTAAAACCTTTGCAGCACCTAGAAGATAAGCTTCATTAGGATTCATTAAAATCGTTGTTACAGTAGGATCCAGAGAGGGGCCTGATGTCTGTAGCAATCTGAGACATTTCTTCCCTTCAATGCCCAGAGGATTCCATCCTTCTGCTGGCACTTTCTGGTACATCCTACTCACTGCAAAGCCGCATTTTCTTTCTCAGCCATTAAATTGGTGATACTCTGGCTGTTGGAACAAACAAATCCTTTCCCATAGTTAGTTTTAAGATTTGGAGTTGCAAGGTTTTTTGACAAAAGGTTTTCATATCTATCTATATCCCCTTTTTAATTTTAGGTTTTTTATTTTTGACCCATGAGTCTCAAAAAAAGCAAATATATACCTATCGGGTGGAGTCAAGGCACAGATTTCATCAAGTTCACCCATGCTGTTTGGGTTACGTATGTGATTAACTTGGAAAAACAACTTTATTTTTTTAAATTAAATCATCCTATAGGTAAAAGAGATTGCTGCCAGGTGATACTATAGGACAGCAAAATTATAGAGAACATTTGTTTATACCCATCCCAAAGAATTGTTATACAGTTTTTATTAAGCTAATGTGGACAACAGCAATTTATATCACCAATTAACTCAGATGCATTACCTTTTTTATCAGCCTTTAAACCAATGTTGTTTAATATGCACATATTTGCTTTTACTAAGTCCTAAAACACCTTGTATCCTGTAGACAGAGCCTCCAAACCGGGATATCTGCAGCAAGAGAGGCAATAAGGCCCTGCTGTTGAAGACCTGATATAAACGTGGGAAAGATGTATGGAGACCGCACTTGCAAGCATACGGATGGCCTCTGGAATGCCAGAGAGTGTTACCAAAGGCCACTAAACCAATAAAGCAAAATATGGGTCTCCTTGAGTCAAGCAAAACCCTCCATCAGCACCAGCTACACCTCATGCCTGGAAATACTGTGCAGCAGTGGCAGCCTTATGTCTGTATATCCCAAATCTAATTGGCTATTGGCTCTCTCCTTGGAGGAATAACCCACGGCTGATGCCACAAGCTTACATCCTCTAATGGTTAGGAGATGTTATAAACCACACGATGACCCTGTCATACTTAACAGAAGAAAATGTAATAAGGACTAAACATACCATCCAACATCTGTGTCTATACCAATGTAACCTACCATAACAACTAGTAATGTTTAAAACCTATATATCCAAGTTGTGAGTGCTTCATAGTAGAACCGAAAGGCTATATATATACTGTTTAAATACCTATATTCTAATTCATGTGCTTCATTAGTAGGATCGAAAGGTTATGCCTGGACAAGCTGGCAGCCCATGAAAGAAAACAGCCAGAATTGACTAGAGACCAAGACAACAGCTCCAGAGAAAGTAGACTGTTTTGCATTTCATCCACGTGTGCCCCTTTCTAAGCCTAGGGAACAATCTGCGGAAGAGGAGGTGTGGTAGAATGTAAGGGCTGTGATTGGCATGAATGGCAAAACTACAGTAATATAGACTGGACACTTATTTGATCAACTTGATTGTACATACAAGTCCCCCCCCAAGCTGGATGGTGAGACCCTTGGGCTGTGTGGGTTGGGCACAACTCTTGAAAATTGGTTTTACATGAAGGATGCTTGTACTTATAAATTATTACTTATGTTAAAAATGAAAAAAATGAAGAAAATTATTAACTTATTGTTAAAAATGAAAAAAATAAAGAAGAAAAAAAAGAAAAAAAAGAAGAATTCAACATTCTCTTGAAACCCACCACCTTCAATGACAGGCCTTACCTTAATATGAAAAGATGGAAAAAATGTACCAAGCAAATGGCACTAAGAAACAAGCAGGAGTTGCACTTCTAATATTTGATAAAATAGACTCAAATTAAAACTAATCAGGTCATAAGGCAGGTCACTTCATTTTTTATCAAGGGAACAATTAACAAGAAGATGCACCAAACTTGGGTGCACACAACTTTATAACTACAATACTAAGGACTTCAAACACAGATTAGCTGGTGTGGTGGCACATGCTTTTAATCCCGCACTTGAGAGGCAGAGGCAGGTGGATCTCGGAGTTCAAGGGCCAGCCTGGTCTACAGAGTGAGCTCTAGGACAGCTGGGGCTACAAGGAAACCTTGTCTCAAAAAGACTGAAAAAAAAAAACACATAAAACACACAGATTAACCCCACCTCAGTGTAGCAGGGGACTTCACTACCTCAGTGTCTCAATTAGACAGGCCAGGCAGACAAAGAATAAATGAAGAGATATCTGAATGAAATAATACCATACATTTCATTATTAATGAAATAATACCATCAAAATGGACCTAAGAGATATTTACCAGAGATTCCACCTAAGCACCAAGGAATATGCTTTCTCTCAGCACTCATGGAACTGTCATGAAATCAACCACATACCGTGGTCACAAACAAACATAATCAAACAAAAATATTGAAATAATTCTGTGAATTCTACGAGATCACAATGCAATAAAACTTAAAATCAATACTGGAAGAAGCCCTAGTAACTACATGTCCAAGAAGATTAACAACAGACTCTTGAAAGATAAATGGGTCAAAGGAAGAACTAAGAAAGAAGTAAACATATGCATTGAATTAAATGAAAAGGGCAATACAACACAAAAATCTCTGGGACAGTTTAAAAGTAGTCCCGAGAGGGAAGATTTTTAGTTCTAAATGCCACATTAAAAAAATCAGAAGAGCACAATTATATGACTTAAGCTTACAATGCATAACTCTTGAAATTCAACAACTATTGAAAACCAAACTTAGAAGATAATAGAAAAATGATCAGAGAAGAAATTAATGAAACGGAACAAAGAAAAGAATCAATGAATCCAAGAGCTCTTTCTTTGAAAGAGTAAGAGAAACAGACCTTAGCCCAGTTAACCAAAGGAAAAAAAAATGAACAACTCCAATGAAATTAGAAATGAAAGGGAAACTCACAACAACAAAAAAAGGAACCAGAAATTATATGAGGATACTTTAAAAATCTACACTTATTAAATTTGAAAACAAATAAAAGAAATGGATGAAAACCTAAAATCATGGGACTCACCAATTTTAAAAAACCAAGAAGATATCAATGACTTAAACTGACTCATAACATTAATAGAAATTGAAATATAATACAAAACATCCAACTAAAAATAAGCAAGCTCAGATGGATTTACAGCAGAATTCTATCAGACATTTAAAAAAGATCTACAACTAATATTACTAAAGATTCAAAAAGATAGAAAAAGAAGGAACTCCCAATCCTTCTATAAAGCCAGCTAATTCTAATACCAAAACCAGGTAAACATGTATCTAAGAAAAAAATCTACAAACCCATATGCTTAATGACAATAAGTACAAAAATATCAACAAAATACTTGCAAACTGCAAATAGGCCACACATCAAAAGATCAACCATGATCAAGTCTGCTTTATTTCTGAGATGCATGATGGTTCAAATATGTAAGTCAATAAATCAAAATCATATAAAAGGACTTAAAGACAAAAATAACATTGTGATGTCAATAGTTGCAGAAAAGTCTTTGATAAAATTCAACATGAATTTATGTTAAAATTCTGAGAGGTAATTGACTGGAGGAAACATACCTCAGCATAATTAAGGCTATATACAGCAAAACCATGGCCAACATGATTCTAAATGGAGAAACAGTGGAAGAATTCACTTAAAATCAGGAAGCAGACAAAGCTGTCCAGTGTCTTCACTCCTTTTTAATAGTGCTTGAAACTCTTACTAGAGCAATAAGGCAATTAAAAGACTTCAACCTAGAAAAGAGGAGGCCAGATTATCACTTTTGCAGATGATATGATATATAACCCAGAGATGCCAAGAATTCCACCACAAAACTCCTAGAAATGATTAACACTTGTCAGGAAAGTAAGATTATAAAATTAATCTACAATAATTTGTAGCCTTTCTATATACCATAACAAGCATTGGAGAAAGAAGAAAGAATACACAGAAACCCTCTCCTCTACAATAGCCTCCAAAAAAGTCTTCTTACAAACCTGACCAAAGACAATAAAAATTTCTACAATGCAAATTTAAATCTTCAAAGAAAGAGATGAAGAAATCACTAGAAGATGGAAACAATACCTACACTGTTAGTTTGGAAGAAATAATATTGTGAAAAATGACAATCCTATCAAAAGTAATATATAGACACTGCAATACTAATCAAAATCCCATGACATTTCTTCATCAAGTTAGAAAAAAAACCTAAAATAAATATGGAAGGACAAAAGATCCTAGGTAGCCAAAGTAATCTTGAAAACAAAGAACAACAGAGTGGGGATTACTATCCCAGATTTAAAATGATACTACAGAGCTATAATCATGAAATCAACATGGTAGTGGCACAAAAATTGACTTGTAGATCAAAAGAACATAATTGAAGACTGAAACATGAGTACAGGCAATTGTATTTGATATATTAATAAATTTGTATTTAACATCAACATATGTAAAAATTATAAAAACAGGTGGATGAGAGGTAAAACAGTCCACTCTCTCTGGAGCTGTTGACTTGGATCTGGTAATTCGGCTGTTTTCCTTTCATGGGCTGACAGTTTGTCCAGGAATAACCTTCGACCTACTAATGAAGAACAAGCAATTAGATATATAGGTATTTAAGCAGCACTAATAGTTATGGTAGGTTACTTTAGCATAGACACCATGTTTGGATATGTTAATCCATGAATTACATTTTCCCCCTGTAAATATGACAGGGTCTTAGTGGCTTATAACATCTCTAACCTGTAGAGGATGTAAGCTGTGGCATCAGCCATGGGTTATTTCCCAAGGGGAGAGCAATAGCCAATTAGATTTGGGATATACAGGCACATGGCTGCCTCTGCTGCACAGTATTTCCAGGCAGGTGAGGTGTAGCTGGTGCTGACGGTGGAGTCTTGCTTGACTCAGGGAGACCCATATTTGCTTTATTGGTTTAGTTGGCTTTGGTAACACTCTCGTTGGCATCCAGAGGCCATCTGTACACTTGCATGTGTGGTCTCAATCATCCCCCCATGTTAACGTCAGTCTTTGGCAGCAGGGTCTTATTGCCTCTCCTCCTGTAGGTATCCCAACCTAGAGGCAAGGAGCCCTACCTTTTGTGGGGCGGTTTTAACCTCTCATCACCTGTGCCCTTTTTAAGCCTAGGGAAAACCTGCGGAAGAGGGGGCGTGGTAGAAGTAAGGGTTGCGATTGGGGTGAATGGTGAAACTACAGCAATGTAGTCTTGGACACTCATTTGATCAACTTGATTGAACAAACAACCTGTCACCCCCACTGGATGGTGGGGCTGTAGGTGTTTGGGCACAACAGCCTGCAGATAGGTTTTGCATGAAGGTGCTTGTACTCATGGATTATCACTATAGCTAAAAATGAAAAAAAAAACTGAGAAAAGATGCAGAACAGTTATGGCAGAATGCATGAACTGGGATGGGTGGGGGGGGGGAGGGAAAGGGAATAAGCCTGACTTAATTGAAAAAATGTATGAAATGCACAAAGCATCAATAAAAAACTAATTTAAAAAAATAAAATAAATCAAAGTTTTAAAAAAAAAGAATTATAAAACAAGAATCCAAGAAAACAAGTGACCCTATTAAAGATAGTCTGAAGATCTGAACAGAGTGTTCTCAAAAGAAGAAATAAAGATGCAAGAAACAATCTAAGAAAGTGCTCAACATCAGTATATGCAGTGGTAAAGAAAGATGACATCATGAACTTTGCAGGTAAATGTATGAAACTAGAAGCCATTATGCTAAACAAGTAGCACAGTCCCAGAAAAACAAAACGATGTATGGTGTCCCTCTTTGTGGATCCAGGAAAATCTCTATTTGTAAGGCTAGCAATAATTTTTTTGTTCTTTCTTTCTATTTTTTAGTAATATAATACCTGATGTTACTCATCAACTGTTTGTAATGTAGGAATGTAAAGTAATATTTTTTTTCTTTATCTGCTACAACTCTAGCTGTCAACATGTGTATCCATAAGCATGTTTTGGAATATAAACCTAAGTTTTATTTTATCAGATATCATTATTTTGGTATATGTGTGGGGTATATAATATGCATAGTTAAAGAGATAACAATTGGAAGGACATCAACAACAAGAAAGACTGGGTCAAAAGACTGACTCAAACAAATTTCTCCAAAAACAATAAACTTTAGCATTGAAAAATTAAAAGAAGTGAGAAAAAGATGAAGAAAAAATATGGGCAGAATGCATGAGCTCTGCAGGGTGGGGGCAAGGAAGGGGAATGAGTATAAATTTGTTAAGAAATGTTGAATGAAATGCACAAACTTCAATAAAAAGTGTAATTACTAATTAGGGAAATCCAAATTAAACTACTGGAAGATTTCCTTCTTATCCCAGTGAGACTGACGAACTGTATCAAGAGAGCAAAGGACTCTAAATGCTGGAGAAGATACAGGCAAAGGGGCTGTTCATTCACAGATGGTGTGATTGCAAACTCATGCAACTACAGAAGGCAGTGTGGCGAACTCTGAAAAAACTAAAAATGAACCCACTACTTGATCTGGTTATATCACTACTTTCCATATACCCAAAGGTATATGTCTCATCCTCTTTGCAGAGACACTTGTATATACACATTTGTTGCTGCCCTTTTCATAATAAACGAGGAGATAGAAGCAAGCAACTTTAGAGTACTTTGACTGACAAGTGGAAAGGAATTGTTGTTACCTTCACACAATGGAGTTTTACTCTGTGCTAAAGGAAGATGAAATCAGGAATTTGCAGGTAAATAGATTGAACTAGAAACTGTTATCTAAGTGAAGTAACACAGACTCTGGGAAAAATTGCCTTATTTTCTTCTCTTCATTTTGTGATCCTAACACCAAATCCTTATATGTGAGTACATCCTGATGCAACTGGGCAGGGCCAGGAAAATGGAATGGAAACAGGAGGTAAAGGGAAAGAAGGCTAGAGAGAGAAGAATAGTAAGACAAGTGTTATTAAGGGAGAAAAGGATAAAATGGGGGCAGTTAATGGAAGAGGGGAAGAGAGTGCTATTCAAGAGAATTTGGGGATGAAGGGAAAGAGGGATCTCAAGAGAGATAGGTCCATAGGAGACTGGCATTATCAACGGTGAAATGGGAACATTGGGGGACACTTTGAATGTGGAGGGCATGGAGGGAGGTTTTGATGGGGGAAAGAAGATGGAGAGATGAAGCATGCCTAGCTAGTATAAAAAAGCAAAGGCAATTATTAGTTTAACAATCTAATGGCAAATACACATATATATCCTACATGAGTCCATTTGTGTAGCTGAAGGCTGCATAACCAGAAACAGAACCAGAAAGGAGAAGCCTTCCTTTGATATTGTTGGCCAGAGTGGTGCTAAAATTACTCCTAAAATTACGCAGGTTATTGCCACAGCCTTTGAGTGCTCCCCAATACTTGAAGGTAAGCCACTATAGCTGAAACAGGACATACTTTGAGGGAGGCCAATTTGGAGCAATAGAGTAGAACTGATCTGGAAGACTCCTCCCGACCCCTGGCTTAGTAACTTTGAAGAACACTTTGCAAGATGCTAAGAGTGAATGCCAATCAATGGGTTAATGCTGGCCTTGAGACCTAGTAACCATATCAATGACCATGGGACATTGGTGAGTACTGGCACTTTTATCTTGGGGACAGTTCAATGGCTAGTTAATTGGAGTTGAAGGCCACTCAAGGTGAGAAAATTTATATATGGTACTGTAAACAGAGCCAAATGCTCATGAATAAGAGGTCACAGATTTCAGAGAGAACACCAAAGTTGTCCCATCCCTAGACAAATGTAATTTCTTACTAAGTGCAAAATATTTATCTTTATTTACAGTCAAGTATTTAGTCACCACTCATCAAATTAGCTTCTTTTGCACCAGACGGAGACTATTACAGTGGTTCTCAGACAGGACCCTATAAAGTTCATTTAACCCAGGACTAAGGAACAACGTGGAAGAGGAAGATGGAAAGATGTAGAAGAGCCAGAAAGAGGAGCAGGACCCTGGTCATTGAACCTACAGCATGGTGTCAGCATGCACAAGACCTATTCAAAGAAAGATGTTTATTTCATCTCACACTTCCAAGTAATGGTCCATCACTGAGGGAAGTCAAGTCAGAAATTCAAGGCTGGAGTTTGAAGCAGAAAACATGGAGGAATGATGGTTGCTGACTTGCTTCTAGGCTCATGTTCAGCTTCCTTTCCCTTACAGCCCAGGCCCACCTACCTAAGGATGGCAGTACTCACAGTGGAATGGGCCCATCTACATCATTCCAATCAAAAAAATGCCCACAAACATGCCTACAGACCAATCTGATGGAGGACAGTTCCTCAGTAGAGGTTTCCTCCTCGCAGCCATGTCAAGGTATCAATCCAGATTAGCCATAACACTCACCAAAAATGACTGAATAAATAATTTCCATGGAAAAATGAATAACAAATTTAATTGTATATTTATTATAAATGTTAATTGAAACCATTTTCAAAATGATGGAATTTATTTCTAGGATAAGTATTAAAAAAGGACATGAGGATCTGCTCCAGTAAAATATGTGAGTAAAATAATAAGAGGAGAGATCTAGGGAGTAAAGTGGACAGGTCTGACCTAGAAAATAACAGCTAGAAATGACAGAGTGATACTGTTGTAGCTTAGGTAGGAACCAAGTTAAATAGTGGTATTGTACTCCACAAAATGCCTCCAGAAGTTATGACAGTTTCTCAAATTTTTTTATTCTCTGCTTTTGTTTTTGTTTGTTTCATTTTTTTTTAACACATAAGTGATAGATTTGTGAGTACAGCATCCTTCTGTAAAACCAATTTGCAAGCAGTTTGTGCCCAAACCACACACTCATGGGTCCCATCATCCACCAGGGGGGGCTGTATGTTCAATCAAGTTGATCAAATGAGTGGTCCCAGTCTCATATTGTTGTAGTTTCACCATTAACCCCCCAATCGAAGCCCTTACATTCTACCAGCCCCCTCTCACAGATTGTTCCCTTAGAAAAGGCTTAGAAAAGGGGCACAGGAAGATGAAAAGCAAAACACTCTACTTTCTCGGGAGCTGATGTCTTGGTCTCCTAGTCAGTTCTGGCTGTTTTCTTTCATGGCTGCCAGCTTGTCCAGGCATAACCTTTCAAGCCTACTGATGAAGCACATGCAATTAGATTTTTAGGTATTAAACAGTATAATATAAATAAGTACCTTTTTGATCCTACTAATGAAGCACAACACAATTTGATATATAGTTATTTAAACAGTACAATTGGTTTATGGTAGGTTTCTTTGGTATAGACCCAAACAACGATGTTGGATGGGTATTTTAAGTCTGATTTAATTTTTCTTCTGTAAGTATGACAGGATCCTTAATGTGGTTTATAACATCTCCGAACCAGTAGAGATGTAAGCTTGTGGCATCAGCCGTGGGGCCTATTCCTCCAAGGAAGAGAGCCAATAGCCAATTAGATTGTGGATATACAGACATATGGCAGCCACTGCTTGTCACAGTATTTCCAGGCAGGTGGGGGGTAGCTGGTGCTGATGGAGGAAGCTTGCGTACTCAAGGAGACCTATAGTTTGCTTTATGGGGTTTTATGGGTTCCTTAGGTAACACTCTCTCAGCATCCCAGAACCATCTGTATACTGCAGGTGCGGTCTCCATAAAACATCTTTCCCATGTGTATTCAGTCTTCAACAGCGGGACGTATTGCCGTCTCTTCCTGCAGAGACCCCAGTTTGAGCAAGGAGCCGGTAACATTGTGGGGGCTTGTATCGCCTGGCCAACATCTCCGTGGTAGAATAATCCACTGCTTGATATCAGAGCGCTGTGTTAATATATTTTTTTAAGTGCATAGCTTAAGGAGACTTTAGGTTAGCATTATATTTTGGTTCTGAAATAGAAGAATAATCCTTTTCACAGAAAAATAAATAAATAAAAAAAAAAGAAGGCAGTTTTACTGATTTTACAAGAGAATACCTCATAACAGCTGGCTCCAATCTACAGGTGGAGAACGACCTCATCGTCATCATATTTCTCCTTATTCTAAGGGGGGAGTTAAGAAAGTCGGCGTGTATTAAAACTTTGTGGCACCTGAAAGGTAAGCTTCGTTAGGAATCATTAAAAATAGTTGGTACTAGTAGGATGACACATAGTGGCCTGATGTCCTGCAAAGGCAATCTGAGGCATTTCTTCCCTTTGATGCGCAGAGGAGTCAATCCGTCTGCTGGCACTTTCTGGTACATCCCTACTCAATGCAAAGCTGCATTTTCTTCTCAGCCATTAAGTTGGGTGGGATACGTCTGGCCTGTTGGGAACAAACAAATCCTTGCCCAGAGTTTAAGTTTTTAAGATTTGGGTTGCAAGGTTTTTTTTGACAAAAAGTTTTCATATCTATCTTATCCCCCTTTTTTTATGGTAAGGTTTTTATTTTTTGACACATAAGTTTCAAAAAGGCAGTTGTTTATTATATATACCTATAGGGTTAAATCAAGGCACAGATTTCATCAAGTTCAACCATGCTGTTTTGGGTTACTGTATGTGATTAACTTGGAAACAAACTTAATTTTTGAGTTTAGATCACATCCGATAGGTGAAAGAGATTTGGTACCAGGTGATACTATATGAGAGCAAAATTATAGAGAACATTGGTTTTACCAAATCCCAAGTTAATTGGTTATACCAGATCTTAGTTAAAAAAGCTAATGTGTTCAACAGCAATTTATATCACAATTAACTCAGATGCATTACTGTTTTTTTCAGCCTTCAAACCAATGTTATCCAACATGCACATATTTACGTTTACTAATTCCCTAAAAAAAACAAAAAAGCCCCCAGACAAACAACATGTATCCTGTAGACAGAGGCTGGGCAAAAACTGGATACTTGTTGAACTCCTATCAGTTAAACATGACCAATCGAATATACAACACCCGAGTCCCTCGCCCACCCCTCACACCCCTACCCCTCCCGAGTCACCAGTTCAGTCAGCCGTCTGATGCAATCTTTCGGTTGTTGTTCTTTTAATATGCATCCTCTCCACAAGAAATATTAGTAACTGGGTTAAATTTGTACTAACGCCACAAATATGAGAGATAACCATTTTTTGTTTGTTTGTCTGGACTGTGTTACTTCACTTAACATAAGTATCTTCTAGTTCCATCCATTTCCTGCAAATTCATGATGTTGTCTTTCTTTTACTGCTGCATAGAGAATGCCATTGTGTACAGGTACCACATTTTTCTCTAACCCGGCGTCATGTGAGGGGCAGTTGGTTGATTCCAGGTTTTTGCTATTGGAAACAGAGCTGCAATAATATAGCTGTGCTGTATCTCTGCAGTAAGATGAGTCCTTTGTGGGTATATACCCAGGAGTGTATGAACGGGGTCAAATGCAGGATCCATTTTGAGTCTTTCTAAGGGTTCTCCACACTGTTTTCCATAGCGGCTGCACAAGTTTACATTTCCACCAGCAGTGGATGAGTTGTAGAGGTTGTGGATGTGCTTTCCCCACAACCTCTCCAGCACGTGGCCTCATTTTTTTCTTGATCCGAGCCAGTCTTACTGGAGTATGTTGGTATCTTTAAGTGGTTTTTAATTTGCATTTCCTTAATTATTAGTGATGTTGAACCTTCTTAAAGTGTTCTCAGCATCTCTAATTCCTCGCTTGGGAAGTTTCTGTTCAGATCTTGACAGTTTCTCAAATTTTACAAAATTCTAGGAGAAACTGAAATTAAGCAATGAGAGGCAAAAAGGGATGTTATAGAAAAGACAAGGAAAAAACAAAACTTTGCAGGCAATGGATGCTTCAGAGTCCACGATTCGCTGCAAACTGAGCAAATTGAAAACACTCAATAGCAACACAGCAGTTTGTATAAGATCTATTTTTTCCTTTTAGTCAAGTGTGTTGTGTGGTGTGTGTGTGGTGGTGTGGGGGGGTGTGTGGTTGTGTGTGAGAATGTAGGTATGTGCATGTAAATGCAATGCCTGAAGAGGTCAGAAGAGGGCGTCAGCTCTCTTGGAGCTGGGATTGAAGGTGGTGACAAGCCACAGGATGTGGGCGTAACCACTGAATTCTGGTCTTCTAGAAGAGTCGTGAGTGACTTTTAAAAAGAAAAAACCTTAGCCATCTTGTCCAGCATCCATCGCCAGCCCCAGCCACTTGAGGTTTTGATACTGGCAGAATCAGACCATTGGAGCAAATAAAGTAGCTTTAATTATATGACTGGAATTGAATGTACCTATTAGCACTACAAAGGGCCAAGAGAAAAAGCTCGTAGAACGAAGGGAATGTTGAGAAGAAGGAAAACACTAACAGAAGTAATATTGGGTGAAACAAACAAATCTAACCAAACACCACTGAGATAGCCCCATAACATCGACAGCTAATAACCAGAGAGCCAGTAGTGGGAAAACATTATTCTAAATAAAAATTAAAATGCAAGAGCAATACTGGTCCATAACGCATTTTGAAAGAGGAAAGGATAGTGACTGGTGAGAAGAAAATGAAATAATGCTCATNAAAGGCTATATATTATACTGTTTAAATACCTATATATCTAATTTCATGTGCTTCATTAGTAGGATCGAAAGGTTATGCCTGGACAAGCTGGCAGCCCATGAAAGAAAACAGCCAGAATTGACTAGAGACCAAGACAACAGCTCCAGAGAAAGTAGACTGTTTTGCATTTCATCCACGTGTGCCCCTTTTCTAAGCCTAGGGAACAATCTGCGGAAGAGGAGGTGTGGTAGAATGTAAGGGCTGTGATTGGCATGAATGGCAAAACTACAGTAATATAGACTGGACACTTATTTGATCAACTTGATTGTACATACAAGTCCCCCCCCCAAGCTGGATGGTGAGACCCTTGGGCTGTGTGGGTTTGGGCACAACTGCTTGAAAATTGGTTTTACATGAAGGATGCTTGTACTTATAAATTATTACTTATTGTTAAAAATGAAAAAAATGAAGAGAAATTATTACTTATTGTTAAAAATGAAAAAATAAAGAAGAAAAAAAGAAAAAAAAGAAACAGAATTCAACATTCTCTTGAAACCCATCTCACCTTCAATGACAGGCCTTACCTTAATATGAAAAGATGGAAAAAATGTATTCCAAGCAAATGGCACTAAGAAACAAGCAGGAGTTGCACTTCTAATATTTGATAAAATAGACTCCAAATTAAAACTAATCAGGTCATAAGGCAGGTCACTTCATTTTTTATCAAGGGAACAGTTAAACAAGAAGATGCACCAAACTTGGGTGCACACAACTTTATAACTACAATACTACAGGACTTCAAAACACAGATTAGCTGGGTGTGGTGGCACATGCTTTTAATCCCAGCACTTGAGAGGCAGAGGCAGGTGGATCTCTGTGAGTTCAAGGCCAGCCTGGTCTACAGAGTGAGCTCTAGGACAGCTGGGGCTACAAGGAAACCTTGTCTCAAAAAGACTGAAAAAAAAAAAAACACATAAACACACAGATTAACCCCACCTCAGTAGTAGCAGGGGACTTCACTACCTCAGTGTCTCAATTAGACAGGCCAGGCAGACAAAGAATAAATGAAGAGATATCTGAATGAAATAATACCATACATTTCATTATTAATGAAATAATACCATCAAAATGGACCTAAGAGATATTTACCAGAGATTCCACCTAAGCACCAAGGAATATGCTTTCTCTTCAGCACCTCATGGAACTGTCATGAAAATCAACCACATACTGGGTCACAAAACAAACATAATCAAACAAAAAATATTGAAATAATTCTGTGAATTCTACGAGATCACAATGCAATAAAACTTAAAATCAATACTGGAAGAAGCCCTAGTAACTACATGGTCTCAAGAAGATTAAACAACAGACTCTTGAAAGATAAATGGGTCAAAGGAGAAACTAAGAAAGAAGTAAACATATTCATTGAATTAAATGAAAAGGGCAATACAACACAACAAATCCTCTGGGACAGTTTAAAAGTAGTCCCGAGAGGGAAGATTTTAGTTCTAAATGCCTACATTAAAAAAATCAGAAAGAGCACAAATATATGACTTAAGCTTACAATGCAAAACTCTTGAAATTCAACAACATATGAAAACCAAACTTAGAAGATAATAGAAATAATGAAAATCAGAGAAGAAATTAATGAAACGGAAACAAAGAAAAAGAATCAATGAATCCAAGAGCTGCTTCTTTGAAAAGGTAAAGAGATAACAGACACTTAGCCCAGTTAACCAAAGGAAAAAAAATGAACAACTCCAATGAAATTAGAAATGAAAGGGGAAACCTCACAACAGACAAAAAAGGAACCAGAACATTATATGAGGATACTTTAAAAATCTACACTGTATTAAATTTGAAAACATAAAAGAAATGGATGAATAACCTAAAATCATGGGACTCACCAATTTTAAACCAAGAAGAGATCAATGACTTAAACTGACTCATAACATATAAGGAAATTGAAATAGTAATACAAAAACTCTCAACTTAAAAATAAAGCCAGGCTCAGATGGATTTACAGCAGAATTCTATCAGACATTTAAAAAAGATCTACAACTAATATTACCTAAATTATTCAAAAAGATAGAAACAGAAGAACTCCCAAATTCCTTCTATAAAGCCAGCATCATTCTAATACCAAAACCAGGTAAACATGTATCTAAGAAAAAAATCTACAAACCCATATGCTTAATGACAATAAGTACAAAAATTATCAACAAAATACTTGCAAACTGCAAATAGGCACACATCAAAAGGATCAACCATGATCAAGTCTGCTTTATTTCTGAGATGCATTGATGGTTCAATATATGTAAGTCAATAAACATCAACAATCATATAAAAGGACTTAAAGACAAAAATAACATTGTGATGTCAATAGTTGCAGAAAAGGTCTTTGATAAAATTCAACATGAATTTATGTTAAAATTCTGAGAGGTAATTGAACTGGAGGGAACATACCTCAGCATAATTAAAGCTATATACAGCAAAACCATGGCCAACATGATTCTAAATGGAGAAACAGTGGAAGAATTACACTTAAAATCAGGAAGCAGACAAAGCTGTCCAGTGTCTTCACTCCTTTTTAATATAGTG
Source organism: Rhizomys pruinosus (assembly GCA_009823505.1). Classification (NCBI taxonomy): domain Eukaryota; kingdom Metazoa; phylum Chordata; class Mammalia; order Rodentia; family Spalacidae; genus Rhizomys; species Rhizomys pruinosus. The sequence goes on along the minus strand of VZQC01011281.1, from coordinate 1,594,502 downwards.
CTTGAAACTCTTACTAGAGCAATAAGGCAATTAAAAGACTTCAACCTAGAAAAGAGGAGGCCAGATTATCACTTTTGCAGATGATATGATATTATACCCCAGAGATGCCAAGAATTCCACCACAAAACTCCTAGAAATGATTAACACTTTCAGTAAAGTAACAGGTTATAAAATTAATCTACAATAATTTGTAGCCTTTCTATATACCAATAACAAGCAGTTGGAGAAAGAAGAAAGAATACACAGAAACCCTCTCCTCTACAATAGCCTCCAAAAAAGTCTTCTTACAAACCTGACCAAAGACAATAAAAATTTCTACAATGCAAATTTAAATCTTCAAAGAAAGAGATTGAAGAAATCACTAGAAGATGGAAACAATACCTACACTGTTAGTTTGGAAGAAATAATATTGTGAAAAATGACAATCCTATCAAAAGTAATATATAGACACAATGCAATACTAATCAAAATCCCCATGACATTCTTCATAAATTTAGAAAAAAAACCCTAAAATAAATATGGAAGGACAAAAGATCCTAGGTAGCCAAAGTAATCTTGAAAACAAAGAACAACAGAGTGGGGATTACTATCCCAGATTTAAAATGATACTACAGAGCTATAATCATGAAATCAACATGGTAGTGGCACAAAAATTGACTTGTAGATCAAAAGAACATAATTGAAGACTGAAACATGAGTACAGGCAATTTGTATTTGATATATTTAATAAATTTGTATTTAACATCAACAATATGTAAAGAATTATAAAAACAGGTGGATGAGAGGTAAAACAGTCCACTCTCTCTGGAGCTGTTGACTTGGACTCTGGTCAATTCTGGCTGTTTCCTTTCATGGGCTGACAGTTTGTCCAGGAATAACCTTTCGATCCTACTAATGAAGAACAAGCAATTAGATATATAGGTATTTAAGCAGCACTAATAGTTATGGTAGGTTACTTTAGCATAGACACATGTTTGGATATGTTAATCCATGAATTACAATTTTCCCCCCTGTTAAATATGACAGGGTCTTACTGTGGCTTATAACATCTCCTAACCTGTAGAGGATGTAAGCTTGTGGCATCAGCCATGGGTTATTTCTCCAAGGGGAGAGCCAATAGCCAATTAGATTTGGGATATACAGGCACATGGCTGCCTCTGCTGCACAGTATTTCCAGGCAGGTGAGGTGTAGCTGGTGCTGACGGTGGAGTCTTGCTTGACTCAGGGAGACCCATATTTGCTTTATTGGTTTAGTGGCCTTTGGTAACACTCTCTGGCATTCCAGAGGCCATCTGTACACTTGCATGTGTGGTCTCAATACATCCCTCCCATGTTAACGTCAGGTCTTTGGCAGCAGGGTCTTATTGCCTCTCCTCCTGTAGGTATCCCAACCTAGAGGCAAGGAGCCCTTACCTTTTGTGGGGCTGTTTTACCTCTCATCCACCTGTGCCCCTTTTCTAAGCCTAGGGAACAACCTGCGGAAGAGGGGGCGTGGTAGAATGTAAGGGTTGCGATTGGGGTGAATGGTGAAACTACAGCAATGTAGTCTGGACACTCATTTGATCAACTTGATTGAACAAACAACCTGTCACCCCCCACTGGATGGTGGGGCTGTAGGTGTTTGGGCACAACAGCCTGCAGATAGGTTTTGCATGAAGGATGCTTGTACTCATGGATTATCACTTATAGCTAAAAATGAAAAAAAAAACTGAGAGAAAGATGCAGGACAGTTATGGCAGAATGCATGAACTGGGATGGGGTGGGGGGGGGAGGGAAAGGGAAATAAGCCTGAACTTAATTGGAAAAAATGTATGAAATGCACAAAGCATCAATAAAAAACTAATTTAAAAAAATAAAATAAAATTCAAATGTTTAAAAAAAAAAGAATTATAAAAACAAAGAATCAAGAAAACAAGTGACCCTATTAAAAGATAGTCTAAAGATCTGAACAGAGTGTTCTCAAAAAGAAGAAATAAAGATGCTAAGAAACATCTTAGAAAGTGCTCAACATCATTCTATGCAGTGGTAAAGAAAGATGACATCATGAACTTTGCAGGTAAATGTATGAAACTAGAAGCCATTATGCTAAACGAAGTAGCACAGTCCCAGAAAAACAAACGATGTATGGTGTCCCTCGTTTGTGGATCCTAGGACCAATCTCTATTTGTAAGGCTAGCAATAATTTTTTTGTTCTTTCTTTCTATTTTTTAGTAAATATAATACCTGATGTTACTCATCAACCTGTTCTGTAATGTAGGAATGTAAAGTAATATTTTTTTCTTTATCTGCATACAACTCTACTGTCAACATGTGTATCCATAAGCATGTTTTGGAATTAACCTATAGTTTATTTTCAGATATCATTATTTTGGTATATGTGTGGGGTATATATAATGCATATTTTAAAGAGATACAATTTGGAAGGAACATCAACAACAAGAAAGACTGGGTCAAAAGACTGACTCAAACAATAAATTTCTTCCAAAAACAATAAACTTTAGCATTGAAAAATTTAAAAGAAGCTGAGAAAAAGATGAAAGAAAAATATGGCAGAATGCATGAGCTCTGTCAGGGTGGGGGGCAAGGAAGGGGGAATGAGTATAAATTTGATTAAGAAATGTTGAATGAAATGCACAAAACTTCAATAAAAAGTGTAATTACTAATTAGGGAAATCCAAATTAAAACTACTGGAAGATTTCCTCTTATCCCAGTGAGACTGACTAAGTTCAAGAGAGCAAAGGACTCTAAATGCTGGAGAAGATACAGGCAAAGGGGCTGTTCATTCACAGATGGTGTGATTGCAAACTCATGCAACTACAGAATGCAGTGTGGCGAATGCTTAAAAAACTAAAAATGAACCCACTACTTGATCTGGTTATATCACTACTTTCCATATACCCAAAGGTATATGTCTCATCCTCTTGCAGAGACACTTGTATATACACATTTGTTGCTGCCCTTTTCATAATAACGAGGAGATAGAAGCAAGCAACTTTAGAGTACTTTGACTGACAAGTGGATAATGAATTGTGTTACCTTCACACAATGGAGTTTTACTCTGTGCTAAAGGAAGATTAAATCATGAAATTTGCAGGTAAATAGATGGAACTAGAAACTGTTATGCTAAGTGAAGTAACACAGACTCTGGGAAAAATTGCCTTATTTTCTTCTTCATTTGTGGATCCTAACACCAAATCCTTATATGTGAGTATGTATCCTGATGCAACTGCAGGGGCCAGGAAAATGGAATGGAAACAGAGAGGTAAAGGGAAAGAAGGGCTAAGAGAGAGAAGAATAGTAAGACAAGTGTTATTAAGGGAGAAATGGATAAAATGGGGGCACTTTAATGGAAGAGGGAAGAGAGTGCTATTCAAGAGAATTTGGGGATGAAGGGAAAGAGGGATCTCAAGAGAGATAGGTCCATAGGAGACTGGCATTATCAACGGTGAAATGGGAACATTGGGGGACACTTTGAATGTGGAGGGCATGGAGGGAGGTTTTGATGGGGGAAAGAAGATGGAGAGATGAAGCATGCCTAGCTAGTATAAAAAAGCAAAGGCAATTATTAGTTTAACAATCTAATGGCAAATGACACATATGATATCTCTACATGAGTCCATTTGTGTAGCTGAAGGCTGCATAACCAGAAACAGAACCAGAAAGGAGAAGCCTTCCTTTGATTTGTTGGCCAGAGTGGTGCTAAAATTACTCCTAAAATTACGCAGGTTATTGCCACAGCCTTTGAGTGCTCCCCAATACTTGAAGGTAAGCCACTATAGCTGAAACAGGACATACTTTGGAGGCCTGATTTGGAGCAATAGAGGTAGAACTGATCTGGAAGTCACTTCCCCTGAAGCCTGGCTTGAGTAACTTTGAAGAACACTTTGCAAGATGCTAAGAGTGAATGCCAATCAATGGGTTAATGCTGGCCTTGAGACCTAGTAACCATATCAATGACCATGGGACATTGGTGTAGTACTGGCACTTTTATCTTGGGGACAGTCAATGGCTAGTTAATTGGAGTTGAAGGGCACTCAATGTGAGAAAATTTATATATGGTACTGTAAACAGAGCCAAATGCTCATGAATAGAGAGGTCACAGATTTCAGAGAGAACACCAAAGTTGTCCCATCCCTAGACAAATGTAATTTCTTACTAAGTGCAAAATATTTATCCTTATATTTACAGTCAAGTATTTAGTCACCACTCATCAAATTAGCTTCTTTTGCACCAGACGGAGACTATTACAGTGGGTTCTCAGACAGGACCCCTATATTAAGCTTCATTTACCCAGGACTAAGGAACAACTGTGGAAGAGGAGATGGAAAGATTGTAAGAGCCAGAAAGAGGAGCAGGACCCTGGTCATATGAACCTACAGCAATGGTGTCAGCATGCACAAGACCTATTCAAAGAAAGATGTTTATTTCATCTCACACTTCCAAGTAATGGTCCATCACTGAGGGAAGTCAAGTCAGAAATTCAAGGCTGGAGTTTGAAGCAGAAAACATGGAGGAATGATGGTTGCTGACTTGCTTCTAGGCTCATGTTCAGCTTCCTTTCCCTTACAGCCCAGGCCCACCTACCTAAGGATGGCAGTACTCACAGTGGAATGGGCCCATCTACATCATTCCAATCAAAAAAATGCCCACAAACATGCCTACAGACCAATCTAGTGGAGGCAGTTCCTCAGTAGAGGTTTCCTCCTCGCAGCCATGTCAAGGTATCAATCCAGATTAGCCATAACACTCACCAAAAATGACTGAATAAATAATTTCCATGGAAAAATGAATAACAAATTTAATTGTATATTTATTATAAATGTTAATTGAAACCATTTTCAAAATGATGGAATTTATTTCTAGGATAAGTATTAAAAAAGGACATGAGGATCTGCTCCAGTAAAATATGTGAGTAAAATAATAAGAGGAGAGATCTAGGGAGTAAAGTGGACAGGTCTGACCTAGAAAATAACAGCTAGAAATGACAGAGTGATACTGTTGTAGCTTAGGTAGGAACCAAGTTAAATAGTGGTATTGTACTCCACAAAATGCCTCCAGAAGTTATGACAGTTTCTCAAATTTTTTTTCTCTGCTTTTTTGTTTTGTTTTTTCATTTTTTTTTAACAATAAGTGATAATTTGTGAGTACAAGCATCCTTCATGTAAAACCAATTTGCAAGCAGTTGTGCCCAAACCCACACAGCTCATGGGTCCCATCATCCACCAGGGGGGGCTTGTATGTTCAATCAAGTTGATCAAATGAGTGTCCAGTCTATATTGTTGTAGTTTCACCATTAACCCCAATCGAAGCCCTTACATTCTACCACGCTCCCTCTTCCACAGATTGTTCCCTAGGCTTAGAAAAGGGGCACAGGAAGATGAGAAGCAAAACACTCTACTTTCTCTGGAGCTGATGTCTTGGTCTCTAGTCAGTTCTGGCTGTTTTCTTTCATGGGCTGCCAGCTTGTCCAGGCATAACCTTTCAATCCTACTGATGAAGCACATGCAATTAGATATTTAGGTATTAAACAGTATAATATATAGTCTTTTGATCCTACTAATGAAGCACACACAATTAGATATATAGGTATTTAAACAGTACTAATTGTTATGGTAGGTTTCTTTGGTATAGACACAGATGTTTGGATGATATGTTAATTCATGATTTACATTTTCTTCTGTTAAGTATGGCAGGGTTTTCGTATGGTTTATAACATCTCCTAACCATTAGAGGATGTAAGCTTGTGGCATCAGCCGTGGGTTATTCCTCCAAGGAGAGAGCTAATAGCCAATTAGATTTGGGATAAACAGATATATGGCTGCCACATCTGCACAGTATTTCCAGGCAGATGAGGTGTAGCTGGTGCTGACGGAGGAGTCTTGCTTGACTCAAGGAGACCTATATTTGCTTTATTGGTTTAGTGGACTTTGGTGACACTCTCTGGCATCCCAGAGACCATCTGTGTACTTGCAAGTGTGGTCTCCATACATCTTTCCCATGTTATATCAGGTCTTCAACAGCAGGGCCTTATCGCCTCTCTTCCTGCAGATATCCCAGTTTGGAGGCAAGGAGCCTTTACCATTTGTGGGGGCTTGGATCCCCTGGCCAACATCTCCTTGGTAGAATAATCCATTGTTGATGTCAGAGCTCCTGTATTAATATATTTTGCTTAAGTGCATAGCTTAAGGAGACTTTAGCATTATATTTGGTTCTGAATAGAGAATAATCCTTTTCACAGTTTCTATGTCCATTAGTCAATTAAAGAAGGCAGTTTTACTGATTTTACAAGAGAATACCTCTATAACAGCTGGCTCCAATCTACAGCTGGAGAACGACCTCATCATCATCATATTTCTCCTTATTCTATGGGGGGGAGTTAAGAAAGTCTCTTGTATTAAAACCTTTGCGGCACCTAGAAGGTAAGCTTCGTTAGGAATCATTAAAAATAGTTGTTACTAGTAGGATCCACAGAGGGGCCTGATGTCTGCAGCAATCTGAGGCATTTCTTCCCTTCAATGCCCAGAGGAGTCAATCCTTCTGCTGGCACTTTCTGGTACATCCTACTCACTGCAAAGCTGCATTTTCTTTCTCAGCCATTAAGTTGGTGATACTCTGGCCTGTTGGAACATACAAATCCTTTCCCATAGTTAGTTTTAAGATTTGGGTTGCAAGGTTTTTTGACAAAAAGTTTTCATATCTATCTATATCCCCCTTTTTTATTTAAGGTTTTTATTTTTGACCCATGAGTCTCAAAAAAGCAGTTGTTTTATACATACCTATAGGGTGGAATCAAGGCACAGATTTCATCAAGTTCACCCATGCTGTTTTGGGTTACTGTATGTGATTAACTTGGGAAACAAAGTTTATTTTTGAGTTAAATCATCCTATAGGTGAAAGAGATTGCTACCAGGTGATACTATATGACAGCAAAATTATAGAGAACATTTGTTTATACCAATCCCAAAGTAATTGTTATACAGATTTTAGTTAAAGCTAATGTGGACAAGAGCAATTTATATCACCAATTAACTCAGATGCATTACCGTTTTTATCAGCCTTCAAACCAATGTTGTCCAATATGCACATATTTACTTTTACTAAGTCCTAAAACACCATGTATCCTGTAGACAGAGTCTGGGCAAAACTGGATACTTGTTGAACTCACGTCAATTAAACATGCACCAATCGAATATACACCCGTGTCCCTCTCCCACCCCTCCCACCCTTCCCGAGTCACCATTTCAGTCAGCCTTCTGATGCAATCTTTCTGTTGTTGTTCTTTTAATATGCATCCCTCTCCACAAGAAATATTTATAACTGGGTTATTGGTACTAGCGTCCACATATGAGAGATACCATTTGTCGTTTGTTTTTCTGGGACTGTGTTACTTCACTTAACATGATGTCTTCAAGCTCCATCCATTTACCTGCAAAGTTCATGATGTTGTCTTTCTTTACTGCTGCATAGAATTCCATTGTGTACATGTACCACATTTTCTCTATCCACTCATCAGTTGAGGGGCATTTGGGTTGATTCCAGTTTTTTGCTATTGTGAACAGAGTGGCAATAAATATAGCTGTGCATGTATCTCTGCAGTAAGATGAGTCTTGTGGGTATATACCCAGGAGTGGTATGACTGGGTCAAATGGCAGGATCATTTTGAGTCTTCTAAGGGTTCTCCACACTGTTTTCCATAGTGGCTGCACAAGTTTACATTCCCACCAGCAATGGATGAGTGTTCCCCTTTCCCCACACCCTCTCCAGCACTTGGCATCATTTGTTTTCTTGATCCTAGCCAGTCTTACTGGAGTAAGGTGGTATCTTAAGGTGGTTTTAATTTGCATTTCCTTAATTATTAGTGATGTTGAACACTTCTTAAGGTGTTTCTCAGCCATCTCTAATTCCTCCTCTGTGAAGTTTCTGTTCAGATCTTGACAGTTTCTCAAATTTTACAAAATTCTAGGAGAAACTGAAATTAAGCAATGAGAGGCAAAAAGGGATGTTATAGAAAAGACAAGGAAAAAACAAAACTTTGCAGGCAATGGATGGCTTCAGAGTCCACTATTCTGGCTGCAAACTGAGCAATATTGAAATCACTCATGCAAACACTAGCAGTTTTTATAAGATCTATTTTTTCTTTTATTCAAGTGTGTGTGTGTGTGTGTGTGTGTGTGTGTGTGTGTGTGTGAATATGTGCTGTGTGAGCGCAGGTGCATGTGAGGGCCAGAAGAGGGCGTCAGCTCTCTTGGAGCTGGGATTGAAGGTGGTGACAAGCCACAGGATGTGGGCGTAACCACTGAATTCTGGTCTTCTAGAAGAGTCGTGAGTGACTTTAACCCCTTAGCCATCTTTCCAGCCCCAGCACTTGAGGTTTTGATACTGCAGAATCAGACCATGGACAAAATAAAGTAGCTTTAATTATATGACTGGAATTGAATGTACCTATTAGCACTACAAAGGGCCAAGAGAAAAAGCTCGTAGAACGAAGGATGTTGAACAAAGGAAAACACTACAGAAGTAATATTGTTATCACCACTGGAAATAGACCCATAACATCTACAGCTAATAAACCAGGAGCCAATAGTGTGAAAACATTATTCTAAATAAAAATTAAATGCAGAGCAAATAAAACTGTTCCATAACTGCATTTGAAGAGGAAAGATAAGGACTGGTGAGACAGAAATGAAATAAGTGCTCATTTTTTTCTTGACAGAAAATTATTTAATAACCTCAAAATTTATAGTTAAAATCAGTCACACTGTAAAACCATTATTTCAAGCCCTACAGATAAGTACCAAAAGAATAAGAAGGAAAAAGCATCTGTAAGAATTAGACATGGTTCCTACTGGGAAGCAGACTGAAATGAGGTGGGGGCAGCAAGGGAGTTACAGATTTCATTATGACATATTCTATACTACCTGAGTTATCAATGTACCAATATAGAGGGTTTGCTATGATTTTTAAAAATGTACAATATAAAAATTTTTTTTCAGTCTTCTTCCTTCTATTCACTTTACAAATATTTTATTTATATGAATGAACAATGTTATACTGCACGAAGTGTCCCTTGAGGAGATGTGCTTTTTACTCAGAGGTTGGAAGGGGAATGTGATGCCTGCACAGAGGTGGTGGAATCTGAATGATCCACTGGGTGTCAGCCAGTGTCAAAGCTGGCCCAAGAAGCTTCATCCAGCTGGTTGATTCTGTATGCTTTAATAGAAGGTTAGGACATGGTCATATTTGTCACAGAGTATGTGACTCATCTGCCACCGCCAACATGATCAATCAGGTGGGATTAGAAAAATAAATTTTACACTGAACATAAATATTATGGGAAGAGACTAGAAAGAGTTAATATTATTCTGAATTTAGTGAATGTGTGTGTGTGTGTGTGTGTGTGTGTTCATAATCATAGTACATATGAATCTGGAGGCTAGAGGACAACTTGAGGGTGTCAGTTTTCTCCTTCTACCCTGTCAGTTCCAGGGACTATGAATCTTAGGTGTTTAGGTTTGGCAGCAAGCAACTTTACCCACTGAGCAATCTTACCAATCCTACTTTTGAAAAAAAATTGAATTGTGATGTTTCTCTTGTGGCCCGTAAGCCACAACATGGTTACATCCACTCCTCACATCTCCCTTAACAGGCTATGGCAGTTTCTTAACTAGTCTTTATTCTTGACCACCTGTTGATAACTGCTGGCCAGGTGAATTGTGGATTGTCCTCTAATGAGAATTTGTTTCACATTTTCCTCATGATATGATGAGATAGTCATGGTTTATTTGCAAGACAGGCAAAGGCACCAAATGGCCTTGGAACTGCATCACATCAAATCTCCAAGCACATACTTGTTCCTACATTCTTTAATTATGCTCTCAAATTTTAGTGGACAGTTTCTGATACTGGGAAAAGTTGCCTTCTTTATATCTTTTTTTAAATTTTATTTATTTCCATATGTGTATGAATGTACTGTCTGTTAGCCTAGAAAGTTTTTATTAACTTTCTCTGTTTTCCTTTATAAAATGTGGATTTCTGCTCTGATTTTATTATTTTATTATTTTGGCAACTTTAGATTTAGTATACTTTGCTTTTTCTAATTTTTGATGTGAACCTTCAGTGTTGTTTTTGATAGGTTTAGTTTATTCTAATATACACATTTAGTGATATGCATTCCTCTTGAAGCACTGCTTACATAATGATACCTATACTTTTATAATATTTAAATTAATTTACATAAAAATAGTTAAATGGAGAAAGCAGGACCACAGTGCTGTAGCCAGTTGAGCCAGAACCTGCCTGGAGGCCCCCAGCTCCTGGTGGTGTGGGACCACCCAGAAAACACCCACCTCGGGTACCAGCATGCAAAGCAGCATGGGTGGAGCTAGACAGGCAGACAGCAGGACCAGAGTATGGCAGCCAGCTGGCGGTGCTGTGGGGTGGACAATCCAGTGGGCACAATGTTAGTGATTCTAGGCTGGACAGCCAACATAGAGGAACTGGCCAGCAGAAATCACAGTGAGTGACCAACCAGTCTTCCATATTAACATTTGAGATTAGCACCAGAAATCAAGCAACAAAACAAACCCATGTGCCAAAAATGCAACAAAAAATCAACAATAGGGGAAAAGCTCATAATAAATCCACACCAAACTTTACCAGTCCTATAGAAGATCCCTACAATGAGATCTTCCTGGAAGGAAACTAAGACATGGAACTTAGAAGAACAAATATAGACCTAGTCAAAGAATATAAAGAACAGATCAGAGAACTAAGGGAAGAGAATGAAAAACTCAAGAAGGAACTAGAAGGAGAGAATAATAAACTCCAGAAAGAACTAGAGGGAGAAAATGACAAACTGCAAAAGGAAGTGGAAACACTGAAAAGATCCCACATTGAAACAAGAAAATAAACTGACCAACAAAGCAAGGAGCTACAAGAAGAGAATGACAAGCTCCAAAAGGAAGTGGAAATACTAAAGAAATCACAGGATGAAATGAAAAAGGAAATTGCGCACCTATTCAATCAACAAGAAAGGATGGGAAAAAGCCTCAGAAGCAGAATGGATGAAGCAGAACAAAGAATATCAGAACTGGAGGATAACATGGAACAACTAGAATGCTCAAGTAAAGATTATGAAAAATTTGAAGAAACACAAGAGTGGAACAACCAGGAAATGTGGGACACTATGAAAAATCCAAATCTCCACATCAAATGAAAGAGGAAGAAGAATCCCAAGACAATGTTATTGATCAGATCTTCAACGGGATAATAGAAGAAAATTTCCCCAAACAGAAAAAAGACAAACCCATACAAATATAAGAAGCACATAGAACATCAAATAGACAAGACCAGAATAGAAATTCTCCATGCCATATCACAGTTAAAATGCTAGATGCTCAAAATAAGGACGAAATACTCAAAACCACAAGAGAAAAACAGTAAATTACATATAAGAGGAAACCCATCAGAATTACAGCTGACTTCTCAGTGCAAACTATGAAAGCCAGAAAAACATGGACCAAAGTATTCCCCAGTGTTAAAGGCATTTAGGTGCCAACCCAAATTACTATACCCAGCAAAAATGTTGATTATAGTTGAAGGAGAAAGAAAAATCTTTCATGACAAAAACAAAATGAAAGAATACCTGTCAAAGAAAACAACACTTCAGAAAATACTTGAAGCAATTCAAAGAATGGAGGAAAGGAGCAACTATCCTCAAACAACTAAAGAGAAAATAATAAAAGCATAACAATGGAAATACAAACCTAGACCAAGAATGGGAACAAAAAATAAGGTGATTAAGATATCATCTTACTCCAATAAGACTGGCTAGGATCAAGAAAACAAATGATACCAAGTGCTGGAGAGGTTGTGGGGAAAGAGGAACACTCATCCACTGCTGGTGGGAATGTAAACTCATACAGCCACTATGGAAAGCAGTGTGGAGAACCCTTGGAAGACTTGGAATGAACTTGCCACCCAACCCAGCCATATTACTCCTGGGCATGTACCCACAAGACTCATCTTACCACAGAGATACATGCATGGCCATATTTATTTCAGCTCTTTTCATAATAGCAAGGAGCTGGAACGAACCCAAATGCCCTTCAACTGACGAATGGACAGAAAAAATGTGGTACATCTACACAAGGGAGTTCTATGCAGTGGTAAAGAAAGATGACATCATCACCTTTAGAGGTAAATGGCTGGAGCTAGAAGATATCATGCTGAGTGACATAACACAGAGCCAGAAAAACAAAGAATGAATGGTATCCCTCATCTGTGGATGCTAGCACCAATTACCTAATTGTATGGCAAACTGGGCAGCATCAATGAGATCTGAAAACAACTGTGCTCTTATATTGTGACTCCCTTAAAATATAATAAAAAAATTAAGCATAAAAATAAGGTGAAAGGAAACAACACACATCTCTCAACAATAAGCTTAAATATTAATGGTCTAAGCTCCCCAATCAAAAGACACAGACTGGGAGAATGGATTAGAATCCATCTATATGCTGTCTACAAGAAACCCATCTCATCCTCAATGACAGACACGAACTTAAAATGAAAGAGGAGAAAAATATTCCAAGCAAATGGTATCAAAATTCAAGCAGGAGTTGCTATTCTAATATCAGACAAAATAGACCACAGAGTAAAATTAATCAGAAGAGACAAAGAGGACCATTGCATCCTTATCAAAGGAACAATTAACTACAAGGATTTTACAATCCCAAATGTTTATGCAACAAACTCAGGTACACTAAACTTTTTGAACACAATTCTACAGGACCTCAAAACACAGATTAATCCCAGCACACTAATAGTGGGGGACTTCAATACCCCACTGAGCCCCTTGGATAGATCAACTGAACAAAAAAATAAACAGAGAGACATCGGAACTGAACAATACAATGCACCAAATGGACCTCACAGGCATCTACAGAATATTCCACCCAAACACCAAAGAGTATACTTTCTATTCAGTGCCCCAAAGAACATTCTCCAAAATCGACCACATACTGGGACAAAACAGATGTCTCAACAAATACAAAAGAATTGAAATTATTTTATGCATTCTATAAGACCACAGTGCAGTAAAGCTCAATATCAACACCAGAATCAGCCCTACTAGCTACAAGAACACATAGAGACTAAACAACACAAAGCTGAATAATGAATGCATCAGGGAAGAAATAAAGAGTGCAATAAAAGTATTCATGGAACTAATCAAAAAGACAATAAAACAAAACCAAACCTGTGGGATACATTAAAAGTAGTTCTAAGAAGGAAATTTTAGCCCTAAGTGCCTGCATTAAAAAATGGGGGGGGGAGGTCAAGTAAGTGATCTAACGCTGCAGGTAAAAGCACTTGAGAGAAAACAACAAATGAACCCTACACCCAACAAACAGGAATAAATAACAAAAATCAGAGCAGAAATCAATGAAACAGAAACAAAGAAAACAATACAAAGAATCAACGAATCAAAAAACTGGTTCATTGAAAAGGGAAACAAGTTAGACAGACCTCTATCCCAGTTAACCAAAAGAAAGAACAACTCCAAATCAATAGTACTCCTGATGAAAAGGGAAACATCACAAAAGATAAAAGAATGATCCAGACAAAAATACTTCAAAAACTTATACTCTACTAAAAAACTCTACTAAAAAAGCTGGGATAACCTAAGAGAAATGGATGAATACCTGAAATTCTGGGAATCAACAAAGCTTAACCAAGAAGAGATTGACAGGTTAAACAGACCCACAATACTTGAGGAAATTGAAAATGTAATAAAAACCCTCCCAACTAAAAAAAGCCCAGGCCCAGATGGTTTCACAGCAGAATTCTGTAAACACTTAAAGAGGTCTTACAACTGTTACTACTCAAATTGTTCAGAAGGATACAAACAGAAGGAAATCTCCCAAATTCCTTCTATGAAGCCAGCATCACTCTAATACCAAAACCAGGCAAAGACACAACCAAAAAAGAAAACTATAGATCCAGGTCATTAATGAATATAGACGCAAAAATCCTCAATAAAATACTTGCAAATCACATACAGACTCACATGAAAAAGATCATCCATTATGACCAAGTTGGATTTATACCAGAGATGAAGGGATGTTTCAACATATATAAATCCATAAATATCATAAACACATACATGGACTGAAATATGAAAATCACACAATCATCTCAATTGATGCAGAAAAAGTCTTTGGCAAGATCCAGTATTAATTCATGTTTAAAGTTCTGGAGGGAACTGGACTGAAGGGAACATTTCTCAACATAATCAAAACCATATACGACAAACCCAATGCCAACATCATCCTAAATGGAGAAAAATTAAGCATTCCCCTTAAGGGCAGGAACCCAGAAAGGCTGCCCCTATTGCCATGCCTCTTCAATATAGTGTTTGAAACACTTACTAGGGTAATAAGGCAAGAAAGGCAAAAGAGGAAGTCAAACTATCCCTTTTTGCAGATGATATGATAGTTTACTTAAGGGATGCTAAAAACTCCACCAGAAAAATCCTAGAAATAATTAAGACTTTCAGTAAAGTGGCAGGATTCAAAATTAACCTAGAAATATCAGTACCCTTTCTTTACACCAACAATAAGCAACTGGAGAAGAAATGTAAGGAGACCTTCCCACTCAAAATAGCCTCAGAAAAGTGAAATCCCTGGGAACAAACCTCACCAAGACACCAAAGAACTATACAACAAAAATTTTAAACCCCTGAAGAAGGAGATTGAAGATGACATCAAAAGATGGAAAGACCTCCCATGCTTATGTATTGGAAAAATTAATATATTAAAAGTGTCCATTCTGGAGTAGGAGAGATAGCTCAGCAGCTAAGAACACCAACTGCTCTTCCAGAGGACCCAGGTTTAATTCCTAGCACCAACATAGTAGCTAAGAACTGTCTTAGGCTAGGTGTGGTGGTGCGTGCCTTTAATCCTAGCACTCGTGAGGAGGAAAAGGCAGGTGGATCTCTGCGAGTTCAAGGCCAGCCTGGTCTACAGAGTGAGTTCTGGGCCAGTTGGGGCTGTAGGGAGACCGTGTCTCAAAAAGAAAAAAAAATGTCTATTTTACCCAAATTAATATACAGATTCAATGCAATCCCAATTAAAATCCCCATGAGTTTCTTTACAGACTTGGAAAAAAAAATCCTTACATTTGTATGGAAAAACAGAAGACCAGAAATAGCTTAAGCAACCCTGAGTGAAAAGTTCAATCTGGAGGGGGGAGGGGGGTCACCTTATCAGACTTCAAGCTATATTTCAAGGCTATAGTCATAAAGGCAGCCTTGGTATTGACACAAAAACAGACCCATTGACAAATGGAACAAAACTGAGGATCCATACTTGAACTCATGCAATTTCAGCCACCTCATATTTGACAAAGGGGCCAAAAAAGCTCAATGGAGAATAGAATAGATAGAATCTTCAGCAAATGGTACAGGCACAACTGGATCACCACTTGTAGAAGAACAAAATTAAACCCTTACCTCTCATCCTGTACAAAAATCAACTCCAAATAGATCAAAGACCTCACCATGAAACCAGAAACTCTGAAGGTGATAGCAGAAAACATTGGCAGCAACCTACAAGACATAGGTGTAGGAAAAGACTTTCCAAATCAAATGGCAGCCACATAGGAAATAAGGTCAACAATTGACAAGTGGTAATTCATTAAACTTTTCACCTTGAATGACTATCTGTTCTTTCTTTGTTATTTATCTTTTTCCTGTTTGTTTTTCACCTTGGGAAGTTTCTCTTGATTAGGCTTCAAGATAGCTGTTTGTCTTTTTAGCTGTGATGAGCTTGCAGTTGAGTTTGTCAAAGGTATATTTTGTTTCTGCTACTATGTTTTTAAGTTCTTGTGCTCTTGTATAAATTTTTTTTATTGCAGATAGTCACTGATATGCTGATCTGGCTTTGGATCTTTTTTTTTTTTAATTTACAATGATGCAAAAAGTGATTAGCAGTTAATAATGCTGTACTTTGAATTCTTGTCTTCTCCTGGCTTTGTGATATAGGACATTCTTGCTTATACTGAGGATCAGCAGGACTCCACAGTGGATTCCAAGCAACCTGGGAGCCATAAGCATAACAGTAGGTGCTCCATAGTGCAATGTGTTACTAAGATATGATATTTCATGGGCTACAGATAGTTATATTTATTTGATGTACAGTGAATTTGTCAGAACATAACTACATAGTAAGTCAAAGAGCATCTATGTTTCTCTCTCTCTGCTTCTATCACCCACCTATTCCTGAATGATGGCTACTTTTCCCCATTAGATCCTTTAATATCTTAATTGTAGGCATTTTAACATCTCTTGAATTTTAATTTTAATTGTGTGATATTTGAATCTGGTTCCAGTTTTCATTGTTTCAGATTTTATTTCTTCTTGGCTTTCTATTTAACCTGTAATGTAATTGAATATAGTATTTTGTACAGTAAGAAAAGAGCTAAATAGTCTCTTTAGTGTAAAGACTTGCATTAACATGTGTAGAAACTGAGTTTTGCATGATACTTAATGTTGGGGTGAGCAGAGCTTTCAGATTCTTTGGGAATTTTGTCATCTGCTAGCCATTGAAGTTTTCCTTGTGTTGTCCTAGGAACAAGAAGAACCTTCACTGGGAAGTGCCCCGTGGCCTTTTCTGCTGTGGTTTACTGTACATCAACCAGAGTACAGCAGTATGGATAAGGTTGGGATTGGGGGAAATTTTCCATCAGAAGGAATTTCTGCCTTAGAATGGACCTGGGTCTTAAAACTCTCACTGGTAGCAGGTTTGGTTCCTCTTTTAGTGCAATAGTGCATTTCCCTTTTCTTCCTTACTCTTTTCGCTTGCTGCATTCTATTTCCTGGATGACTGTCTTCCTCTATATTATATTTTTCTCCCTTAATGGTGACATAGTGATCTGGAGTGGAAGAGACTGGGGAGTTACTCACTTCTCTCAACTGGCAGAACTTTTCAAAATTGTGTGATAAGGAGCAATGAAATGGCTCAGTGGGTAAAGGTGCTTGCTACCAAGCCAGACAGCCCGAGTTGGATATCCATAATCCACATAGTAGAAGGAGACAATTGACCCCTAAAAGTTGTCCTCTGACTTCTACAGCTGCTCCATGGCATGCATATGCCAAATGCTCCTAAACTGATACAAAACAAATGTTGAAAAAAGTTTAACTGTGTGATGGAGAATAGCTAGCTTTGTTGCGAAGAAAGTAAAAGCCAGAAAAGTGTGGCTTTCTTCTGAAAGCTAGCACCAGGAGTTTCATGGTCTCCCCACTCTGCAGTTAATTACCCATTTCTAATAGTTGTTATTAGTACATCATTCCAGAACCTGATTTCAGAAAAGCTGGTCTCAGTACTGTTCCTCTCAAAAGCTGGTCTCAGTCCTGTTCTTCTCATGGAACACCTGTCTCCCTGGTTTTGGACAATGCATTTTATCCCCAAAATCTTAAGTCTCTGATAGACTTGGGAAGTCATTTTTTTTCCACATTGTCTAGATTTTTGTTGCTGTTGAAATAACAAGAGTGACAACTTTCAAGTTCAGGTATAGGAGCTGAAACCAGAGTTGTTTCTCAATTTTATATCAAGTTATTAAAGATCATTTGCTCAAACATGGAAAAGTCAGACAAGAAAAAGTATCTAGAATTTGTAAAACAATTATATAGGTGAATTACTTACCACCTCTAGAATTTCCTGTAATTGGGTGCCAAATTCTGTGCTTGTGGTTTTCCCAGGTTATGTGGTAGATTAGCTACCTGGATGTGACCAAATATCAGATCAGAAGTAACGAGAAAAAATTTTGGCTCATGGTCTAAGAAAAAGTCATTTATCACAGTGGGAAAGCCTGGTGGTGGAGAAAGAGGCAACAAGGTTTACTGTGTCTACAGGCAGGAAGCAGAGAAGTAAATGTTGGTGCTCTTCAGGCTTCTCATTTTGTCCACTCATTCTCAGTTAGCCCGGAGCACATAGAATGGTGACACTGTTTAGGGCATGTCTTCTTCCCTCAGTTAAACCTCTCTACCAAAGCTCTCATGAACTCATAGACAGACATGACTCTAATATTTGACACCAAAAACTAATTATCACATGTGGCATGGGAAATTTCAATCTAGACTTTGGCTCACTGTGCAGTTATAGTTACGGTTTAGGACTCTGGTTATAGTAATGGTTATGGTAGAAGAGAAATTCAGCCTCAAAACACCTACTATCTTCAGTATACAGAATTGGGAAAGTGCCCAAATAATGATGAGTATGTTTCTCTAGTTTTCATCTAAGTGTTTGGCCTTAGCATTTCTTTTCAGCCCCATTACAATTTTCTTTTATCTAATGTTAAAGATAGGTCCCAATATGCTTTTCTACAAAGAGCAAATAAACTTTCATGTATGAATGAATAAGTATGTTAGTTACTATTATGCCAGTAGCTCTACTTTGCTATTTTTACATAAAAACTTGAATGCTGATATTGCTATAAATAGCAGCTACAAATGAATTTTGGGTGCATTGCTAGCAGCTTTGTGGTATACAAATGAACATGACTTGCAAATAGCAATTTTACATTTTCCACATATGGAAATTTAGCTCTGTGTATAATATTCTGCTTCAAGGTTTAGAAAAAGTATTCAGAGCAATGTTCATTCACACAACTTTGAAAAATGTGTTTGTTAGCTATTTTAGTTTCTTCTGTGGAAGAATCCTGACTGCATCAAACACTACTGTGTGTTGAGCTATATTTGCTGTACACAAGGAGATTCAGTTCAGGTTAATGTTTGAGTGTGTGCTGTCTTTTGAGACAGAGTCTCACTTTGTAGCATAAGCAGGCCTTGAACTTGTGACTTTGTTCTTGCCTCAGGCTCTAAGTACTGGAATTATAGGTGTGAGGAAACACACTTGGTTAAGTATTTAGCAGTTATGTGTGGAGTTTCCCAGTGATACCTTATCACAGAGTCTGACGTATAAGCAAATATTGCATATGATTTTAAGAACAGGAGTCCCATAGCTCTGGATTGCTACTGGAAAGAAACTAGGCAGCCTCAGATCAATGTCATGTTAGCCTGCTGTTGCTTCCTGTCACCATGCAACTAGTGCTTAGGAACAGATATGAGTAAAATGCTGTGAGGGACTCCCTTCTGAAAAAAAGCCACACTGTCTGTCCACACTTTCCTTTTTTGTATCTTGAAACCACTTCTATAGCTTGAAACCACCATAAAACCATTGTAAAACAGTTGTGTCAAAAGATAGTAAAGGCATTCCTAAAAGCAACAAATGGAAGAAAACTGTATCCCATGTAGAAACATGGTATTCCTCTTCGGTATAAATGTGAATACTGTTCATTCTACTGAGCCCTTGATGTTTCATGTTACATGCTAACAGCTAGTGTCTACAGAAATTATTTCTGAAAGTCATGAGCTACTGTAGCAGATACTGGCAATATCGTGTTACATTAAAACAAAGTACTTTAAAGTACACCAGCATCAACTTCTGGCTACCAACCTCTGAGTCTCTGCAGGAAGACAACACTCTTTTTGTTCACACTCTGGGAGGCTGAAAGTCAAAGAAAATTAACTTCTCAGGAGACATCAGCAGACACACAGCGTGAAGTAGTCTATCAATCAGTATATATATTTTGATAGATTTTGCCAGAGTCCACTTGATCGTGGACTGAGCTACACATTCCTGCCTCTATCTTGTACTTGTTGCTTCCTTTCCTCTGCTGGCAGTAGATTATGGAGAGAGCTTGGGACTATTACAGTGCTGAGGGTTACAGATAGCCCTTCAAGAGAAATATCCATGTTTGATTTGGAAGGAGAAAAAAAGTGATATTTATATATAATTTTAGTTAAGCTAATGAAGTAAGAAAGTTTACTGTCTCTCCCTCAGGGGTGTGTGTGGGTGGGGAGGGTGCCAGAGAACATCCTCAGGGGTCTTTCCCCAGGGACTATGCACTGATATTTTTTTTCAAGACAAGGTCTCTCACTGTCTTGGAATACACCAAATAGGCCAGGTTGGCAGGCCAGTGAGCCCAGAAATCCGCCTACCTTTTGTTCCCAAATGATGAGGTTAAAAGCATTCACCACCAGACCTGGCATTTTCATATGAGTTCTGGAGATGAAAGTCAGCTCCTCCTGCCTATATACCAAGCACTTTATTGACTAAGCTGCCTCTTGATGCATGGGAGTTTATTTCTTATAGATGTTAACATTATATGAGCAAATAGGAGAGGGAAGTTAAGGAGATCCTGTTGATGGACAAGTGTCAAAGAGGAGCATCATGAAAGCATTCACATCCAGAGTGGTCATTGACAATGAGTATTAGGATCCGAATTACCAAAGAAAAGAGGCAAGAGGATGGGAGGGAGGTTGTGCATAAGAGCAACATGCAATGCAGGACAACAAACAGGATAAAAATAGATTATGCTCACTCAGAGAAGGAGATGAGGTCTACAAATGTACATTCATGATTGCCCGAATATGTGAATATGTAAATTAGGTTCATGGAAAGGGGCATAGAATGGACCATTCATCTCTGGTCTGACATTTGTGTACTTTAAAAAAAATATTAGAGACAGGCTGTGGGCAACTGGTGCCTGAGCAGTGGAGACAGAGGCTGTGCAGACCTGCATTTTTGGCCCAGAGGATTCTGGGAGCTGGGAGCTGAGGCATGAACACAGGCTGCAGGCAACTGGTGCCCAAGCAGTGGGGCAGAGGGTTCCAGCATGAGGGCTAAGCAAGAAACTCAACACCTTCCCCCAATTGGAACTCTGGAGAGAGTGGCTGGCAGCAGACGGAATAGAGTGCTCAGCAAGTGTCATCTGAGTTGTTACCCACCCAGTTCTTATGGAACAGAAAGGGAAGAGTGAACCTTCCAATACATAACCAAAATTGAAAGCCTGAGACCTAGACAAGCCAACACTCCATACAGAAGGAAAATACAATGAAGGCACCTGAAAGAATCAAGGAAAGAAATCCTTCAACAAGGAGAAGAGACATCCAAGATCTGCATCAGAATACAGACAAAAGGCAAACCACATTCTGAGAGCACAATGAAAGAACAATATGGGAAAAGCACAGAATAACTCCACACCAAACTCTATGGAGCCTGTGGAGGACTCCTACAATGGGATCATCTTAGAGGTAACCCAGAACACAGATCATAGAATAACAATCACAGATATATTCAAAGAAATCATAGAACTAAGAGGAGAGAATGAAAAACTCAGAAAGGACCTAGAGGGAGACAATGACAAACTTTGGAATGAACTAAAAGGAGAAAATGACAGACTCTAGAAAAAGCTAGAGGAAGAAAATGACAAACTCTGGAAAGAAGTGGAAACACTGAAAGGTCCCATGCCGAAATGAAAAAGGAAACCAATGAGTGAAACAAGGAGCTATAAGAAAAGATTGAGAAGCTCCAAAAGGAAGTGGAAATAGTAAAGCAAACACAGAAAGAAATGAAAAAGGAAATCGAACAGTCATCCAATTAAAAGGAAAGAATGGGAAAAAGCCTCAGAAGCAGAATGGAGGAAGCAGAAAAAAGAATATCAGACCTAGAAGATAACACAGAACAACTAAAAAGCTCAAGTAAGGGCTATGAAAAATTAAAAAATACTCAAGAGTGGAACAACAAGGAAATGTGGGACACTGTAAAAAAGATCAAACCTCCACATCATAGGGATAGAGGAAGGAGAAGAATCCCAAGAGAATGGTATTGATCAGATTGTCAACAGAATAATAGATGAAAATTTCCCCAAATTAAAAAAAAAACACAAACATACAAATACAAGAAGCACATAGAACACCAAATAGACTAGACCAGAAAAGAAACTCCCCTGCCATATCATAGTTAAAATGCGAGATGCCGAAAACAAAGACAAAATTCTGAAAGCCGCAAGAGAAAAACAACAAATTACATATACGGGGAAACCTATCAGAATTACAGCTGACTTTTCAGTGCAAACTATGAAAGCAAGAAGAACGTGGACCAAAGCATTCCCAGTGCTGAACGACTATAAATGTCAACCCAGGTTACTACACCCAGCAAAAATATCGATTCTAGTTGATGGAAAAAGAAAAAAATCTTCCATGACATAAACAAGATGAAAGAGTACATGTCTGGAAAACCAGCACTTCAGAGAATACTTGAAGCAATTAGAAGGACAGAGGAGAGGAGAAACTACCCCAGACATCTTGAAAGAGAAATTAATAAAAGTAGAATGCAGAAGTAGAAACTTAGACCAAAAATGCAAATGGATAATAAGGTGAAAGGAAACAACACACACCTCTCAATTATAACCTTAAATATTAATGGACTACACTCCCCAATCAAAAAGCATAGACTGGGAGAATGGATTAGGAAACAGAATCAATCAATATGCTGTCTACAAGAAACCCATCTCACCCTCAAGAATAGGCACCAATTTAAAATGAAAGGATGGAAAAAAGTATTCCAAACAAATGGTACCAAAAAGAAAGCAGGAGTTGCTATTTTAGTATCGGACAAAATAGACTTCAAAGTAGAAGCAATTATAAGAGACAAAGAGGGCCATTACATCCTTATCAAAAGGAAAATTAACAATGAAGACTTCACAATCATGAATATATTTGCACCAAACTCCAGTGCACTGACCTTTATAAATACAACTCTACAGGACCTCGAGGCACAGATTATCCCCAGCACACTCATAGTAGGGGACTTCAATACCCCACTGAGTCTTTTGGACAGATCAACTGGACAAAGAATAAACAGAGAAACATCTGAACAGAACAATACAGTGCAATACAGGAAATGGACCTCACAGACATCTTCAGAATATTCCACCCAAGCAGGAGAGAATATATTTTCTACTCAGCACCCAATGGAACATTCTCCAAAATTGACCACATACTTAGACACAGGAAAAAACTCAACAAATACAAAAAATTGAAATAATTTCATGCATTCTAGCAGACAATAGTACAATAAAGATCAATATGAACACCAGAATAAGCCCTGCTACCTACACGAACACATGGAGACTAAACAACACACTCCTAAATAATGAATGGGACAAGGAGGAAATAAAGAATGAAATAAAAACATTCCTGGAACTAAACGACAATGGCAGTACAACACAACAAAACCTACAGGGCACCATAAAAGTAGTCCTAAGAGGGAAGTTTATAGCCCTGGGTACCTACAAAAACAAAACAAAACAAAACAAACAAACAAACAAAAAAAAACAGGAAGAGCACAGATAAATGAGTCTGGTCTAACAAGACCTGATTTTGTCCTTGAGTGGATGGGACTGGTAAATGAAAAGCTGAAAGGAGCAAGGCGCTCCCACCCTCCTCCCCCCCTCAAAATCCCTGAGAGACCCCTGAGGACCAGATCCTCAACTGACCTTGGTTGAGAAAACAAAAACCTTGGTTAATCTGGCCTAACTGTGTGGCCTTAAGAATCCAAAAGGAAAGTACAATCAGAAATAAATAATCAGTAAGACCAGAGAAACTGTACTGCAGACATAAAACTTGAGATCTTAGTAAAAAGACAAAAAGAAAAAAGAGAGAGTACTGTGGTTTGGCCTGTCTTCAATTCTTACTGGAAAGTGCATGTATCCTGTAGCTGCCACTGTTTTTGGCAGTCTTCAAAGACATGAGACACAGCTTTTTAACCTTCCAATATGGACTGAAGACTCATGTCTCTCCAAGAATCCTTCAAACCTTCAATGCCAGATGGGGACTACTGAGATACCCAGCTTGTGGTCTAAACAGCTAAGGGGATCTCAGCCTCTTCAGAATATAGACTGCCATTGCTGTACAGGGGTGTCAAGACAGGACACATGCTTACTGGACTTCATTTGGGGGACCATGGGAGGGACAGACCCCAGTGAGGAGCAAAAGTGCAGGATTGATGGTTGCTTGGGATTGCCAAGGAGAAACCTTCTAGCACTTCCTTAAGGAAAACATGACATCTTTTAGGAAAAAAAGTCCTTCAATTCAAGTGATATGTGTACCTATGTGTGTGTATATATATATATATATATACTGTAGCAATACAAGTTGGAGAGAACCACAACAAAAGAACTGGAACAAAACAACTCTGGAAAGACTCAGAAAAAGATGCAGGACATGTATCGCAGAGTGCAGGGACTCGGGTGGAGAGGCGGGACATGGAAAGGGAAGCGACTTTAGATTTGATTGAGAAATGATGTATGACCTATGGAAAAAGTTTAATAACAATAAAAATATTAGAAAGGGAACAAGAAGGATCTACCATTTACATAAACTGCACATAAG
This sequence comes from Rhizomys pruinosus, assembly GCA_009823505.1. Classification (NCBI taxonomy): domain Eukaryota; kingdom Metazoa; phylum Chordata; class Mammalia; order Rodentia; family Spalacidae; genus Rhizomys; species Rhizomys pruinosus. Next base: position 1,570,206 of record VZQC01011281.1, on the reverse strand, counting down.
GATTTACCATTGTAGGATTTCAAGAAAAACATAAAAAGAAACAAAAATTATCCCATTGACATCATTAAAATTAAACTATTCCTCAGTATAGGAATCTCTAGTTGTCACACAAGAATAGAAATGGACTTTACTTAGAACATTTCTGATGAACTGAGAGCTGTCTCATGAAATGTCCTTTTCCATCACTGGCCAAGACTCTTTCCAAAGAGTGCTAAATTTTCATTTATTTTAGATTATGTAGCCTCCTATTTTCCATTCCGTTCTCCTTTTGCAAGTCCTCTCATTTCTCTAGGCCTGCTGCGGTCTCTCTCTCTCTCTTTCTCTTTCTCTCTCTCTCTCTCCCTCTCTCTCTCTCAAAATGAATGTCTTCTTTGCCAAGTTCATACATGTATATAACGAATTCTGAGTCTCACATCAAGTCCTGCTCAGGCAGCCCAGGCTAAAGGCTGCATGTGCAGCTATCCACTGTAGCCTAAGCAACACCAGGGGCTACACACTGAAGGCAATGACTTCCTCCCCATCAGTAGCCCAGCCATTCACTCTCCTGGGTAGGGCTCCATGAGTCCCTCTCCCATCTATGATGACTATTTAGGTAGGAGCTCTGTCTTGTGTCCACCCTATGCAGGCAGCCCCAGCAGCTGTGAGTTTCTAAGTGCTGCAGCCATGACATGTCCATAGAACATTCATTTCATGGCCTTCTTGCCCATTATCCGGCCCTCCCTCTAAGGCTCAGGGAACATGACTAAGTGGGAACAGAAAGAATATAGAAGCTGATGCCTTGAGGACTTTTCTCTTAGTGTATAGTCTCCCTGTGTGAACTCACAGTCCCACCACCATCCACATGCCAAAGAGCTCAGATGAGTATACCAGTGCAGATTCCCATCCTGAATTTCATATTCGTCCCTGTCTTCTGTCCATCTTCATGTGGACACACTGGGCCTGTAACTCTGTGTATCGAGCTGAATATCTCAGCTACTCCTCAAAACCTCTCCTCTTTGGGCTTGTAGATTTATCTCTTGATCAATAAATGAATTAAAGCAATTTTCTCTAATATCATAGGTGATACTTTAATTTAGGCCAGATTATAATACATTCTTCAAAAATGTTCATTTTCTACTCTTTTTTCTCAGTCTCTTGTCTTGGTAACAGAAACAGTGATATTTCTGACTTACTGTGTCACTTATCTGCTCAGTTTTTCAGAAGCTCTTTGGATAAGAGTCTAACTCATTAATAAACCTTTTAACATATGTCACAATATAGATCTGAAAACTTCTAGGCTCATCTCTTATGCTGCCCATGAGTACCCTATAGTTCCTACCTCTCCATTTCCTTTGGCTTCTCAAATACTCAAGTATATTTTCTCTATTGCTAGGATACTCTTTTTTTTTTTACATCCTTATTAGAAATTTCTGCCTTTTGAACATTATCAGCTTAATCCTATTTTTTTTAAATATTTTGTTACATCATGGGTTTATTGTACCTTTTTATGGGGATACTTAACTAAAGAAAGAAAGAATAAAGATAATCAAATTATATTTGATTCTCAGTGTCTTTGTACTTCTCACAGGATAATAATCGTATTTGAATATTTTAACAAATAATTGGCATCACATATCTGCAATGTTCTGAAAGCTTCTTAGCTTTAAGCAATTTGCTTTTGTTTTATTATTTTGTTTGTTTATTTCAGCGAAAATGCTATGAAATATGTCACTGAATAAGGCCTTAATCTGTTTGTGCTGCTAAAATAAAACAAACTGAATGAGTAGTTTATAAGGGTTGAAACTTATTTCTTACAGTATTCAAGGCTAGAGAGTCCACAATCAAGTCAGTGGCTGACTGGGTAATCAAGCAGTAGCACATTTCTTGGTTCCCACGTGGCATAACTTTATATATGCTTATGTGGTAGAAAAGGAAATAAACTCATTTGAACTTGTCTCATAAGGGCACTAATCGCCTTCATGGGACCTCCATCCTCAGGACTTAATCCCCTTGCAAAGCTCCCCTGCTACTCCTACAATCACTTGGTAGTTCAGATGTCATTAGTGAGTTGGGGGAGACAGAATATTCAGGCTATAGAAGACAATTTGTACATTTGTCAAGTTATGATTACAGGTCACTTCAGTACATTTGATTTAATATACTTAATTGATTATTTGCCTTGCAAATACGTAGAATATGAATGAAAGTAGCATCTCATGAAATGATTACACAGCAATCTATTTGGATATTTTCATGGTTCACTTCTTAGAAAAAAAGGCTGATTCTCTACAGCTTAATTCTGACCAAGTAGGAGACAATTTTCAAGCAGATATTTTATTGTAAGTTCATACTAGAGAAAATTAGATCACCATCCTATGCTAATCATTAATACAAAGAAATTATTTTGCCTAAGTAGAATTTGGTTGAAAAATTCCCCAACTTAAAAATCACCTTTAAGAATTCCCATCTGACCAACTCTCAAAAGGAATCAGATTTCTGTGGATTTTATGGGCATTTTGTTTCCATGGATCATGCAGTCACACTGGAAGCTAAATGTTTCAGTTAAGTCATCTGGCTTAACCATCTATCTATCTATCTATCTATCTATCTATCTATCTATCTATCTATCTATATATATATATAGATATATATATATTAATAAAATTTCAAGACAACTGATTTGTATTGGAGACTTCATCTTGCACTGTACAACTCATATCTTTGGAATTTTAGTCATTTCTTTTGTAGATTTTTAAGGCAGTCTCACCTAACTTCCACACAATTATTTTTAAGATCAAAAGAATTATTTGTGATTAACCATCTTTTTCTGAGTAATGCAATACTTTAGACAGGTACTTGATTAAGTGTCCTAGGTATAAATTTAGTCAGGATGCATTCCCATAAAGCCCCAGTGCAGACATTGTATTTCTTAAAATGTCTGTCAAGTAAAGGAAATAATGATTTTTGTTCTAAAAGCCAGACCTACAGGTGAGCTTTAAGGCATGCTTCTTAAGGGTTAATTCTCAAGTGAATGCAAGGATATACTTGGCTTCCAACATGTAGTTTGTGCATTTAGCTCTTATGTAGGGACACTCCAGTTTCCAGAAAGGTGAAACTGGGCTGAGGGGCTGCTTTTTTAAGTGTTTTCGCTGTAAGCCTGAAGGAAGAACTGCAACGTCCTTGGAGCTGTCCAAGGAGAGGGAAGCTCTGCTGCATAATCAGTGTGCAGAAACCCAAAACCTTGCAACTTATCAGGCAAAGGGACATGAAGGCTACATTTGCTGTGATGATGCAAATGAAGGGCGAAATGGTACAAATTCCTGACTCCCAGAAGGTGTAATTAGGGAGCCAAGGTAGAAAAACAGCTATCTCTCAAAATGCAGCATGGATGCTTATGCAGAGTACCCTGGGCTTGGGGTAACAGTTAAAAAGATATTGACAATTTTCATTGCTTGCCTCAATTTCATATAAAAGTTTGCCTGAGTTCCAATTGATAATAATAATAACAGATAACAAAATAGACACAGCATAATATTAATGCAGAAGCTGTGCACACAAAATGCTTAAAACATCCAAGCCAAAGGAAGACTGGGTTAGATATAAAAAAAAATCTATGATAATCAATCTAAAATTATGCACATAAAATTTCAGTCTAAATCAGGTGAACTATTTGACATTCTAGCCATAGAAAACACCTAGTTCCTCCTAAATGCTTTGGTTTGGTAATACAAAAATATACTCTGCTCCCATTTAAGTGGTATTTATGTCTTATGTCATTTACAACAGTTATAACAACGCACACATGTTGGCCACTTGCCATGGCATTTTTCTTACCATCTGAAGTTATTCAGATAGCTTCAGGCTAGGGTCACTGTGACACTTCCCTTCAAGGATACTGGTATCTGAGACCTACAAAGTGCTTTTCTCATACACAAAGACAGAATATTTCAAGTGTTTTATGAGCATGCATTAGCCAATAAAGCTCTTAATTTAGCTTGTGTTACTGGCGAGATGGTCTTTTCTTGATATTCTGTAAGTTGCCTTCAGTATCTCCATGTTAGGTGATGTTTTTCCTCTTTAAATACTTGGCTAATTAAAATAACAAATCTTCACAGCCGTCTTTTTGGGAATCCTTCTTATCACTCCAAGCTAATTAAACTGGAGGGAAGAAAAAGAACTTGCTATGGCTGAGTAGCAAATCTTCAAGCATCAACTATATTTAGTATCTTTTATAAAATAAAAATACTTTATCTTGGGGAGCTCACTTCTTTATGGCTGATATAGTGTTCTTTGGGATATTCAATCTTTTTTTATTCTTCCTGCTTTCTGTGTGGAAAAAGTTCTGTGCCTATGACTCCATGTGGACATCGAAAATAACAAGACACATTTTGCAGAACTCTCATAGAACAGAATCAGCCCCAAATCCAATGTATCATTATGAGACCTAATCTGCATAAAGAAGCAAAATTCCAAATGCCCTACAGGACAAGCATCTAGAAAAAAAGCAAACCCTCATCACAGGCAGTCAAGAGTACCTTTCAAAAAATGGAGAGCTACATTATAATGGACTTGTCATTTCAGATATATGGAAGTTTTGTAAAGGCTAAAAGATCAAGCACACTTTGATGTGATTGGGATATTTTAGACAAGGCCTGAAATAACTTTTCAATTTTCCTTGTACTCATTTGATGCCATACTATTCAGTGACTTTGGATACCCCATTGTTTGTTTGCGAAGGAACTCATGAAAATGCAATACTGCCAAGGAATTTGAATAGAAAGGTACCTTGGCAACAGATTGATTATTGAGGATTTTTTTCCAGTTTAAACTACCTATAATAAGTGAATTGTATCACAATTCATATTTTCTTATGAATGTCCTTTATAGATACTCTGAATATTTCACTATTATTTTTAATTTATGTGTATGAATATATTACTTGCATGTATGTAAGTGTACTCATGTGATGCAATGTTTGCAGAGGTCAGAAGAGGTTGAACTGGAGTTATGGATGTTTGTTAGCTACCATGTGGGTATTGAGAACTGAACTTAGCCACCATGTGGATATTAAGAACAGAACTCAGGTTCTCTACAAGAGCAGCCAATGTTCTTAATCATCAAGTACTCTCTCAATAAGACCTTCTTATAGATATTTTAAATTTATCAACTTGATCTTTAGTTTCACTCAGTGTTATTTCCAGTTTAAGATCTAGCAAGTACAGTGACACATTAAAGCATAAATCATTAGAAATTAAGTAAATTAGCTAGTGCCTTTGAAATTCAGTGAACAACTAACTTCTTCACTGTGTAATTTTTTGTACAATGCAACGGAGAAGAATACACAATGGGCTTAATGTTCAAAGATTCCAGGACCTGGTACATCTTGCAGTTTAATGATTAGTAGGAGGCACATTTGGTAGGAGAATGTGCAGAGTGATGGATTACCATATGAGAACATTTTGAACAGAGGAAAGTGGAAAACTGGAATGGAAAACTAATGCACAGCTAGGCTGGCTCATTTTACTGCCAGCATTGTCTTTAGAATAGGGCAATCTAAGGATGCTCAGTGGAAGGGGATCGGGACATAGTTTCTGCTAACCTTCAAATCTACCTTTCTTTCACTCAGAGTTGCCAATTTACCTTGGAAAAGTGAGATTGGAAATACTAAAACCTCAATTTATTGTATACTTTATGCAATTGTCATTATTCTAAATGCTTTATGCATCAAATGGTTGGAAATAACTCACTTGAATGTCAAAAATAACTCAGTGTTAGGTACTATTATTAACTTTAAGACAAAGAAGCTCAGGTATGCAAAGGGACACAGTTCACAAAATTGTAAGCTGGGATTTGCCCCCAAGAAAGCTAGAAGCAGAAGTCACACTCCCAAATGTGTTCCTCCTGTAGATTTGCTGTGAAGATGATAGTGCCAACATTTTATTTTCACCCCTGGGATAAGTTCCTGTCCTTATTGTCTAGAATTTCTCTAATATGCACAGAAACTATCAAGTCTATCAATCTTTAAAACATCTAAGGGAAGTAAAATAAATTTGAATAACTTCTAGACTATTCAGTTAAGATTATTATTTTTTAACCCCAGCAAGGATTGGCTAGGTGGGCATGAAACCTGAGAGCTAGCCGAAGAACTATTGACAACTGGTAACTGCTGGGATAGAGAAAGCCATGTTTTGTAAGGGTGTGATGCAAGGAAGGCTGACCAGGATCTAGGAGATAGATCCACACAAAAGGGGATTTGGGGAACACAAATTAGACTCAAAAGCTTTTTAAAAAAATAGCAATAGAGGGGGCTGGAGCGATGGCCTAGCTGTTAAGAGCGCCGACCGCTCTTGCAGAGGACCCGGGTTCGATCCCCAGCACCCACATGGCGGCCGAGAGCCGTCTGAAACTCCAGTTCCAAGAGAACTCCAGTTCCAGGGGAATCCGAGACCCTCTTCTGAACTCCGCGGCATTGCACGACACGGGTGCACAAACCTGCATGCAGACAGTACATTGATACACATACCGAAATAAATAAAATTTAAAAAAAATTAAAAAAAAAATAGCAATAGAGACAGCCTGCTTTGTTTTGGAGAATCACTTGGATCAAAACGGAGGTGTCCTCTGTCTTGCACTATGTTCCCTGCCATACAGCTACCAGATTGCACAACCCTTGCACTAATGTTCGGGAGTGCATGTTAACTTCTCGTGAGGTCTTGGGGGCATCCCATTACACTCCGGGTTTCCTAGATTCTCAGGTTCCAATCATCTCTATTCTTTCTTCTTTCCTTACCACCCCTTCCTTCCTCCCGGGTCCCAGTAATCCCATCATCCTCACACTGCTCCCTCTCCTGAACTCCCCCACTTCCCAGCATAGCCTCCCTTTATCTCCCTCTCCTCTCCCAACTCAATACCCACACCTTCCAGACCCCCCAGTAACATCTGTTCCTTACTATCCCCCTGTTTCATGATTTTTCTTTCTCTTTACCTCCATATATTCTTTTGAATTTCTTGGCTCCTGGTGTTATATCAGCATATATACTCATGTAAGGGGATTGGTGCTACAATCCACAAATGAAGGAGACCATACATTGCCTAGTTTTCTCTCTTTATGTTACTTCACTCAGAACAACATTCTCTAGTTCCATCCATTTACCTGCAAATTTCATAATTTCATCTTTTCTTACTCCATTGTGCAGATGCACCTCATTTTCATTATCCATTCAAAGATTGTGGGACATTTAGGTTATTTATGTTTCTTAGCTTTTGTGAAGAGAGCAGCAACAAACATGGATGTACAGGTGTCTCTAGAGTGTGATGAATCCTTTGGGTATATGCTAAGGAGTGGTATAACTGAAGTGTATGGTAGGTTCACTTTTAGTCTTTTGAGAGTTCCCACATTACCTTCCATAGTGGCTGCACTAGTCTGCATTCCCACCAGCACTGAATGAGTGCTCCCCTTTCTTCACACCCTTGCCAGTATCTTCTGTCCTATTAGTGATCTTAGCCAGTCTGATTTGGGTAAGATAGAATCATAAAGAGAATTCTTTGTGCCCTCAGCCTCAGGGAATTCAGAAACTGCTGAAATCAAGAAGGATGTCCCAACTTGGTTCATGCTTCCCATATGAGTTTTTGAAAAGGCCTTTAGTGTTAGTTATTCTTCCCCTTTCACCTCTTCACTGTCCTTCCAGCCCTGCCCATTTATTCTTTCCTGCTGCATTGCTCTTCTCTCCCAATTTATATCACTTCATGCTATCTACCCTCTTACAGAGCCTCTGTTCCATGAGCTCTTAAGTTTCCTAACCTTATGGATGTTCTAGTTGAATATCTAAAGATTCAAAGATAGAATCCAGCTATGAAAGAGAACATGCAATGTTTGTCACGATTTTTTTCAAGTTCTATCTATTTACCTGCAAATTCACAGTTTTGTTTTTCTTAACAGCCACATGATATTCCATTATGTAAATGTACCATTCTTAATGTTCATTCTACACTTGATGTATATCTAGAATGTTTCCATTTCCTGGACACTGTGAACAGGGTAACTCTGAATATAGATGAACAGGTATCTCTGTAGTAGGTTATAGAGTCTTTTGTGTATATGCCCAAGAGTGGTCTCTCTGGATCATGTGATGCATCTACTTATAAATTTTAGAAATTACTTGAAATTTTGTGATTTTCATATATTTTGATAGTATCTAACTTGTCTGCCTTCTCCCCACTGCCCCAGCCCAATTTAATGTGTATAAAAAACAATTGCCAAAAGTTCTTAGGTCCTGTTGGGATTTCTTACTAACTTCACCTGTCTATGCTAGGATTTCCAGTTTGAGTTCATATGGATGACCGAGGAGACAAATGTTAGTTAAGGAAGGCAAAAAGACTGTAAGACCTAGAGGGAGCACAGGATACAGAGTCTTATTTTCAACTTTTTGAGGAATCTCCACACTGATTTCCACAGTAACTGCACCAATTCTCACTCCCTCCAGCAGTGAAAACGTGTTCCCTATTCTACACATCTTTGTCACCATTTGTCTTTGTTTATAATTTGCATCTTAGTCATTCTGAATAGGGTAAGATGAAATATCAAAGAGGTTTAGTTTGCATTTCCATGGTAGCTAACGATATATAAGGATCCATATTTAGCACATAATAAGAAATTATATTTGTCTAGGGATGTGACAGTCTCAATGTTTTCTCTAAGATCTCTGACCTCTCCAGCCATGTGTATTTGTCTATATTCACCCATGAGAGTTCTCCCATTGAGTGGGCCATAAGTTCAATTAGGTAACAATTGATTACCCCCAAGATAAAAGTACCACTACTGCTCCAATGTTATTTGCTGTGCAAGTCATTGTGGTTATTAGGCCCTAGGATGGGGTTGGACCATCCCTTGATGTTCTCCCTTAACAGCTTGCACAGTGTTCTCCAAAACTGAGAGCTTAACTCCAGGGGAAGTGGCGCTCCATCCCTCCGAATCCCGTGTCACAAATGTATCCTGTCTTTAGCAATAAGGTCTTACATTCAGGTTCTGGGAAGCAATCAAGGACTGTGGCAATAGCATGTGTGAATTTTGGAACTACCCTGGCCAGCAACTTTAAGGGATGTTTCTCCTGTCTTACACTAGTTTAAAAAAATAGTCTTCAACTATACACATAGACTCATGCAGAAATATTGTATGTGTGATTTCTCAGTTTTTGAACTAACATGTGTCCCTCTGGTTTTTCACCAAAGTGAAGCATTACTTGTCTCTCCTCTCTTGCTGTCTAACCCTTCCTCCACTCTCCCCAGTTAAAATACCCCCATGTTCCCCATTGCACCCTTGATAATACTTGTCTCTTCTTGTCCCTGCTCTCTTCAGAAACCTCTTCCCCTTTACCCCATAATTCCTTGTTTAACCTTCCCCCTCTCCCTCCATTTTAAATAACCCCATTTTAACCATTTCCCTGTTCTCTCTCAGGTCCCTAATTCCTTTCAATTTTCCTGGTTTCTGCAGTTACATCAGGATATATATTCATACGTAAGGCTTTGGGGCTAGGATCCACAGATGAGGGAGAACATGTGACATTTGATTTTCTAAGTCTGTGTTAGTTTACTTAGTATAATTGTTCCAATTCCAACCATTTACCTGCATATTTTATGATTTCAACGTTTTTAGTGTTGAGTAGAACCCATTGTGTGACTGTACCACGTTTTCATTATCCACTCATCAGCTGAGGGACACTTAGACTTCTTCCATTCCTTAGCTACTGTGGAAAGAGCAGCAACAAACATGAGTGTACACGTTTTTCTGCAATTGAGTCCTCTGGGCATATGCCAAGGAGTGGTATAACTGGGTCAGATGGTAGGTTCATTTTTAGTTTATTTTTAGTTTGTAAGAGTTCTCTACACTGCTTTCCACAGATGCTGCATGAGTTTGCAATCCCACAAGTAGTGAATTAGCATTCTCCTTTCTTCACACTTTCCAGCATATGGTATCATTTGTTCTCTTGATATTAGCCAGTCTGACTGGGGTAAGATCAAATCCTAAGGTGTTTTTAATTTGCATTTCCCTAATTAATAATGATTGAAGACTTTTTAAGGTGTTTCTTAACTATCTTTATTTCTTCTTTTGAGAACTCTCTGTTCGGATTCATAGTCCATCTTTTAGTTTAGTCATTTGTTTTTTGTTTGTTTGTTTATGTGTTCTTTATTCTGGGTATTATGCCTTTTTCCAAGGTGTGTCCCTGGTGAAGATTTTCTCCAACTCTGATTTATCCTTTCACTTCTTTGGTTGTTTCTTTTGCTGTACATAAGCTTTTTAGTTTAATGAGGTCCCACTTGTTGATCGCTTACCTTAATTCCTGAGCAACTGATGTCAGACTTAGAAAGTCCTTTCATATACCTGTATTTTCTAGGGTACTGCCTTTATTTCCTTCTAACGATTTAAGAGTTTCAGGTTTCACAGTGAGGTTTTTGGAGTTGACTTTTGTGCAAGGTGAAAGATAAGGGTCTGATTTCATTCTGCTACAGCTGGAGATCCTCCATTGTGTGTTCTTGGAAACTTTGTCAAATATTGGGTGGGGTGCCTGAAATTGCATGTACTCATATTTGGATCTTCAACCATGTTCCATTGATCTGTGTGTCTGTTTTTGTGCAATACCATGATGATTCTATTACTATAACTCTGTAATGTACTTTGAAATCTGTTATGATAATCTCCCTTGTGTTGCTCTTTGTGCTCAGGATTGCTTTGGCTGTCCAGGATCTTTTGTGATCCCATTAAGAATTTCTGGATTTTTTTCTAATTTAAGGAATTTCATGGGGATTTTGATTGGTATTGCATTGAATCTATAATGAACCTATACATTGCTTTTGGTAAAATGGTCAATTTTACTATATTAATTCTTCCAATCCATGAGAAATTTTAATTCAGTGACATGTTGGTTACTTTCCATACATATGTTTTTGTAAATTTATCCACTTATATTGTTGTTAATATCTAGCTTTATTCCTTGTGGACATATAGGATACCAGATGTTATTTCAGTTTTCTTAAATTTGTTGATACTTGCTTTATATCCTAATATGTGATTGAATCTGGAAAACATCCACTTCTCTGCTGAGAAGAAAATATATTCCTTTTTGTTTAGATGGGTGTTCTATAAAGTCTGTTAGAGCCATGTGATATATAATGCCATTTGACTCCCAGGTTGCTGTTTATTTTTGTCTGGATGATCTTGTATATTGGCAACAGTGTGGTACTCAAGTCCTATCTGAGTATTGGATTCAGTCTGTGATTTTAAAACTAATAATTTTTCTCTTATGAAACTCTGTTCCCTCTGCTTGGTGCATGTGTGTTTAGAATTATAAAATTCTGTTGGTGGATAAATGACTATGAAATGTCATTCAGTATCTCTTCTGACTAGTTTTAGTTTGAAATCTATTTTGTCAGATATTAGAAGAACTATGCCTGTTTGTCTATTAATTTCATTTATTTAGAGCAGCTTTTCCATCCTATCTTTGTCCTTTCTGAGACAGGGTCTCCCTTTAGTCCCAGCTGTCCTGGAACTTGCTATGTAGACAAGTTTGGCCTCAAACTCAGAGATCTTCATGCCTCTGCCTCCTGAGTGCTGGGATTAAAGGTGCATGCTACCACATCCTTTTACTTTATGCTGATGTCACTCATAGATGGCAAGGTGTGTTTCTTGGAGATAGCAAAAAGATGCATCTTATTTTATAATTCAAACTGTTAGTGTGTCTGTTTATTGGGAAACTTAGACTGTTAATATTGACAGTTATTACTAATCAGTTTTTATTAATACCTGTTACTTTGTTATAAATTATTATTTTTTATAATTTTTTTTATATTTAAACTGCAAAGCCTAAATTCAATAACAAATGTATAGTTGAAGTGAACAAGTTAAAAAGTCCAGCTATTGTATTCTTTTTTTAAAAATTTTTTATTAATTTTATTTATTTCTGTATGTGTGTGAATGTACTGTCTGCATGCAAGTTTGTGCACCCATGTCGTGCAATGCCGCAGAGGTCAGAAGAGGGTGTCGGATTCCCCTGGAACTGGAGTTCTCTGGAATTGGAGTGTCAGATGGTCCTCGGCCGCCACGTGGGTGCTGGGGATCGAACCCAGGTCTTCTGTAAGAGCGGTCGGTGCTCTTAACCGCTAGGCCATCTCTCCAGCCCCAGTTATTGTATTCTGAGTTAACTTGCAAAACCAACCAACAAAATGGATTACATTAAATAATTCTTCATGGTGCATGAAAATAAGCATAAAATATTTTATTGGATATTTGACAATCATTTCAACAATCTCCAGTGCTTACATACACTCATGAAAATTTTAAATGGATTTCACTGTAAGTGGGATCATCGAGTCATGTCTATTAACACTGCTGTTTAGAAAGTTGAATAGTGTATATCAGAAATTAGAACTGAGAATCGACAAGAAAGGACTAAATATCAAGCACTCCAGAGTAATCACATGCTACTGTGAAGGGTGTTGTCTGCTGACTCCAATAGCAGAGTGGGGAAGGTTGAGTTAATTCTACAAATATAGTGGTATCGTTCAGCTTGAAGGTAGAGGAGTATAAATGGGAAGAGAGATTATCATGAAGCTACCTTCTAAAATGCCTTTAGATTGAGCGGTACATGGAGTTCTGTGTGAAGTAAGTGAGTTAACTCAGCTTTTGAACAACTCTATAAAACTGCAAACATTTCCAAAATGTAGATATTATTTGTTTTATTATTATTTATTTATTTATTTTTGTATGTGTATGAATGTACTGTCTGCATGCAGGTCTGTGCACCCGTGTCGTGCAATGCTGCGGAGGTCAGAAGAGGGTCTCGGATTCCCCTGGAACTGGAGTTCTCCTGGAATTGGAGTTACAGACGGTTCTTAGCCGCCATGTGGGTGCTGGGGATCGAACCCGGGTCCTCTGCAAGAGC